>CM057343.1:35159339-35532610 GCA_030015575.1 Agapanthus africanus
TTCTGATGGAGGGGGTAATTTGCAGTTTTGCAAATTACATTTGGTGGAGGTTTTATTTGTAAGATGTTTAATTATGATAGCATCTTTTTATTCCATTCTTTTCTATCATCTTGTCTTGCTTTATGAAGATTAGATATGAGATGAAGTTTGATGTAAGTTTGTAATGATTTTGTTTGGCTATGGTCACCACTTGTGCTCCTACCATCACCTCCCTTCATGCTTGATATTCATTCCTCCACCATTCTTCTACTCACTTGATAAGTTTTCATGAGAGGAAAAAGAAAGAGAGAAGAAGAAGAAGAGATCTTCTTCTTGAGAGTTTCATTTCTTGATCTCATTCATGCTAGAAAAATGCAAGCACCATTTTTCTTATCTCATTTCCTCCATCATCTTCAAATGGCAACAAACCCCAAGTGAGACACTACACTACACATTCTACAGCATATCTTGAGCATGTCGAGTTGCCGGCTTCATGCTCGAGTTGCCTCGGTATTGAGGCGGGAGCCCGTAAAAGACGCAGGCGTTGTGGTGCCCTTTCCGGCGAGGAGGCGACGATGTGGAGGCAAGACTTTCCGCGGGAGATCGGGACGATGACGAGAAGACCGGAGGACTCGGATCACTCGGTATACTTCTCACCCTATCTCTAGATTGCTAGCATTAGGTTAATGGTTTCGATCCGGGTTTTCTTTGTCCGCGGTAGCGCCGGTTTCCGAGTAAGGAAAAAAATTTTATTCCGCATTTTGGCCTCGAGTACGAGGCCGGGGCGCTGCCGTGGCGCAACAAATACCTCGGGCTCCATCAATCCGGATCGGCCCATATCATCAATCACACAACCACAAACGGTACCCTCCGGATATCCGCCGCGCCAGGTAAAATCACCGGTAGGCAATCTGACCCTGCCGGGCTCATCGTCTACAACTCGAGCTTCTTGCCCCGGGGTATCATACCGGGTCCACCATGTACCCGAGACGGTTCATCCAACTCCTCGAATCGGGTCTCGAAAACATCTCAGAACCGAGAAAACATCATGATGGACGATACTCAACATATCAAGGAAAACCGCATTTTTCTCTTTAAAATGGTTCATCAGTTTACAAAACTTCCACATGCGGTTTCCAAATCCAGAAAATATCAAGAAGAATACGAAATCATCAAGTCACCATGTCAATAACAATGAAAACCGGAAAAAATCTCCATATTACTACATAACTAATGAATATATGGATGCATCTGATATCATGCAATAATTAAACTAGCATATGAAGGCTATAACATGTAGCAACTATCTGTTAGCAAGCTATGTCAATAAAATAGTATTTTCTAAAGTGTACGTGACATGGAAATTACCGATGATGATGTGTGTGAGCCGGCAAGTAAATGTATGTGGAACATACGCATCATCGGTAATAGTGTTGGTGTCCTGACAGCATGGTTCATAATCACTAAGTACACAATAAACATGCAATGAGACGATAAAAACATGATAAATGGCAATGAATAGTAATTGCAACAATAATATGCGGAACATGAATGATAACGTAACAATAAGGAATCATATCGCTACGCCTATGTTATACTGTTTTGCCGTTTGAAATAGTACGAATCGTGGTGTTTTGAAAATAAGAGTTACGGTGCTTTTAAGAAAAGGCACGTCTTTTGAAATATCCGTAGTATCCCTTGACATGTCTTTAAAAATCCTCACGATTCGTTAGTTTTAGAAATAGATATGACCCGTGTCCAGTCTAACATCTACTAGGTAAATACAGGTTTAACTAACAACCAATCAGATAGGGTATGGAAACTACCTAAATCCGAGTCGATATGTGTGTGTGTGTGTAATAGTCGGTGATCCCGCCTCAATAGTATCCCATACGATACCCTATATAATATGACATCCTCGAGTCAAGAGTGCGGATCTATCATCAATATATAACTCGTACGGTTAATCTATCGTACAGCTTCCCAAATCTGGGTACGGGTCAAATATCACATTTATCTCATTATTCGTCTGGTATCCTTTCCATCATATATCATGATCTGGGGGTACTGATCTAAGTCTAGTACAATACTGATACCATCTATGTAATGCATGCGTGTGTATGAAAACACCATGCCTAAAGAACCCGCTAAAATATCATGCCGTATCTCAAATATGAACCATATCATATCACCGATCTCATGGCCCCAAGCCCAATCTCATCGACTCATCTCTAATCCCAAGTACTTATCCTCAAAATCCATGTACATACATACATACATACATACATACATACATATACACACACACACACACACACATACATTTCCCCATATACGCACAAGCAAAATAAATGTATGCATGTGTGTGTGTATGTGTGGGTAAAAACCTATTCTAGGGTTCGCGATTAAGAAGCTAAACTAAGCTACTTCTAACTATCCTAAACTAAACCATAAACACAAATCATATCTTGATAATCATCCTTGTATCATAAAACACCTATATAAACATATATATCATAAACTATACTATGGACGGCGGGGGTACTATACGCCATCCACCCGACATCCCCCGTAGATATAATCTACTCACAGATCTCCGCTTGCAAATGCCTATATCGCCACGTGCTTTCTTGTCGTCTCGAAGTCCTCGTGATGGTACCTACGTATCATAACACATCGTATCGCATTAAAATCCGACTCATGACCAAAACGACACACGAATCTCACATAGGTCAAAACCTATGGTTTGCCCTCTCAAATTAACCCAAAAACCCTCGATATCGGCGTACCAATGCCGAGTGATCGAGGAAACTCAAATGCACCATTCGTGGTTTCGCAACACACTAAACATATATATGAAATAGGGTGAAATCATCAAAACCAATAAATTGATTAAATCGATTTATTATAAGAAACCTAGTAAGTATCAATTAGCTGTTTTAAAACAAAACTTGATGTTTTAACAATTCTAATGGCCATAATACTTATTAAACATCTTAAATAAGTCATATAAACCATTTCTATAATTTATTCTCATCAATTTGTATTAAACTAATATTTTTATTTTGCACATTAACCCAATTTTAATCACTTCGAAGCAACAATACACAAATGCACAACTAGACTAGGTTTTGCATGCCCTAAAGTATTAAACCACTCATTATAATGTTAATGATGTGATGAAACCCTTACTATATTTTAAATTCTCAATTATCAATTAATTACAAAAACCTAGTTAGCTAGAAATCTTAATTAGCACAATTTACATATAACAATTAGAAAACTAGCAACTAGCTTAGGTATCATTTCATAAGATGATAAATTACACTTTGCAACCATAATTACATAATAAAAACCCTAACTTGAATTTCACAAACCCCGATCTCGAACTTGGACTCGCAATTTAAAACCTAATTTAAACCCTTCATTAACTTAGTTTTGAAGCAAAACAAACAATTTAACAAAAGGTCAAGATTTTATACCTCATAATCCATGGATCAAACCTTGCAATCTAGCCTCCCAAATGCAAACTTTTCTCTAAGATTCATGTTAAAATGGACTAAGGAAAAATGCGTAGGGCTTGGATTTGAATTTTGTTTGGATTTTTGATGAAAATTGTTGAATTTTTTGATGGAAAAGGAGATGAAATGGGGGGGGGGTGCTGCTGAAATGAAGGAGGGGGGACTCGCCCTGATGATGGGGAGAAGGGAGGGAGAATGAGGTGAAGAAAGTATTATGTCAACCCAAAAGTCAAAGCCCATATTTCATTTAACTTCTTCTCTCTTTATTCTTTTCTTTTCTTTTGTTTTTCTATTAGCAAATTCATGTGGGGAAATGAGGGGGCAACTTGGGGCTGCTACTGATTTGGGGAGAGGAAAGAGGGTGTGGGTGAGTGTGGGTGAGGGAAAAATGATAAATATTATACCCCAATTTCTATTTACACTAATTTCACTATTTAAGCTTTTTTCTTCTATATTTTCTAATACCGTTTGACAGTTTCATTTCATTTAAAAAACAATATTTTACATGTTAGTTTAGTGTGTCATGATACACAAAATTTGTATCAACCCATTCCAATTTGTAATTATCCCAAATTAAATATATTAGTGACGGCTTAAAATAATATTAAAATAATTAATTTCGGAAATTTTTTCAATAAATTAGAAATTTTACAAGTGGCTCAATAAACACCAAATACTAGCAATTACATAGCTAGAATATGTATATTTAATTTTATATTAAAAGATATTTATATCTTGATTTTTTTACGGAAAACACCCGTTATTTTACCGATTAACTGAAATTTCACCTGAACGATTTTCAAAATGTTACAATCTTCCCCCTTAAAGAAATTCGGTCCCTGAATTTAAATTAAAACTCCCCCAAATACTAAAACATTCAGCAAAACCATCAAGTCGTCGGGGCTCCGAAATCATAAATATATAAAACATATCGTAACACAATGCATGCGCATGAAAAATAGATATATAAACCAAAATCAAAACTCCGTCAAGCATTCCGCAATCATCGGAGTTATGGTGAAGACACCAATGTCAAGATCCAAAACGAAAATCAATATGATATACATCAAAACTATACCTGTAAACGTCAGAACTATACAGGTAAACATCATTAAAACATTTGGAAGTAATGCATGCCAAACCTTTTTCAAATAGCTGTGCGATGTGTGTATCACTGCACAGTGGCGGATGTCCATTGTGAGAAAATAACTATATATATATATATATATATATATATATATATATCCTTTGCTTAACATGCACGTCCCGCCGTTTTGAAGACAATTTTAAAAAGGTTTCCTTTATAAAATGTTTCGTGTCACCTCGGATACGTAGGTAAATACTGAGACTATAGCTGCTCTTTGGAAATCCCTTCGATAACTATCAATGCATGCACAATATATTCAGGTACTATTCTCTGACTAGTCCTGTTCAGCTACTAAACAAATAGTAAATATCATAAAACATACCGCTCTAATAGAAATCAATCCCAAAATATGCATAAGGATGCCGCGTGCGTCTGGTGCACATGGAAATCGAAATCAATAAATGTGCCATACATATGCACAAAAACAAAATCTAAGTGCAACGAGTGTGCACGAAACATCTGTCAAGGGCAACGGATGTGCCTGACAGCAACATCAAGTGCATCTGGTATGCACGAAGAATCTCGATTTAGTGCATCTGGTGTGCACCTAAATCGCATCTCAATACTAAAAGTGCATGAAAACTATGCCGAAAGCATAAGTCAAATCACCTGGATACCACATGCATGAAATCAAAATCAACATATCGAATGACATCAAAATCGAAGTCAGGTGCAACTGTGGTGCATAAAATACGTATCAATGCACAAAATCAATCCATGAAATCATAAACATGTGCAGCCAAGGCACAAAAACGACATCAAGCGCAATAACGGTGCACAAATCATAAATCAACACAACGGTGTATAATGTATATCTTAAGTGTAATAACTATGCACAAAACGTAAATACCCAGTAGGTGCAACCATGGTGCACAAAAGCAAGTATCATGAAACTCGGTCATCAAACTCAATCATGTAATAAATCACCCAAAAATACTGAAATCCAAAGTGATGGATACGTGATAGTCAATCACAAAATCACAAATCATAAATACTGTCGTCGATATGTCCATCCTTCAAAGTCGAGAAGGTGTCGATGCATCCAATGCTAGCAGAGCAAGATATCTACTTGCCTTCTGATCATGGCCTGTCACCTAGTGCCCTTAGGCTCCCATCTCTCACTGCAGATTGCTAAGTACGTAGCTCCTCGGCTCAACGGTCCAATATAGAGACGATAACGGAGCAGTCCGCTCTGACACATCCTCTGAAGATCTCTGGCCAACTATCATGGTTACTCATAACATGTCTCGTCGACGATGCCGAACTCTGGCCTACTGGGTGTGCGTCATATGACCGCTCCTGGGTCTAGGTCTTCTCGTTCAGTATTTCTAGAAAAGTCCTGTCGAAATCTCTCCCAAGTCTTGTTTTTGCTAAACTGCCCGGAAGTTATCATCCTCTTACTATATCTATTTCTTGTTCCGGAACAGCTGCATACTCATCACGACTCCTTCTGGAAGATATATCCATATACAACGCCTCTGCATGTGTATCACATCTCTGATGTCGGCAGAGTGGAACGTCATCTCATCAAGATCTCGTACGAAACTCTTACTCTACTTTTCTCTAATGTCGACCGATTTAGACTCACCTTCTCGTGGCTGCATGGACTGCGCTCCAACGGCTATACTCGTATCTGGAGTCTCCCAAGCAATGTATCCCATCACATGATATCCGAATGAAGTCGAACCATCCGATCGATTGTCAAAACCTCATAATCCCCCAAGTGCTCAACACCTTGGGTACAGTTTAATAGTATCGAATATATGCCACAGCACCTATGGACCAACCATAGAAGAGCAGACCCAAGCCTCACTAATGGCACCGCTGAACTGCCGCAAACCCTAAGGTTCACTGGCGTTCCATGGTCATTAAGTCGAGTTAGGGTTTTATTCTTCTAGAGGGTCTGTAGAATTGCTTGCATTGTTTTCCGAATACTTTAAACTTGGAAAATGGGTTCCTGACATTCGATCATCTCTATCGACTCTCAACTTGTCAGCGTGAAGTCGTCTCTAGCTGGAATCAATCTATTTGATGACCTCGCATTGGGGTAGGCAATGAATCACATGTCCTAGTCTTTCATCTTTGGTGACTAGCGATCTTGTTTGTTATATATATGCCCTAGAGGCCATTGTTGTACATATGATGTATATTATAGTGGATGCTTGGATATATATAGAGAGGACTTTCTTGCTCGTCATGATAGTATGCTATTTGGTTTCACTTTATCTTAACATATTGACTTGTATTAGTTTACTGTCTTGTTCTCACATGTTGATAAAGCCTTTAGGATATGTACTTGACTACTGGGACTATGATGAGATCATACTAGTGGGGCCAGGGTAGTCAACGAGTACACCCTACAACTGTTCCTAGTCGAGGGTGTATTGAGACAGGGCATCGATACACCAGAGTAGACTAGCGTATACGTATCTTGACCCATATGATGGGCGATGGATGATCCCATATCCATCGGTGTTTGACATCAAAGATAGTGTACGGGTGCTCAGTGGAGACTGGGTATATTGGACGGACTCGCCGAGAACTCGCAAATGGTATTATACCTCACGTCAGATGGCAGTTCTCTGGTGACACTGGTACAGGTTAGCCTGTAGACCCGAGATCGTCATAGAGTCTTGTGTGATTCCTACCGTGCTTTGATTTCCATCATACCACGTCCAAGAAGGCGTGCAAAACAGTGGCTTTTGGGTACAGTCCCGAATCACATGGAGGCAATGAGCGATAGGAGGGGTTTCGTCTCTCCCGGTATAGGGAGTTGATGTTGTGCTGTGTTCGATTGGCTATAACTGGAAGTCCCTGGCCAGGACGGATATTGAGTACTACTGGTAAGTGTTATCAGTAGGTTCTTGACATGTTATGAGCCTCACATCGACACGACTTATCGGTTACTGGGGTCTGACGTTTATCACCCCTAGACCAGATATGCGACATATCAGACGAAGAGACCGGACTGTACGGTAGTGTTACTGATTGGATTCACAGGAGAATGTACAGGCTTGCTTGTTGATCTTCTGATCGCTCAATACCTGGGTGGCTGTTACGTTTAGCTGACCGCTTGCAGCTTGTGGGTGTTTGATATGATCATCACCTGCTACCGGCGTATTGACGATTCTTTAGAGTCCTACACAGAGATTTCTTGACTCGGGCAAAATGGAGTAGAAGCACATATGTGATATGTGCAGGACCGAGGATAATACGATATGAGATACCGTATTCTATTCTCGCGATATTTGATATCGGCCGGATATATGTGATATAGCCGGGTCATCGGATCAAGTGTTGATTCGATGAAATGATACAATTTATATTAGTCGGTTATTTGAGAAATAGCCGGATTGTCGGATCAAGTGTTGATTCGATAATTTAATGTATAATTATATATGTGATATATTACATTACATTATCTAATATTGGCTCGCTTTATTGATTCATTTTCTCACCGGATAATACATTGATATATATGCGATATATATTAATTGTATTATTTTCTTTTGTTACAAAAATATATTATATATGTGATATATAATATTGTAACAAGTTATGATTACAAATGCAACATGATTAGTGGAGATTAAACATGGTTAGGGTTTTATTTGTGTTAACTTATTCATGAAGCTTTTAGAAGCTTTTCATTTGTTTCTTGTAAAGATATTATGTGTTGATATTTTGGAGATATTTTTCTAAACCAACCCACACCCTTAACCCTAGTTGAATCTCTACAATGGTTAAGTCTTTCTTGACTTAACCATGGTTGCAATTGTAATGATAAGAACATTTCATTATTCATCACAAATGATTATTCATTCATTCTTCTTCTTCCTTGAGCTCTAAAAAAGCTTTCTAGGTTTTTCTTTTGTGATGGATTAGTGTGAGAATTAGATAATAAAAGAGAGCGTAAATCCTACTTCATCATCCTCATCTAAGCTAGCCAATTAGATCAGGATGTTCTTCATTAATACTTGATTAGTGAGTGAGAGCTTGAGTAAAAGAAACTTCAAGGTAGATCATCTTTGAAAAGGAAGACTTCAAGCTAGCATGGATCATTCGGGTTGTGGAGCTTCTCTTGAGTCCGGGAGATCATGGATCGTGGCGAAGGGACTACTACTCGGAGCTTGTGAACCGAAAGAGCGGACTACAAAGGTTGTAATCCCTTTCTCTTAGTTGTAAAGATGTTTACTTGCATGTTTAACCCTAATAATCTAGCAAAGATCCTTGCTTTGGGTTGTTCGGCACGTCTAAATTTTAAATCGGGCATGGTTGATGTCTTGTAGAACCTTGTGACAGTGCCTAGTAACCCTACAGATCTTCTATCATATCTCGAAGTATAACTCGTGCGGCATTGGCTTCAAACATCTAGGGCGATATCTTGTCAGTCGCAGCAACAACTAAATCTTCCGTCCGCACGCTGAACAGTGCCTCAATCATCAAAATAATCTGTGCTTTGACGGTCATCACAATCTGGCTGGCCTCTTGAAGGGGCCCAATCCGCTGGTGTGATCTGCACGTCCGAGAAATCTCGTAAAAGCGATCCATCAGTGTTCGTGGCGCGAAAAACACAATAAAATGGCGCCTCTATGCAAACCGTATGTCCCTGGAATCATGCCTTGGTCAGTCCTCGTTCGTGATGAGCTCGTGCTGACCGCAACTCTAGCCGTAGCTCTCTCTGCCCGTACCACCGTGATAACAAAACCATAAACTGGTACCGAGGAGGGTAGATCATAGGAATGAATATAATGCTGTGCAAAGAAATGTACATCCTGAGGCTTCTTAAGTGGAGTATCGTATCGTAAATATGCCGCGGAACATACGTACGGTACGTCACTCTACTCAAGCTACCTACTCCATCAACCAAGGGTCGTCCTACACTTCGAAGGTAAAACCTAACCTCTGATACCAATTTTGTCACGACCCGAAAAGTACGGAACATGACCGGCACTTAAACTACGCAACGTTTCGAGGCGTACGTAATCTAAGTAAGCCAAAACCCAGAAATCCAAACCAAGTAAAGCAGTAGAGTGAAGGAAAAACCAAATTTTAACCAAGTAGTTTAAATCAACATAGGCCGAAATATGTATTTTTAAAATCTTAAGTATTTTCTGAAAATTTCGGCAGAGTCTCCTTTGTAAATACTGGCCCCCAAACGGGATACAACATGAATAGTATACGAAATGATAAACGGCATCCCCAAGCGGGAGCTAGCTCTCCGTCAAACGACAATCACAACCACGCAAGCAATATAATATACAACGCCGAAGGGCGAGGATCAAAACTCAAAAGGAAACCCAAAATCAGTATGAAAACCATAATAATACAACGCGCGACTCTAAGGTCGAAATAATAAGAAGTCTGGTCTTCTATCTCTATCAAATATACAATCTGGTTGATGGAGTTTCTAGATACAACTGAAATAATAAATAAAAAATGGTGGTCCTGATGCAAAAGAACCCACCTACCAAAGCAATCAACCGGAAGGAACAGTGTTCCAGCAAAGCCGCAACGAAACCTGTATGGCAAAACATGCAAGGAACTGTGGCATAACGGGGTGAGTTGCCAACTCGTGAGTAGAAAACATCTACGGGTAGAAATCGCATGTATAACGCAATCCTAGGTCATACGATCAGTAATATCCTCAAATAATAATAATATGGCCTGAAGCATAATATAACGGTAAAGGGTAAACATCTATCCATATAGTATAATACCAAGAACTCGTGTCAGTGCCTCAGGTAACAACATGTCACTAATATGATGTACAAATGTCAGGTAGCAATATATCACTAAAATGATGTGTAGATGCATATAATGAGAAAAAAGTACATCATGAATCAAAGAACTGTTTTTCTTTATTTAATGAGATTTCTGTATGTATATAAATCGAGATATCATCAATGAAATCAACATCAAATCCGTGTCAAGTATCGACACAAAACATAAAGCTCAATATCTCAGGCTCCGGCTATCCGGACTGGTCTGTATCATCAAATCTATATATCTCAGTGTCTCAAATCTCAATACCTCGGGCTCCGTCAATCCGGATCGGCCCATATCATCAATCACACGACCACGAATGGTATCCTCTGGATATCCGCCGCGCCAGGTAAAATCACCAGTAGGCAGTCTGCCCCTACCGGGCTCATCGTCTGCAACTCGAGTTTCTTGCCCCAGGGTACCATACTGGGTCCACCATGTACCCGAGACGGTTCATCCAACTCCTCAAATCGGGTCTCGAAAACATCTCAGAACCGAGAAAATATCATGGCGGACGATACTCAACATATCAAGGAAAACCGCATTTTTCTCTTTAAAATGGTTCATCAGTTTACAAAACTTTCACACCATTTTAAAGACATGTCAAGGGATACTACGGTGCTTTTAAGAAAAGGTACGTCTTTTGAAATATCCGTAGTATCCCTTGACATGTCTTTAAAAATCCTCACGATTCGTTAGTTTTGGAAATAGATATGACTCGGGTCCAGTCTAACATCTACTAGGTAACTACAGGTCTAACTAACAACCAATCAGATGGGGTATGGAAACTACCTAAATCTGAGTCGATATATATATGTGCGTATAATAGTCGGTGATCCCGCCTCAATAGTATCCCATAAGATACCCTATATAATATGACATCTTCAAGTCAAGAGTGCGGATTTATCATCAATATATAACTCGTACGGTAAATCCGTCGTACGGCCTCCCAAATCTGGGTACGGGTCAAATATCATATTTATCTCATTATTCGTCTGGTATCCTTTCCATCATATATCATGATTTGGGGGTACTGATCTAAGTCTAGTACAATACCGATACCATCTATGTAATGCATGCGTGTGTATGAAAACACCACGCCTAAAGAACCCGCTAAAATATCATGTCGTATCTCAAATACGAACCATATCATATCACCGATCTCATGGCCCCAAACCCAATCTCATCAACTCATCTCCAATCCCAAGTACTTATCCTCAAAATCCATGTATGTATGTATGTATGTATGTATGTATATATATATATATATATATATATATATATACATTTCCCCATATACGCACAAGTAAAATAATGTATGCATGTGTGTGTGTATGTATGGGTAAAAACCTATTCTAGGGTTCGCGATTAAGAAGGTAAACTAAGCTACTTCTAACTATTCTAAACTAAACCATAAACACAAATCATATCTTGATAATCATCCTCGTATCATAAAACACCTATATAAACATATATATCATAAACTATACTATGGACGGCGGGGGTGCTATACGCCATCCACCCGACATCCCCCGTAGATATAATCTACTCACAGATCTTCGCTTGCCGATGCCAATATCGCCACGCGCTTGCTTGTCATCTCAAAATCCTCGTGAGGGTACCTACGTATCATAACACATCGTATCGCATTAAAATCCGACTCATGACCAAAACGACACACGAATCTCACATAGGTCAAAACCTATGATTTGCCCTCTCAAATCAACCAAAAAACCCTCGACATCGGCGTACCAACGCCTAGTGATCGAGAAAAACTCAAACACACCATTCGTGGTTTCGCAACACACTAAACATATATATGAAATAGGGTGAAATCATCAAAACCAATAAATTGATTAAATCGATTTATTATATCAATTTATTACAAGAAACCTAGTAAGCATCAATTAGCCGTTTTAAAACAAAACTTGATGTTTTAACAATTATAATGGCCATAATACTTATTAAACATCTTAAATAAGTCATATAAAACATTTCTATAATTTATTCTCATCAATTTGTATTAAACTAATATTTTTAGTTTGCACATTAACCCAATTTTAATTACTTCGAAGCAACAATACACAAATCCACAACTAGACTAGGTTTTGCATGCCCTAAAGTGTTAAACCACTCATTATAATGTTAATGATGTGATGAAACCCTTACTATATTTTAAATTCTCAATTATCAATTAATTACAAAAACCTAGTTAGCTAGAAATCTTAATTAGCACAATTTACATGCAACAATTAGTAAACTAGCAACTAGCTTAGGTTTATCATTTCATAAGATGACAAATTATACTTTGCAACCATAATTACATAATAAAAACCCTAACTTGAATTTCACAAACCCTAATCTCGAACTTGGACTCGCAATTTAAAACCTAATTTAAACCCTTCTTTAACTTAGTTTTGAAGCAAAACAAACAATTTAACAAAAGGTCAAGATTTTATACCTCACAATCTATGGATCAAACCTTGCAATCTAGCCTCCCAAATGCAAACTTTTCTCCAAGATTCATGTTAGAATGGGCTAAGGAAAAATGGGTAGGGCTTGGATTTGAATTTTGTTTGGATTTTTGATGAAAATTGATGAATTTTTTGATGGAAAAAGAGATGAAAGGGGGGCTGCTACCGAAATGAAAGAAGGGGGGCTCGGCCTGATGATGGGGAGATGGGAGAGAGAATGAGGTGAAGAAAGTATTAGGTCAACCCAAAAGTCAAAGCCCATACCTCATTTAACTTCTTCTCTCTTTATTCTTTTCTTTTCTTTTGTTTTTCTATTAGCAAATTCATGTGAGGAAATGAGGGGGCAACTTGGGGCTGCTGCTGATTTGGGGAGAAGAGAGAGGGTGTGGGTGAGTGTGGGTGAGGGAAAAATGATAAATATTATACCCCAATTTCTATTTACACTAATTTCATTATTTAAGCCTTTTTCTTCGATATTTTCTAACACCGTTTGACAGTTTCATTTCATTTCTAAAATAATATTTTATATGTTAGTTTAGTGTGTCATGATGCACAAAATTTGTATCAACCCATTCCAATTTGTAATTATCCCTAATTAAATGTATTAGTGACGGCTTAAAATAATATTAAAATAATTAATTTCGGAAAAATTTTCAATAAATTAGAAATTTTACAAGTAGCTCAATAAACACCAAATACTAGCAATTACATAGCTAGAATATGTATATTTAATTTTATATTAAAAGATATTTATATCCTAATTTTTTTTACGGAAAACACCCGTTATTTAACTGATTAACCGAAATTTCACCTGAACGATTTTCAAAACGTTACAGTCCTCCTCTTTCCAAGCCTTTGTTTTCTTTAGTTGGTGAGAGTAGTTCTTTCTAATCACAGAATCTTGGACTTTCCGCCAGACTCTGTGGATTCGGGAGGACAGCCGCTGAGGGGGCTGCTCCGGTTTAGCCTGTATCATGTTTTCAACAGATGGGGGAAATTTCTTCAGCACCCCGGTTGGGGAGTTCCGCCGCACCCTCCTTAGAGGTTCAAAACTGTTTCCGGTTGGAACAGCAGCGTCGACTACAACCGTTGGAGCTGGTGGAGTAAATCCAGAGGGGGAGTTGCCTCCAGCTCTTCTCACTCGGCGCCAGTGGCGACGTCGAGCATGCCTTGCAGATGGGATTGCCTCGGTTGTGGGAGTGGTTTTATCATGCCCTCTGCTCTGATGAAGGGCCACTACTGGTGCCAGTTGAAGACTGTCGTCCATTGAGAGGGGATAGTCAATCTTTCGAAGGCCGAAATTTTAGTACGGGAGGCAGTCTTGATGACTTCTCTCGCCAGAGCTGGAACGGCTATCCGTTTTGGGATAACCCCCTCAGGTATCGCGAGCCTCTTTGCGGGCTCACTTGAGCTGTGACTCAGCCTGTTGAAACTGAGGTGTTAGAATTGGAAGACCCGTTGAGAGGGGCCGTGGAGATTGCAAGCCGATCGAAGACCGACTTCTTGGGAGCTTCTTGTGGCGGCACTAGGCCACTGAAGCTTGTCAGCGGGATCATGGCCCTAAAGAACAGTCCAGTGGTGGCTTGAGTTACCTGCTCCACTGGCATTGCAAAGATGGAGGCCGCTTGGGGCTCATAAGTCACTCCTCCATTTGGGGTGGAGCGAGTTGCTGTTGCAGATACACTTGGAAGCCATTGATCTTCTTTTCTCTGAATAAGAGCAAGACACCAAATCTTAGTATCTCGAATCCAGGGGCAACCATAGTAAACCACGATTTATTCGCGAACATGACACACGAAGTGTGGAGTGGAAAAAGGAAAAGGTCCCACCTGGCGTGCCAGAATCTGTTTACCGCCAAAAACAAAGACGAACCGGGATGGTGTCTCTTGCCTGAATTTGGGGGCAGTTGCTATTTGGATTTATCCGTCCACCTCTCCGAAGATGCCAAGTTGATTTATGGCACCGTATATCGGAGGTTTGGACAGATGCGGTCGTTGTAGCGTGACTTCGTCGAATTCCCCCTCGTTTGCGAGAGGTTTTTGATTGTGGGGACGCTCTTCCCTGCAGGCGCAAGCCCCCACGGTTAATTACGTTACCGCGTAGCGATAACCACTTTCTCCGGCTCCAGAGGTTCACTTCGTGTCGTGTATGTTTGTTTTATTTTTGGTGGCCCGTGGATTGTATACGGAGACTAATTTATGTTGTCGCCCGTAAGGCGTGGATTTGTCCAAATCCGTATATATTAGATTTTGGTTTGGGTTGATTTATGGATCATTAGTCTTGTTTGAGATTAAGATCAACTTAAATTTTAGTTAAGAATACATTAGTCCAATTTGAGACTAAGATCTACTTAACGGGGTTTTAGAATCATTCAGATTCAACAAAAGAGCATTTGGGCTCCATTGTTTTAGTTTAAGGATGTTACGGTCCGTTGTTAGTTTACGGACGTTTCGGTCCGCAGATCACCATTTTTGAGGTGAGGGTTTAGTTTGAGGACATTACGGTCCGTAGTAGTTTGAGGACGTTGCGGTCCATAGAGTTTAGTTTAAGGATGTTACGGTCCGTAGTAGTTTGAGAACGTTGCGGTCCGTAGAGTTTAGTTTAAGGACGTTACGGTCCGTAGCAGTTTGAGGACGTTGCGGTCCGTAGAGTTTAGTTTAAGGACGTTACGGTCCGTAGTAGTTTGAGAATGTTACGGTCCGTAGAGTTTAGTTTAAGGATGTTACGGTCCGTAGATCACCATTTTGGAGGTGATGATGTGGGATACACCCATTTGAGGTGTGGTTTGGTTTAAGGTGTGTACGTCAGCTTGGGAAGTGCGCCCAAAAAACAGTTGGTTGTCGGGATCCGCCACATCTCTGAAGGTGTTGAGGAATTACAACGACGTGCATCAGGGGTATAGAGAGATATACCTTTGAACCAATTCCCGTGTTTGAGGGAAGAGATCATGGTGGACCATCTAAGAATCATTAGCCATTTTTGGGAGACTAAGATTAACTAGGAAATGTGGGATGAACATGAATCTTGTTTGGGAAGCCATGAACCTATGGGGCTCAGTTGATCTGAATTAGGGACCTAGCTAACTTGGGCTTGACCCACTCAGTTTTCTTTTGAAAAGAAATGCTAAGCACTGGTTTGGGCTCAGTCCATTTTCCTTGCAAAAAGTGCTGAGCACTTATGTATGTTCTGACTCTCGCACTTTACTCTCACTTTTCTTTTTTCTCTATATGGAGTGCTGAGCACTCTTTATGGTACCCACGTATGAAGCACATGAGGCGCTGGATGATGAGTGTCAAGTACTTTTATGTTCCGTGGCGCTCACGTGAGGCGCTGGGCACTGAGCGCCAGCCACTGAGTGCCAAGCACTCCTTATATTGTAGCGCACACGTGAGGGCACATGAGGCGCTGGACGCCAGCCACTGAGTGCTAAGCATTCCTTATTTTGTAGCGCCCACGTGAGGGGCACGTGAAGTACTGGGCGTTAAGCGCCAGCCACCGAGTGCTAAGCACTCCTTATTTTGTAGCGCCCACGTGAGGGGCACGTGAGGCGCTGAGCGCCAGCCACTGAGTGCTAAGCACTCCTTATTTTTTAGCGCCCACGTGAGGGACACGTGAGGCGCTGGGCGCTGGGTTCTTCCTTGTATATTTTATTCTGAGGAGTTCAATTTCCTTGTTCTTTTCTGAATCTTTGATCTCCAAGAACAGGTTCGTCCCGATGAGAATTAAATTCTTAACTTGTGGGAGACTTGTCTTTTGAATCTTAGATCCAGAGAAAGAACTAAGTTCTTCTTTTTAAAATGGTTAAACCCTTCAATAGGTAAACGAGATGTTTTAATCTCTTTTTTTTTTATTTACCTAGAGTTCTTTCTCTAAGAAGGGAGATCTTCTTCTTTCTTCCTTTTTAAAGCTTTCTGCTTTTTTTTCCGAAGCTTATGGGGGGTCCCTCTTCTCTTTTTTTAGACTTGAAGCCTTGGGTCCTTTATATAGTAGAGGCAAGTCTGTTAATTAGTTGAAGAAATCTCTCATTAAGAGATCTTAATTGATTTGGGTATTTTACCCACCGTTGGATCTTTGATTCAAGGACTTCTGTTTTACAGAAATTATTCTTCTTGTTTTTAACAAGATTAGGGAAATATTTTCCCACACAGAATTTATTCTGTAGCTCGGTGATTCTTTAATCACCATTGGATTTTTAATCCAACAGTACTCTGTTTTACAGAGAGCAATTTTTCTTGTTTAGAAAGATTTGAGGAATATTTCCTTAACAGTATTTAATTCTGCATTCTGATGATTTATCATCTCCGTTGGATTTTTGATCCGACGGCTTTGTTTAACAAAGAGTAGAATTTTTAATTCTACCAGGCACCGACGCTCACGTGCTGTGCACGTGCGGCGCTAATAAGAGTTTTTAACTCTGGCGCTGGAGCCTTCGTGGCAAACACGTGAGGCGCTGCATCCTGAGTTTTGAATAGAGCTTTGCTCTTTTAAGAGTTTTTAACTCTGGCGCTTGCGCCCTTGTGGCAAACACGTGAGGCGCTGCCTCTTGAGTTTTGAACAGAGATTTGCTCTTTTATTGGGGAAACGCTATCCCTTCAATCCAGAATGGGCAAAGTATCGAAGGTAATCTGTAATACCCAGCCCTTTTTTATACCAAAATCTGTATTCTGTTACTTTATAATTTTATTTATTCTATTTATAACTTTATTTATCCGAAACCTAAAAAGAATTTCTTTTTAACCCAAACTCAGCCCTTTCCCTAGCCCCGCAGCCCGGCCTCTTTTGTTTTTTTCCATTCTCTTATTATTTTCATTTTCAAACCCCAGCCCAGCCCACTTCTTTTATTTAAAATCTTAAACCCAACCTTATTTTTCTTTTGCAGCCCAAGCTCCCGGCCCACTCCCTTAATTTCCCTATTTTCCTTATAATAAATTCCAGCCTGGCCTGTTCCCAATTCCCTTTAATTCATTTATTTTTTTCTTTTAGCCCAGCAGCCCAACCGAGCCGGCCCGCCCTCTTTTCTCCCATCATTTTCCTTTAATTCCACTCTGGCCCGGCCCGTGCCCAGAGCTCAGCTTCATTTTCTTTATCTAATTTTCTTGGCCCAACCCAGCAGCTTCTTCCCCTCACTCGGCCCGCTACCCCATCTTCCTCCAACGGTTACAATCTTTCCCACCCACCGCCTTCCTCGCTCGCGATCCGTAACCCACGCTGCCTCCTTCGCCCATGCCTACGCCTGTGTCGGCTACGTTCGAGCACGCGTTACTCCCCACGACGCGCGACCTCTTTCTCTTCCCCCTCACTTCCATCACACCCTCTTCCTCGCTCGCCCTCTCCCTCGTTCTTCTTTCCTCCTCCCTGGACCCGTCATCGGCCAACTCCTTCACTCGCCCCACCGCCGACGACGACGTCGATGACTGCAGACACCTCGTCTTTTCTCGCCTCGCCTCCATTCTCTCCACTTCATCTCCTCGCCTCCATCCACCAAACTCCGACCACGACCACCCTTGGTCGCCTCCGTCACCATTCCCCACCATCACCCACCGAGCTTGCCACTCCGCCGGCCATCTCGTCGGACCTTCATCACCGCCCTCATCTCCTCACCACCCTCCCTCGACTTCCTCCTCCTGCTCACCAATCACGACAGCACCTCGTCGCCGTGACCCACCGGAGCCACCGCCATCACTTCCTCCGTCCAAGCACCACACCGAGCTCCACCCCCTGCACCTCGTCGACCCCATCATCATCATCACGCCGTCGCCATCATCCTCTTCCTAACTCTCTTTGCTCTGGTTCTCATCTCTCTGTCCCTCTGTGTTCTCTCCCTCTCACTCTCTCTCTCACTGTGCTTCCTCTCTCTCTCTGTGCTTCCTCTCTCTCTCTCTCTCTCTCTCCTCCTCACTGTCTCTCTCTCCCTGCATCTCATATCTCTCTCTCTCTCAGTACTCTCTCTCTCTCTCACTCAGTTCCCTCTCTCCCTCTAACTGCTTCTCTCTCTCTAACTCTTTCTCTCTCAATACCTCTCTCCCTCTACAATCCCTCTCCTTAGGCTTCGACAGCATCAGCGATCCCCAGTCCCGACACCGCCTGAGCTCGCAACAACCCCTCCTCAAGCTCGAGCCAAGCCCAAGCTTAGCCGAGATTCATCATGCGTTTGCTACACCGTGCCGGGACGTGTCACTACTGCCTTAACTGCCGCTCCATCAGTTCACCGTCTCCAGGCAAGTATTTTACTTGCTTACATGCTATATACTCAAGTTACAATATTTAATTACATAGATCATGAAGTTACAATTTTAGATCAATTGTGTGCCCTACCTGTTCGACGTGTGTTCGCAATGAAATTACTCACCTAATTTGACGGAACTCAATTGTATAATCTGGCCCGTATGGCTGTGAATGTAGTGTGTGAATTTCGTTGGATAATATGACCGTTAATGACCAAAATGATTACCCCCAAGTTTACTAATAAAACTGGAATTTTATTGTACCTGAAAACCGTTAAAATCACCATAAATTATATACCTACTGTAATGATGCGTTCGAGGGCTCAAATCGAAGCCAACTCGATGAACTTTAACCCTATACTAGTTTCCAGATATTCCTGTACTTAAACTTTGACGATATTTGGATCGGAGTGCGACTCTGGACTGCAGTCCAGAGCGATTCCAGTTGTTGTTTACTGTCCCGTAATAAACACCACCATGTTTCCTTAACTATTAGGTTGCGGAACTCCACTGTTATTTATATTATAATGTGTTAGCTAGACAAAAAAAGTGGTTTCATCCTGTTTCGTTATCGTTTGTTATTTAATCTGTAATTTAATAGATGTGGACGTATAACAGTCCAGAACAGATTCTGAGATGACATATTAATGTTAAACAGTGTATAACTTCTGACGTGCAGATGCGATTGAAGATCCGTCTTTTGCGTAGAATACCTTACTGAAAAACCTAGATTTCATCCAACTTTAACGTCGCTAAAATCTGATCCCAATTGGGATTAAAATGCGTTGCGAAACGGACTTCCGATTCTGAAACCGGATTTCCAGCCGCGAACATTTAAAATGAAATGGCCATAATTAATGATCCTGGAACCCGATTGGCATGAAACTAAATTCGATGGATAGATAACTGAACATAATAATTATTACCTGTTCATCATTTCACTAAATGGTAACCGTATGATTTATGATAATTTATGCAAGGGGTAGATTATTGATTCATGATATCCTAAACATGCTTTACATACTGTTTACGCATCATATCATACACATGTCGTTGCATTGATAACATAGTGATAACGTGCATTTACCCAGTGTTAGGTTTTAGTGATGATTGTGGCAAGTACGTCAGTATTCGTGTATAAGTGATTAAGTGAAAGTGATACGTACTTGTACACAATCAGTGAACCTGATTATTCTATTGCATTGTCGACGTCTGTGGGATGCGTGTACGTGTGACTATAAGTGGTATGGGACACTTATGGAAGCTCTTTCACGGGTGTCACAGATAAGGCACCAGACACTGCCATTTATCTTAGGTATTAGTCGGGACGTGCTTGATAGAGGTCCTGCCTCCAGTTCTCGCGCAGACTTGACACCGACCGATTAGTATTTAGGGTTATGGTTAGCTTTGATGTAGACCGCGGGGTGTGGGGTAGTTTGAGTGTGAGTTCAACAGAATCTCGGGAGTTCCATGCCGGCTTATATATTTAGGGATATATATGGAGATTTACAGGGTATGTGATTATTACCGTGATATACATGTTGGGCCCGTGGTCCCTTGCCCTTGGGTGAAGGACACTCACGAGTGGTTGACTCTCACACTTGGACTGACGATAGGCTTAGTGACCTGTACAGTGAGACTTAGAGACTGATAGGGATACTAGCATTGATATACCTTATATACTGTATTGACTATACGTGGCATATCGTTCTACTGCTTTACTGTTCCGCTGCATTGATTACTGCATGTTCATGTCCATACTGCCATTGATCTACTGTTATATATACCTATTATCACTGTTAGAACTGTCACATGATTTTATATATATTATATTGCTATTGTGTCGCTCTGACGACCTGAGTATGCATGCTTAGTGTGAGGAGAAGATTTAGCCTGAACCAGGACTGGACGCACTTCACGGACATCTCGTTTAGCTATCCAGAGTTATATCTTTTTTGCCTATCAGGTAAGTTCATTTTACTGTTTTATTCCAGTTACTGCATTTCTCATTACCTGCTCATCATTTACTGTTTACCATGAAAAACTAGAAGCCGAAGTGTGACAACGGCAGGACATTTCCTTGACCGTAGGAGCATGACTGGCCTTGTCTACCCCACGTATTCCGTATTTTGGGAAGCGGGGCGTGACATAATCTTATATATATTTTTGTTTTAATGACTCTTCAATATGTTTGATCCTTTATTTCTCTCAGAATTGCGGGAATTGGCGTCTTCTATTGTAGATCGTTCTCCGGAAGAAATCTTCTTGCGTCTACTTAATATGTCGGCCCCGCACGCGGTACCCCCCAGAGCATCGTCCTTTCCTCCGTCCAAGATTGGTATTCCTTTGCCTTCCGTATCATATTTTCATAATGATACTGATGTGCCCCTTTTTTTTTTAAACCACAATCCTACAGGCTGATGACGAAGTTGAAGTTCTTGATGGGCCTGGGGGCTTCTCAAATCCGCCTTCTGCGGTCATGGGTAAGTGACTCTTTAACCTTGGTGTTCTTATACGTATTCTTTGTTCGTAAAGGTGACTAACCATACATGTATCTTCACAGTTTTGCCAACCCTGACTCCGCTAGAGTCCCGTATTCGCATGCCGCCGGGCCCTTATGCCAGACGCGTGTCTAAGAGGATGGCAAAATAGAAAATTCATTCACTGGCAACTCTCATTGAAGATCTTCGCGCTCGCACTTCTGTCATGGCTGAGGAATTTGCTGTTGAAACCAATGCTTCTTTGTCCGTTCTTGACACTTACCATGACTAGGCACTGGTGCGTACTTGGGTTGAATACTGCCGTCTAGTGGAGGCTTCCCTACATGGAGTTAAGTGCATGCACCTTCCCTCTGATATCTTATCTGTAAAGGACAGCTTGCATGGATGGATCGATTGGTGTGCGGCCAATCTTCAGTCTTTTGAGAAAAGGCTCAACCAGAAGTTTTTGGAAAGAGAGTTGGCTTCGAGGGCTTTAAGGGAACTTCAGGCCCAGCTCAAAACAAGACTACTCGTGCCTATGAAATCTGGCAGGTCCTTCAGTGAAAGTGTGTCTTAGCACCTCTATTAGGTTTCCACATGCATCAAGTATGCAATTTTAAAAAATCTAGAAGTCTAAGCAACACTAACCTAGAATCAAACTAGAGAATTAGGATTTTATGCAAGCAAAATAGTTCTATAACTAAGTGAAGAGGATTACAACCTTTGTAGACCAAGTCCTTCACTTCTATAGCTCCAAGTAGTAGTCCCTTAGCTCCAAGTAGTAGTCCCTAGAACTCTTCTTGGCTCCACTTGAAGAAAATATCGAGCTTGTTTTGATGTCTTCGAAACCAAAGATGATCCACCTTTAAGTCTTACTGACTCAAGCTATCTCTTCACTAATCAAGGTATTAGTGAAGCAAACAACCTATACTAAAGGGATAAGATAGTGTAGGTTGATGAAGTAGGAATTTTGCTCACTTTAGAAATCTATTTCTATTTTTATTTTCCAACTCAAGAAAGACTAGAGGAGGAAGAAGATGAACTTGGGTGATGAAAATATCTCAAGTGATAATGAGAGGATTAACCATGGGCTAAACATAAGGGTTGTGTGAGAAAAATATCTAGAGTAAAACAAAATAAGTGGGATGAGTCATGGCTTCTACATGCTTCTACAAGTATCAAAGCTATGCTAATTTCCAACTCATTTTTAATTTTCCCCTTAATAAATAATCACCCTAATTATCTTTAGTCCTGGTGTGAGTCTCATACACCCATGTTCTATGTATCATCCACCATGACACAATAATCCATTTATATATATATATATATCAAATACATATATCAAGAGAAGAAAAACATTAGTGAGCTAAGATTAGTTAATATATATTTATATATCAAATATATTAATATATATCAAATTATTAAATCAACACTTGATTCAATAATCCGGTCATATCATATATAACCGACTAATATCATTTATATGTATATCATATTATCAAATCAATGCTTGATTCAATAATCCGGTTATATCACATATAACAGACAACTTTCAATATTCAATATCAAATCAACACTTGATTCAATAATCCGGTCATATCATATATAACCGGACAATATCAAATATATATACATATAACAAATTATTGAATCAACACTTGATTCAATAATCCGATTATATCACATATAACCTAACCGATATCAAATATCGCGAGATTAGAATACGGTATCACATAATCGTATTTAATCAAACTCCCACACATATCACCTTATGTGCCCTACTTTGTTTCGCTTGATCTAGGAAACCTCTATGTAGTACTCTAAAGACTCGTCAATACGCCAGCAATAGGTACTGATCACATCAGTCACCCACAAGCCGTCAGCGGTACTAGCTGGACGTAACGGCTACCCAGATATTGAACGAATAGAAGATCAACAAGTAAGCTTGTCCAAACTCTCGTGAAGCCTATAAGTAACACTTACAGTACAGTCCGGTCTCTTCGTCTGATATGTCGCATATCGAGTCTAGGGCTAGAATCGTCAGACCCCAATAACTTGATAAGTCATTCCGATGTGTGGCCTATAACCGTTCGAGAAACTACTGATAACACTTACCAGTAAATCTCATCAGCCCTTACCAGGGACTTGCTGTTATAGCCAATCGAGTATAGCGCAACATCAACTCCCTATACCGGGAGAGACAAAACCCGTCCTATCACTCACTGCCTCTATGTGACTCGAGACTGAACCCAAAATCCGCCTGTTTGCACGACTCCTTTGAGCCTTGGTAGGGAGGAAATCAAAGCACAGTAGGAACCACATAAGACTCTATGACGGTCTCGGATCTACAGACTAACCTGTACAAGTTTCACCAGAGAACTGCTATCTGACGATAGGTATGGTACCATCTAGGAGTTCTCGACGAGTCCTGTTCGGTGTACCCATTCTCTAATGAGCACCTGTGTACAATCTTTGATGTCAAACACCAATGGTTATGGGATCAACCATCGCCCCATACAGGGTCAAACGTACACACTAGTCTACTCTGGAATATCGATGCCCTGTCTCGATACTCCTTTGACTAGGAACTGTTAAAGAATGTACTTGCGGACTACACAAGCCCCACTAGTATGATCTGCATCATAGTCCTGGTTGTCAAGCTAACATCCTAAAGGCTTTATCAACATGTATCAGAGAGTTAGTATAATAATACAAGTGTACATGTTAAGATAAAGAGCAACCAGATAGCATACTATCATGTTGATCAAGAAAGTCCTCTCTATATATGTCCAAGCATCCACTATATCATACAATAATGGCCTCTAGGGCATACATATTCCTAACAATCTCCCACTTGCACTAAGGCTAGTTGTTGTAGTATCACATACTCAACATCCCAAAAAGTCTCTCTAACTGCGTCTGGGGGAGGGCCTTCGTGAGTGGATCCGCTGTATTATCCTTTGTGTCAACTCTCCTGACCTCGATCTTCTGGCGATCAACTATCTCCCGGATCAGGTGATACCGCCTCAGAATATGTCTGGATCGCTGATGGGACCGGGGTTCCTTGGCCAAAGCCACAGCTCCATTGTTATCACAATACAAGGGTATTGGATATTCAATAGATGGAACCACACTAAGTTCAGCAATGAACTTCTTCATCTAGACAGCCTCTTTGGCAACATCGTTGGCAGCGATGTATTCAGCCTCCATCGTCGAGTCTGCTATGATATCTTGCTTGGAACTCTTCCAACATACCGCCCCTCCATTTAGGGTGAAAACAAAACCCAAGACCGACTTATTGTCGTCATTATCACTCTAGAAGCTCGAATCGGTAAAAGACTCCACTTGGAGTTCACCGTTACAATACACCAAGAAAATTTCTTTAGTTATTCTTAATTACTTAAGAATGTTCTTCACAACTGTCCAGTGCTTCTCCCCAGGATCTGATTGATACCTACTTACCATACTAAGTGCGTAAACTACATCCGGTCTGGTGCATAATATCGCGTACATTATTGACCCAACTGCAGAAGCATAGGGTATCCTTTGCATGCGAGCCCTCTCCAAATCAGTCTTGGGAGATATCTTTTTGGAGAGAGCGATTCTTTAACAAGCGCGTAAATTACCACGCTTGGAATCTTCTATACTAAACCTCTTTAGTATGGTGTCAATGTATCTAGATTGGGACAATCCCAACATTCTCTTAGATCTATCTCTATAGATCTTTATCCCCAATATGTAGGAAGCATCACCCAGATCTTTCATGGAGAAATTTTGTGATAAGAAGATCTTGACCGAGTGTAGCATAGGAGTATCATTTCCTATCAAAAGTATGTCATCCACATACAATACGAAGAAGACAACCTTACTCTCTACAACCTTTTTGTATATACAAGGTATATCTACGTTTTTGATGAAGTCAAACTCTTTCACTGCCACATCAAAACAGATGTTCCAGCTCCGCGATGACTGCTTTAATCCGTAGATTGATTTAAGCAGCTTGCACACCTTTCCGCTGCTCCCACTTTCTACGAAGCCCTCTGGCTGAGTCATGTACACGCTCTGTTCTAAATCACCATTTAGAAAAGCAGTCTTGACGTCCATCTGCCAGATTTTGTAGTCATGGTATGCAGCAATAACAAGTAGGATCTTTATGGACTTAAGCATAGCCACTGGAGAAAAGGTTTCATCATAGTCGACACCTGGTCATTGACGAAAACCTTTTGCTACAAGTCTAGCTTTGAAGGTCTCAACCTTTCCATCTACACCAATTTTCATCTTGAAGATCCACTTGCTCCCAATGGATTTTACCCCTTCAGGAGCAACTTCCAAAGTCCATACTTTGTTGGTGTACATGGATTCCATCTCAGATCGCATAGCATCCAGCCATTTCACAGAGTCCCCACTTATGATGGCCTGCTCGAAACTAGTTGGGTCATCATCTTCCATGATGCAATCCTCGTTCCCAAAGTCAATGAGAAAACCATGGTATCTCTCAGGTGGATGAGGAACCCTACTAGATCTGCGGAGTGGCTGAGGTTCGTCGGGGACTATTGAATTCTCCGGTTCTACCAAGTCATTAGTTGTAGTTTGTGTAGCCGGAACTTCTTCCAGTTTTACCCCATTACCACTAATTTCTTTCATAAGAAATTCCTTTTCTAAAAAGGTGGCATATTGAGAAATAAACACTTTTTGTTTCTCAGTGTGGTAGAAAATATATCCATGTGAATTCTTTGGATATCCCACAAACTTGCAAAGAACTGATCGTGCCTCGAGTTTGTCCGGATTCTGTTTTTTAACATAGGCCGAACAACCCCATATCTTAACTCGTTTAAGATATGGTCTCTTTCCACTCCATATCTCATATGGTGTTTTAGGCACTGATTTTGATGGAACTTGATTCAATAGGTATGCAGCTGTCTCAAGTGCATAACCCCAAAAGGAAATAGGTAACTCAGCAACACTCATCATAGAGCACACCATATCTAATAGGGTGTGATTTCTCCGCTCCGAAACTCTATTGTGCTGTGGTGTATACGGAGGAGTAAGCTGAAAGAGAATCCCATTCTCTTTTAAATAGCCTCAGAATTCCATGCTCAAGCATTCTCCTCCCCGATCAGATCGTAGGATTTTAATATTTTTACCTGTTTGGTTCTCTACTTCGTTTTTATATTTCTTGAATTTCTCAAAAGTTTTAGATTTGTGTTTCAACAAGAACACATGTCCGAATCTTGAGAGATCATCGGTGAATGTAATAAAGTATGAGGAACCTTTCCTGGCATGTGTAAACATAGGACCGCATACATCACTATGTATCAGTCCCAAGAGTTCAGTAGCTCTTTCTCCATGTCCCGTAAACAGAGTTTTGGTCAATTTTCCTTTGAGATATGACTGGCAAGTTTCATAAGATGTAAATTCAAAAGGATTCAAATATCCATCTTTATGCAACTTAGCTAGTCTTGTCACATTGATATGACCAAGTCTACAATACCAAAAGAAGGATTTCGTTCATTTCTGAACTTTTCCTCTTATGTGTATTCTGTATGTTTAGAACTGTAGTTTGATTTAGAATGTATATACTATTATACAACGTACTAAACCCAATCAAGACTTGATTAAGAAAATGTTCATAACATTTTTCTCTAATACAAAGTTATATCCTTCTTTATCTAATAAAGAAATTGATATTATATTACACATCATTTTTGGTACAAAATAACAGTCATTTAAAATCAATGTATTACCAATTGGTAATACAAGGTGATATTCGCCAACTGCTTTGGCTGCAACAATTGCACCATTCCCTACTACGAGAGACTTATCACCATTTCCCAGTTCTCTACTTCTTCTTAACCCATGTAACAAATTACAAACATGGGATCCTGATCCGGTATCCAATACCCATGACGTAGAGCATACTGAGAAACAGTTCTTGGTAACGAACACACCCGAAGAAGATGCATTAGCATGCTCTTTCTTCGTTCGGGTTGCGTGGGAATCCGTGCATCCCCTATTCCTTGATCAGACTTATGACAATCATAAGAAAAAGCGGAACCAGCGTTCCTTAGCCTTGTATAATAAGCGGGTTCGGTCAATACATCCATATTATTATCTTGATTAAGACGTGTCATAGTCGTTACCTGGAGAGAGAGAGAAGAAAATACGTTAGCATGTGTTCTTGCAAGATTAGATTGGTTATTATCTTATCTAATCAGGATGGCTCCTACTTTTTTTTATCAAATCTTCCTTCAAACCCTAAAAGGTAAGATTAGCCGGGATTAATTACACCTTACAAGTTCGCCAATCGGTCAGCCAGGCAGGTATTGGTACTCCGAGGGAGTCTCCCCATGGTCTCGCATGGAACTAATTAAATAACCTCATTTCCTCAGGGGCATAACCCCGTTAACACCTTTCTTAGACACCTACTGGATTAGCTAATTGTAAAGTGAAAAACTCTCTCAGGAGTAACTCTTACTTGCAGTGGGTATCGAGATCCAACTATCTCATAGAAGGTATGCAATCTCATTGCAAATTTCAACACTTGAAATTCTCAATATCTTGTTTTTACCCCTAGCAACTTATGACCTTAACAAGGTCAACAAATCATAAGCGCTTAGTCAAGTTCAACCCGTCATTTCATGATTGAATTAAACCCACCCGTATGACCCTTAACAAGGTCAACAAATCCGTATGACTACCCTAATCCAATCGCATCATATGCGGCAGATAAGCACTAATCAGCTACCGTACACTACGCCTTGACAAGGTCAACAAACGCAGCACAAATACTAAATAACATTTATCTGAAATGACGGAGGGCTACGACTGGTTTTGAATAAAACCTTTAACGTAATGAACTTGATATCGTTGTAAAATCTAGTGATTTGAAAAAGGAGTGGTTTAAGCTCGCTTTTAAAATCGAGTAGTTTTCAAAACAAACTGAGTGGATTGTAGTATATGCCAGTTTTGCTAAAGAGGTCATTCCCGGCGAAGGGATCTAGGCTCTTTTCTCATCAAATGAGGTGCTGGATATTCATAATTGAATATTGCTATGCAAAGCACTAACTAGAGCTACCTTTTTGAAAATTTTGATTCTACGATATCTTTAGGTTTCTTTCTTTTCATTAATCTCATTAATGACGTCCCATCATTTATGTTTCCTAAATATCACAGAAGAAACGAAAATAGAACGTATGCTTATGCCATCTGCATTCGCCACGGGGCCCCATCATACACTGTTAGGTTACTTAACTAACGGCAGAGCGGGGGCAGGACTAGTGTGGGTGCAAAACATAAGCAACGTTTATTATATATATCATATATATATATAGCATTCGTCTCACGCAGTTATATGATCACATCACAGAACTTAAGCAACAGAAACAAACATATGAAATATAGGATATACTAGGAGGTCTGTGTTTTAAATTAAGCCAGTAACGAAAAACACGGATTCCACAGTCGTGATGAATAGCCAAACCCACATCTCTAGACCCCTACGAGAGTGGCAAGTGACCCTGCCAATTCTGGAGTTAGGAGACCCGGTCTCGACTCCTCGAGATGGTCTCCCACTGGACTTTAGAACCCGGTCACTTGTGCTCCCCGCCTTGGGTCTATCCTAATGCAGAAAAGTAAATAATATATATCAATGGTGACATCATCCTTAACCCAGAAGTGTCCTAATAAAAGAATATTACATACAATATTTTACATGAATGAAAATATAAAAACTCCCATCTCACATAAAAAAACTGGCTATTCATTCACAACGATCCAATATAACATATCACAAGCAACACATAACATCATATATCATCAACGTAAGTAAATATGCGTATTCCTAATGTCGTTGACGTATAGCAACGAGATCAGGGATACACCACATATTACACTTACGGTCGCAGAAAAGAAATGAAAACTACAATAATTTGAATCCGCGTCATCCTTAGACATTATAAACCTGGAATATCTCATATCTCGGATTTCATGCCTAACCTAATAAATCTTGCATTTAAGTCTCAAATTGAAAATACTTTTCAATAGTCAGTCAGGTAGTTCAACAAGATTCCTGATATAATGATCAAATGCTCATTGGGAACTTTAATAGATTGCCGCACCCCCGATGCCGTCAACGAAATGCACTTAGGAGGAACACCGCGGCCGTGAGTACCCGAGTGGATGCTTTTGGCTACGGTGTTCTCCTATAGTCACTTGGTAGGCGCAATGGGGCGTGGCTATCTAGTAGTGTTTTCCAGTGACTATTCGCGTACAATACGAGATTGCGACGGAGTTTTGATCCGAATTGAAACTCTGTGGGAATCGATCAAAAGAGACTAAAATGAGAGATTTACATACAACAAACTAGTTTTCACAAAACTAATTAATGTGGATTCCAAATATTGCATCACATATCATAATAATCAAGACGGTGTTAAACATTTTGATCGATTTATCAAACACCCACAAATCACAGAGACCTCAACAACTTGAGCCTCACTAAAAATCCCCAGAAAGCCTAAAATAAGAAAATGGAGCAGCATAAGAAACAAGATTCCCAAACTCCTAAATGTTGTGGCGGAACCGCGGCTAAACCCTAGGTTATGTCGCGGTTCCATGGCCAATTAGAAGAGTTGGGACCTCGTATTTCTTGGGGCTCCATACAATAACCTGCATGATTTTCTGAGAATTTTTAATCTGAAAAATATCAACTTTTGAAAAAATGGACAGAAAATTGAGAAATGCGGCTTTTTGAACTCCGATCGAACACTTTAACGTCGTCTAAACCTCACCTAATGCTCTATCTTGGCTCTTATACCATCAAAGTGTGTCTTAGCACCTCTACTAGGTTTCCACATGCATCAAGTATGCAATTTAAAAAAATCTAGAAGTCTGAGCTACAATAACCTAGAATCGAACTAGAGAATTAGGGTTTTATGGAAGCAAAATAGTTCTATAACTAAGTGAAGAGGATTACAACCTTTGTAGACCAAGTCCTTCACTTCGATAGCTCCAAGTAATAGTCCCTTAGCTCCAAGTAGTAGTCCCTAGAACTCTTCTTGGCTCCACTTGAAGAAAGGATCGAGCTTTCTTTGATGTCTTCGAAGCCGAAGATGATCCACCTTGAAGTCTCATTAACTTAAGCTATCTCTTCACTAATCAAGGTATCAGTGAAGCAAACAATATATACTAAAGGGCTAAGATAGTGTAGGTTGATGAAGTAGGAATTTTGCTCACTTTAGAAATCATTTCTCTTTTTATTTTCCAACTCAAGAAAAACTATAGGAGGAAGAAGATTAACTTGGGTGATGAAAATATCTCAAGTGATAGCGAGAGGATTAACCATAGGCTAAACATAAGGGTTGTGCGAGAAAAATATTTAGAGTAAAACAAAATAAGTGAGATGAGTCATGGCTTCTACATACTTCTACAAGCATCTAAACCATGCTCATTTCCAACTCATTTTTAATTTTCCCCTTAATAAATAATCACCCTAATTATCTTTAGTCTTGGTGTGAGTTTCATACACCCATATTCTTTGTATCATCCACCATGACACAATAATCCATTTATATATATTAATACATATATCAAATATATATCAATATATATCAAGAGAAGAAAAACATTAGTTAGCTAATATTAGTTATATATATTTATATATCAAATATATTAATATATATCAAATTATTAAATCAATACTTGATTCAATAATCCGGTCATATCATATATAACCGACTAATATCATTTATATGTATATCATATTATTAAATCAATGCTTGATTCAATAATCCGGTTATATAACATATAACCGACAACTTTCAATATTCAATATCAAATCAACACTTGATTCAATAATCTGGTCATATCATATATAACCGGCCAATATCAAATATATATACATATAACAAATCATCGAATCAACACTTGATTCAATAATTCGGTTATATTACATATAACCTATCCGATATCAAATATCGCAAGATTAGAATACGGTATCACATAATCGTATTTAATCAAACTCCCGCACATATCACAATATGTGCCCTACTTCGTTTTGCTTGAGCTAGGAAACCTCTGTGTGGGAGTCTAAAGACTCGTCAATACGCTAGCAGTAGGTAATGATCACATCAGTCACCCACAAGCCGTCAGCGGTACTAGTTGGACGTAACGGCTACCTAGGTATTGAACGAATAGAAGATCCACAAGCAAGCTTGTCCAAACTCTCGTGAAGCCTATAAGCAACACTTACCATACAGTCCAGTCTCTTCGTTTGATATGTCGCATATCAAGTCTAGGGGTGGAATCATCAGACCGCAGTAACTTAATAAGTCATGCCGATGTGTGGCCTATAACCGTTCAAGAAACTACTGATAACACTTACCAGTAAATCTCATTAGCCATGTCCAGGGATTTGCTGGTATAGCCAATCGAGCATTGCGCAACATCAACTCCATATACCAGGAGAGACAAAACCCCTCCTATCGCTCACTGCCTCCATGTGACTCGGGACTGTACCTAAAATCCACCTGTTTGCACAACTCCTTTGAGCCGTGGTAGGGAGGAAATCAAAGCATAGTAGGAACCACACAAGACTCTATGACGATCTCGGGTCTACAGACTAACTTGTACAAGTGTCACCAGAGAACTGCTATCTGACGATAGGTATGGTACCATCTAGAAGTTCTCGGCTAGTTCTGTTCGGTGTACCCATTCTCTAATGAGCACCCATGTACAATCTTTGATGTCAAACACCAATGGTTATGGGATCAACCATCGCCCTATACAGGGTCAAGAAACGTACACACCAGTCTACTTTGGAATATCGATGCCATGTCTTAATACTCCCTCGACTAGGAGCTGTTAAAGGATGTGCTTGCGGATTACACAAGCCCCACTAGTATGATCCGCATCATAGTCCCGGTAGTCAAGCTAACATCATAAAGGCTTTATCAGTATAATAATACAAGTATACATGTTAAGATAAAGAGAAACCAGATAGCATACTATCATGTCGAGCAAGAAAGTCCTCTATATATATATGTCCAAGCATCCACTATATCATACAATAATGGCCTCTAGGGCATACATATTCCTAACATTCAGGAGGCAATAACGGAGGTGGTGGCTCTTGATAATGCTATCATTTTCACACGCAAAATGGTCGAGACCCACAATGCTGCCGAGAAAGAGCTTGAGAATCGGTTTTCTTCATACCAACAGCAACAGGCACAGACAGGGACTCAACTTGCGGCGTTACTAGAGCTTGAGGCGGAAGTCCGGCGGAAAAATGACAATCTAGCTGGCCTATTGAACCACCCGCCATCTTAAAATTTTTTGGCCCTGTAAAGCTTTCTTTCTTTCTTTTTTGGTATCTTGTATTCATTTTGACTTATGAATAAAAGGCATATTTTATTTCATGTTTGCACCGCTCTATCATTTGATGTCTTGATTTGGCGTAAAATAGTTTATTCACTCCTTTCAGAGTTTGTAGTTTATTCACTCATTTCGGAGTTTCTAGTTTATTCACTCATTTCGGAGTTTCTAGTTTATGTACTCATTTCGGAGTTTGTAGTTTATTCACTCGTTTCGGAGTTTCTAATTTATTCACTCGTTTCGGAGTTTCTAGTTTATGTACTCATTTCGGAGTGTTTTTTCTTTACCTCCCTTGGGTTTACAGGGAAACTTGTCCTAACGTTATATGCAGATAACCCCCATTATTTACGACAGGGGTCCGTTAAGTTTGTGGTATTAGGGTTTTAGTATGTGGTACCGTCGTGTTGGCTGATGTATTCCTCGATATGCAGTCTTTAAGCTGTTGTTTAAGTAGCCTCACGACTGTCGTGTCTCTAATCCCTTCGGGGGATGGACAAGACGTCTTCAAGTAATCTTCATAGGTCATTTTACCGTCAGAAGAGCAAACGTTAGGAATTTTCCATGACGCTTTTTACTTGATGTTAGGCTCAGTTTGGAGCCCCGATGAGTCATAACCACTCCGCTCTGGTACGGGATGATCTTCGATAGCCTTTTAGGCATTATATGAGTTGCCGTTGAGACCCAAAACTGGGAATATGCCGTCACTTCATTTTTATTTTAACGATACCGTACCGTTCCTTTGCGGAAGTAGGGTAGACATCTGTAGGGCTTCTATGCTGTATATATTGCAATTAAAGTCCGGAGCTAGGAATATGCCATTGCTCCGACTTCATTTGATAGTCACGTCGGCATCCTGCTGAGATGAAAGCGAACGCTGTGATAGTCTCTAGGTTGTATATGTACCTTTGAGACTTGGAGTTAGGATTTTGCCGTTACTTCACTTTTGCTTTGACCCTTGGGCCTTTGTTGACGTTGCGTCTGCATCCTGCTGGTATGAGAAGTACGTCGAGCTATCTCTAGGCTGTAAATGTTGCCATTAAGATCCGAAGTTAGGATTTTGCCTTCACTTCACTTTTATTTGATTTTCGTGTCTGCCCCTGCTGGAATGAGGAGGGAGGGGACACAGGGATAATCTTTAGATTGTATATGTACCGTCAAGACTTGGAGCTAGAATTTTGCTGTCAATCCTTTTGGATTTGGCTCCTTGGAGCCTTTGTTGACGTCACATCTGCACCGAGAAGGAACGTCGAGCTGGAGCTGGGATTTTGCCATTACTCCTTTTTTGTTTGACCCTTGGGTCTTTGATGATGATGCGTCTACATCTTGCTGGCATGAGAAGCACGTCGAGTTGGAGTTAAGATTTTGACATCACTCCTTTTTTATTCGACCCTTGGGTCTTTGTTGACGTCGCGTCTGCACCCTGCTGGTATGAGAAGCACGTTGAGTCGATCTCTAGGTTGTAGATGTCGTCATCAAGATCTGGAGCTAGGAATATGTCATCGCTCCACTTTGATTTGGCCATTGGGTCCTTTTTGACGTTGTGTCTGCATCCTGCTGTCATGAGAAGCACGTCAAGCTGGAGTTAGGATTTTGCCATCACTCCTTTTTTGTTTTGGCTCCTTGGAGCTTTGTTGACGTTGCATCTGCATCCTATCGGAATGAGAAGAATGTTGGGATGACCTCTAGGCTGTACATGTTGCCATTAAGATCTGGCTCTCCCTTTAATAGAACCTGGTGAGAAAATATGGTACCCTTTCTTTCATTTGTGCCCATAGATTGTATACAGGGGTCGATATGGACCTACCTGCAGGGCAGAAAAGTTTCATTTCCATATTTTTTAGTTCTTTCCGTGATGCTCTATCTTTTCAACTCTTCATATCGTGAAAGTCACGATTGCCTAATCATTTCGGCTATGTATTTATCGCGGTGCCCCATCATTTCGGCTATATATATTTTTATTTTTTACTCGCTGCTTTTTATTGCGAGTTGCCCTATCATTTCGGCTGTTTTATATGCATATATTTTTTGCTCGCTGATTTTTGTTGCCAGTTGCCCATCATTTCAGCTGTTTCATATGCATTTTTTTTGCTCGCTGATTTTGTTGCGAGTCGAGGACTTGGGTCCTGATACCAATTTTGGCATCAGTATCGCTACGACTGGAATATTTCCAGGAGCGAATCATCATTTCCTGTGAGAGGACTTGAAGTTTGATAGCTTTTTAGGCACCAACGTCGCTACGACTGGAATATTGCCAGGAGCGACTCATCATTTGCCGTGAGGGGACTTGAATTTTGACACCTTTTTAGGCATCAGCATCGCTACGACTGGAATATTACCAGGAGCGAATTATCATTTGCCTTGAGAGGACTTGAAGTTTGTCACCTTTTTAGGTATCAGCATCGCTACGACTGGAATATTACCAGAAGCGAATTATCATTTTCCTTTGCTGATTTGAACAAAGGTGACTTAGCAAACAGGGTTAGGATCCTGTCGACTAAGGCCTTTTGACTTTATGAGCCGTAAGGGTCTCATGAAGGTATTTCTCTCTACGAGTCGTGAGGATCTCGGAGGTATATGTTCTCCTTAGAAGTCGTGAGGACTGCTAAGTGGTGTTTTCCCTTACAAGTCGTAAAGATCTTACAAGAGTGTTTTCTCCTTATAAGTCGAGAGGACTGTTCATACCAGAATATTGTATTTTATACCGTCCATTCTTACGCTCGTTTGGTTATAGGCAGGTGCTTTTGATCAGTGTTTGCTACATATCTGCAGAATACTGGTTCCCAGCTCTAAACAGTGAAATTCATGAAAAAGTACGATAAATTCCGGATTACTGCCAACCACTGATAAAACACGGGTCTCCGCTCTCTATCCGTATGTTGCCACACATCAGTTTAAGGGACAAAATGGCAAATCGATGTCATTTTCGTGCACAAAGCACAATGGCAACACCAAATCCAAGAAATCTACGCGGAGCTCGAGGAAATCATGGCAAAAGATCCACATCACATCACCTTTTGATCTACTGAAATTCTGGAAGAATTGTTAAGAGATTCTGAGAAAAGTACTATACCACACTGAAGAGGACCACAATACATGGATAACCACAAATTTTGATGGCCTAACTCCTCTAAATGGCCGCGGTTCCGCGTCATAAGCGCGCTTAGGCCGCGGAACCGCGGCCGTATAGGCTCCTCAGATGATTATTTTTCAGGGGTAGGTTTGTCTTTTCCTGTAGGGTCAGAATGTTGCCCTAAACTTCCAGCTCCCTGCCTATAAATACCCGAGAACTTGCCAAGCCAATGGTGTCCATTCTAAAGCCTCTTTTTGCTAGTTTTTAGTCTTCTTCTTCTTCTTCTTCATTCTTTCCTCCATGGAAATGTAGTGAGAGTATTGAGTGGATGTTAAATGAAGATGAGGGTTTTTGTATCATTCTTTCTTTTGCTTAGCTTCCCCCTTGAGCTCTCTACCTTAACTTGATCTTGCAACCTCTTAAGTGAGCTTGCAAGTTTAAGCTTTGGTCATTGATCTCAAGGGGTTGTATCATTTTATTCTCTCTTTTGTGCTTCATTTCACATGAGTTCTTTACCCTTCTCTTGATCTTGCAACCTCTTGATTGAGTTTGCAAGTTTATGGGTTGGCTATTGATCCCATGGCTTGTCTTGAGTTCTATGGTTCTTAGTGTTACTTTCTTGCTTATCTCTTTCTTGCATTTTTCATTCTTATCTTTTATTACTTGCAATTTATTACCATGCACTTTAATTACTTGCTTGTAATCTTTTCTTTTCTTTGTTTATCTTTTCTTTTGCTCTTTTTGGTTTGTTTTGTGAATGGTTGTAATTATTGTTGTTAAGAATAAATACGATATTGTAAGTTAATGTTTCTTTGCTCATTTCCTTTTCCCGTTATTTTCCTTTGAACTCTGCCCAAACGTTACGCAAGCGCTCCGTTAGGCACCCTACCCTACCAAGGTAACGGTGATTCCTAAACGCGACCGGTTGCGTTCGGTTTGGCCGGAGGCGAAAGCAAGAGACAAGAACGGAAGGACAAGGGTAAATAAGCCGGATTCCACGAATACCGTGCTTAAATCCCCTAATCCACGTTGTTGCCGATTGCTCTAGCTTCAATTGGTCAAGACTCGGCTCAAAGGTTTTGAGTGCGGATTTCCTTAGCTTACACTTTCGTATCTTTTTCTTAACAACTTTATACTTGCATATAAAACACATAGGTTAGATTTGAACAAACATATACAAATTCTTCATTGACTCGTCTAAAACTCGAACGGACATACAACCATCTCCCTGTGGATCGACCCGTGCTCAACCGGCTAGCTGCAAAGCGACACCGTCCTGATCGCGGTTATAACTTTAGAACTTTGAACATCCGACACGCCAAAAGCGTGCGACCAAGGACTTACAAGTGTCAATCACCATATGAGATATTTCTCGCCATTGGTAGAACTTGGTAAGGGAATATTTATTCGCGCCCGTGGATTGTATACAAGGGTCAATATTGGACCGCCTGTAGGGCAACTTGGGGGATATGACGGCTTAAGAACAGGTTCAGATCCCTTTAGCTTAAGGCTTTTGAATCTTATGAATCGTAACGGTCTCATAATGCGAATTCTCCTAACAAGTCGTGAGGATCCCGTAAGTGTAATTTCTCCTTAGGAATTATGAGGATTCCTTAGTGTTTTTCTCCTTTGTGAGTCATAAGGATCTCACGCAGGTATTTCCTCCTCACAAGGTCGAGAGGACCTTGAAAGTGCACATAAAATTTTTATTTTACGAGTTTGCGCCGTATTCGGGTTTTCACAAACACGCAGGCAGTCCTGCTGTTTTTACTTACGGCTCCCTTTCGGGTTTTCATCCGTGCGCGTTTTACTTGTGGAAATAGCATTTTTTATTTTCTTATTTTATTTTTTAAAACAAGATTGCACCTTTCCAGGTTTTCACAAGCTCGCCGGTAGCCCAGCTGTTTTAACTCACGGCGCCCTTTCGGGTTTTCATCCGTGCCCATTTCGCTTGTGGACATACCGTTTTTTTGTATTACTCTCAGAGTTCTGACTCAGGAAGATAGAGAGAGGACACGAGCGTCGTCATCTATTATTGACCTAATTCGTGACTCGTCAAGCGTAGTATTTTTTAAGGAATCGACAGTTTATTGGCCGGAAGGGTCTTTCGCCATGCATATCAATGAGCAGGTAGGTTCCACCTTGATAGACCTTGTATATGATGTATGGGCCTTCATAGTTTGGCTCGAACTTTCCCCTGTTTCCCCTAACCAGAGCAAAGCTCTGTTTTAAAATTCAAAATTTGAAAAAAATTGAAGCAACGCTTCTAATCCAGCGCCAGGCACGCTGCGCGCCACGTGTCAAACACGGGTGCTCTAGCGCCAGGTGCGCTGCGCCCTACGCAGCGCACCCCCAATCAGAGCAAGGCTCTAATTTAAAATTTCAAAACTCAAAAATTGAAGCAACGCTTCAAATCCTGCGCCAGGCGTGCTGCGCGCCACGTGTCAAACATGGGTGCGCTAGCGCAGTTGCGCTGCGCTCTGCGCTGCGCGCTACGTGTCAAAAACGCCATGTGAGAGCAACGGCGGAGAGGGGGCATTTGTTTCTCCTAATCAGAGCAAAACTTTATTTTAAAATTCAAAATTTGAAAATTGAAGCAACGCTTCAAATCCAGCGCTAGGCGTGCTGCACGCCACGTGCCAAAAACGGGTGCGCTAGCGCAGGTGCGCTGCGCTCTGCGCTGTGCGCCACGTGTCAAAAACAGGTGCGCTCGCGTAGTTGCGCTGCGCTTTGCGCTGCGCGCCATGTGTCGAACGTAGGTGCGCCAGCGCTGGAATTAAAAATTCCCCACCGTTAGATCAAAAGATCTAATAATAATAAATTATTAATTAATCAGAATTAAAATCTTGTTATGGATAGATCTTTCCAATCTTATTAAAACAAGAAGACTATCTTCTGCAAAGCAGAAGCCCTAAGATCAAAGATTCAACGATGGGAAATATTCCCAAATCAATCAGAGAAAAATCTCTTAAAACTGATTTAACAAATCAATTGACCCTATATAAAGGCCCCAAGACTTAAAGTCTGATATAGAGAAACCCCCCTGCAAACTTTGAGAAAAACTAAAAGAGAAAGAAGAGCAAGCTCTTAGAAAAAGAAGATTATTTCTTCAAGGTAAAGAATTAATTTTTGAACAACAGAGATGAAATCATCTCATTAAAAAAGAAGAACTATCTTCTTAAAGGATCATAGATATACAAAAGACCAAGGTCTTTGATAAAAAGAAAAAGATCAAAAGATCTAATCATAAAAATAAAAGAAGTATTTACTTCATTCACAGATCCTTGATCTACAAAGGCAGAGCCCTTTTATGAACAAGAACTTTTGTTCTTGAATCTTGAGACAAAGCCTCCTTTAAAAGAAGAACATAAACTTGTTCTCTAATCATAAATTTGATCAGATGCACTACTGAACAGTGCCTTGCACTCATGAACTGCGCCTTTGCGCTCCTTGGACCGGCGCTTAGCACCAAGACGTGCCACGTGTCAACCACAGACACCGCTTGCGCTTTGCGCTTTTGAAACAGAGCTTTGCGCTCCTTGGACCGGCGCTCAACGCCAAAACGCGCCACGTGTCAACCATAGACACTACTTGTGCTTTGCGCTTTTAAAACAGAGCACTGCGCTCATGGGCTGGCGCTTGGCGCCAAGCGCGCCACGTGTCACTCACTGGCGCGCCCCTAAACCAGCACAAAGCGCTCATAAATGAAAGCGCAATGCGCTCATAAACTAGCGCTAAGCGCGACACGTGTCACCTTCATGTGCGCTACCTGACAGATGCGCAATGCGAACTTTAATTGGCGTAAAGCGCCTGACGCGCTACGTGGCGCACTGTCAGAACACACTTTGTTCTGATGAATGCTATGCATCCAATACAAGACAAAAATTGTCAGGACCTAATGCTCAGCATTACTAAAAGGGCCAAGCCCAAGTAAAGGCTCAATAGCCATAATTAAAAATGTTAAACATTTTAATTGGACTTAGCCCAATTCTGGACATAAGTCCTCAACTTATATTGAACTGAGCCCATCTGCTCACAAATATTCAACAGATCTTAGTCCCAAACTGGGCTACAAATCTTCCAATCAATTCACACCGGTTCAAGGGTACATCTCTTTACTCCTCTGATATCTGTCGTTGTAATCCTTCAACGTCTTCAGAAAGGTGACGGGTCCCGACAACCACACATCTCATGGACTATGGGGTCCTTAAACTCATGGACTATGATGTCCTTAAACCTTATAGACTACGATGTCTCTAAACCGGACTGTGGGGTCCTTAAGCCCATGGACTACGATGTCCTTAAACCTTATAGACTACGATGCCTCTAAACCAGACTGTGGGGTCCTTAAACTCATGGACTACGATGTCCTTAAACCTTATAGACTATAATGTCTCTAAACTGGACCGAGATGTCCTTAAACTACCGATGGACCGAGATGTCCTTAAACTAACAACGGACCGTAATGTCCTTAAACTAATCGACCGCAATGTCCCTAAATTAAACAATAGAGCCCAATTGCTCTTTTGTCCGATCTAAATGATCCTGTTAAATTGATCTTAGTCTAAAAATTAGACTAACGTATCCTTAACATACGTTTAAGTTGATCTTAGTCTCAAATGAGGCTAACGTATCCTTAAACCCAAACCAAAACCCAAATCTAAGAAAATACAGATTTGTACTAATTCATGCCCTACGGGCGACAACATACATTAGTCTCCGTATACAATCCACGGGCAACCACAAACAAAACAAACACCCACGACACAAAGTGACCATCTGGAGAAGGAGAAAGTTGTTACCGCGATGCGGTAGCGTAATTAACTGCAGAGGCTTGCGCCTGCAGGGAAGAGCGTCCCCACAATCAAAAACCCCTCACAAACGAGAGGGAATCTGACGAAGTCTGCTATATCGGCCGCATCCGTCTAAACCTTCGATGCACGGTGCCATAAATCAACTTGGCATCTTCGGAGAGGTGGACGGATAGCACCAATTAGCATCTGCCCCCAGATTCATGGCAAGACGTTCGCCGCGTCTTCCCGATTTCCGGCAGTAAACAGATTCTGGCACATCCGGTGGGACCTTTTCCTCTTTCCACTCCACACTTCGTGTGTCGTATTCGCGAACGAATCGTGGTTTGATATGGTTGCCCTTGGGTTCGAGGTACTAAGATTTGGTTTCTTGCTTGGCGCAGAAAGCGAAACAGCAATGGCATCTACTTGTGTGAAGTGTTCCAACTGCAACTGCAACTCGCGCTCCGCCTCATCTGGAGGCATAGCCTATGGGCCCCAAGCGGCCTCCCTGTTCACGATGCCAGTGGAACAGGTCACTCAGGCTACCACTGGATTGTTTTTCGGGACTATGCTCCCACCAATGTGCTTCAACGCTCCTATACCAACACTAAAAGCTCCCAAGAAGTCGGTCTTTGATCGGCTTGCTACTACCGCGGCCCCTCTCAACGGGTCGTCCAGCTCCAGCGCCTCCGTCTTCGCCAGATTGGGCCAAAATTCATATGGGCCCATGATGAAGCCTGCAATCCCAGAAAAGATTGTTCCAAAGAGGATAGCCATCCCTGCTCCTGAAGTCATCAAGGCGACTTCTCCTACCAAAGGGTCGGTCTTTACAAGACTGACTGTTCCGGCTCCCACTGCGGTTCCCGTCCCTGCTCAGAAGTCTGTTTTTGACCGGTTGGATACCGCTTCTCAACGGACATCAGTCTTTAAGAGGTTGACGCCAGCAACAGCCCCTCACCTGGATAGGGGGCAAAACAAAGCCATTCCCATCACCGAACCAACACCGTCGGCTCGACACGCTCGACGTCACCATTGGCGCCGAGTAAGGAAGGCTGGGGGCAACTCCCCCTCTGGGCTAACTCTACCAGCCCCAACGGTGGAACTCAATGCTGCTGTTCCAACCGGGAACAGCTTTGAATTGCTGAACAAGGTGCATAGGAACTCTCCTACCTCCGTATTGAAAAGATCTCCTCCACCCATGGAGAATGTTACAGAGGCAAAGCCGGAACAGCCCCCTCAGCGGCTGTCCTCCAAAGTTTACAAAGTCTGGCGATGGGTCCAGGAGTCAGTGGTCGATCAATACTATCTGCGCCGACAGATGAAGCTGAAGGATCAGCAAGAAGAGAACCGTCCTAGCAAGCCACAAAGGACGACAACTGCCTGGGTGCCCGCTGCAACGGCCCCCTCAACATCAACTGCTCAAAAGAAAAGGAGGCCAGAGAAAGCTCCTATGAATACGGCAGAACGCAAAAACGCCGAGACCAAACGCCCCAAGTCTGGGGGTATAATGGTTCACACTATTTATATGGCATCCGGGAAAGAGGATAGCCGCGCTTCTACGGGCCACCGACCGCTCACCCGATCCATCACAAGAGCTCTGGAACAACAACAACAGAAGCTTCAGGAGATGCTGGCTGCAATGGACGCTCTCACCGGGCCAAAAGAAAGCCCGGAGGCATCATCAGAGCAGCGTCACGAACAAGAAACTGATGCCGACTTCCTACGCAGGGTCCTTGAAAAGAAGGAAAGAGAAGCAGCAGAATAAGCTGCCAACATAAAACAAATGGCGCCTCTCTTCTAAGACATGGTAGGGATGATGTTACAGCCGGATCCTCCAGCTGAAGACCCTCCGATCATTATTGAAGACGATAGAGGGGAGACATCTAATCCTCCTCCGGCTCTTTCAGCAGCCAAGGAGGAAACCATTTCCAAGGCCGCACTGGACGACTACATAGCTCAGCAAATACGAGCTCACCAGGCGAATGAAGCGGCCGTCCAAGTTGTCAAAACTGGGCGACCGTATCCAAGATGGTATGACCAAATAAAATATTCGCCGGGATATACGATCCCTAAATTCCATGTGTACAAGGGGACAGGCAATGCTCACCAGCATGTCGTCCAGTTCAGAGCCCTTTGCGGCAACACCGGGGGCGATGATAATCTTTTGCTCCGTTAATTCGTCGGCAGCTTGTCAGAGACGGCCTTCGAATGGTACTCCGAACTTCCAAACGACTCCGTCAAGACTTTTGCGGAAATGGAGCTGTTATTCACCCAGCGATTTGCGAGTGCTAGTGAATGCACCCCAATAACGGCATTGATCAATGCCATGGTAAAGCCAGGCGAGACGTGGGTCCAATACGCCATACGATGGCAGAATCTGTGGTCAAAATACGAACAGCGGATCGAAGAAGCGCCAGCGGTAGGCATGTTTGTGGGCACTTTGGACCCTCATGCAACTATCTCCCATTTCATGATGTTCTTCAAGCCGACTACTTTCCAAGCCTTGATCGACAAACTGGCCTAAATGGACCAGATGGGTCATAGACCGTTTCCTCCAAAGCCAGACTCTCGAAACGAGAGGGGAAAGGGGAAAGCGATTGTCGCCGCCAATGCTCAATAGCAGCCCGGTGGCACGAGACCAGTTGATCGCCAAAATAACAGAACTCGATCTCTCGAATATAAAATAAGTCGCCTTTACTCATTCCTTCGAGACAAGACAAAGAGGTTATTCGAGCTTGCACTCCACAATAGGCTCATTATGCTCCCAGAGCCAAGACGCCCAGCGCAACCAGGCGACATTAGCAATCCTAACTATTGCCCTTATCACCGAATGTTGGGACATCCGATCGAGAATTGTTATATCTTCAAAAACTGGATAGAAGATCAGTACCAGCAGGGAAAATTCGTATTATCTGAGAATTGGAAGGTGAACCCGCCTCGGCCACACACTCCCAAGAAAACAGATACACCGGGGCATCATGCTCTTTTGTAGAGGAAGCTCCATGGGAGGTCGCTCTTTCAGCCAAGACAAAAAGAATGCTGAAGGATCTCCACACATGTCCGGCAATTAGATGGAAGAATCTACAAGAGCCTGAGATCATCGAGGGATGCTGAAGCCGCGTCCAACTCCAAAAATTGGTGGTGATAGTCAAAGCATTCACACCCAGTCGTCAAAGTCTTCAAAGAAGAAGAAGAAGACCAAAAAGCCCATGAAGCCCGGTGACAAGCGCACGGACCTGCAAAAATATATTGACGCATTGGAAGAATATAGTCAAAAAGTGCGGACTCCAGTCACACTCCAAGAATTTCTCAGCCACGTCTTTGAGGAAGGAGATGATGGAGAAGACTCGTCGGATGAATCTGAAGATTACGTAGCAAGTTGCCATGTGATCTCTCACTCGTCGATAGACAATGAGGAAACTCCTTACACAGAGAAACTGGGGGCAGGTCCTGAACCGGAACTTCTAGGGCCATCAGACGAAACGATTGATGCATTCCTGAACGAAGCACTTCTTAAAAGCAAAGCTGCTCGAGAGCGTGAGATGGCCATATTTGAAAAAGCCAAACGCCGGCGACTGGACGAAAGAGTTGAAACACTCCCGCCAGATCAAAGTGCATCCATCGCAAATAAAAACAGGTTCAAAACAAGGAAGAGGTTCGCTAAAGCCGTATCAATAGGAATGAAGCTGCCACCCTCCGGAGGAAATATTCTTGGTGAAGCGGAAACACATCCTAGCTACTCCTTATATCATCGAAAGATTGTGCATTCTACCGAAGAGTGCAACGCTTTTAAAAGATGGTGGCAGGGATATGTTGCTCACCGGCAACATTTTAAGCGGATGAAACGCAAAACTCGTCGGGAGCAAAGAAGTACGACTGAGGAGCGTAAAAGAACTGCCGGAAACTGTCACACGGTCAACGCTGGGGGATCCCAAGTTCTCACCTTCGGGAGCGACTCTGACGAAGAAATGACTCTTGGCCCTCTCTTTAAAGAGTCCACCTTGTGAAAAGAGGAAGAACCGAAGACCTAAGAAAATATTCAGCTGCGCAATCGTATGCTGCCCGAAAAGAATCTTGGGCCCTCGAACAGTGGGTCAAATAGAAAAGATAAGGGAAAAGAAAAAGTCTCTAAGGATATCATCCTTGATGACCAAGCCGTCGAAAAGATGACAGCCAAGGCCCCACCAAAGAAAAGTAAGGTGGACTACAACGTTCTGGCACACTTGAGAAAGATACCTTCGCAATTAAGCATTCTCGACGCCCTTCTGTTATCCAAAGAAGCAAGAGATTCTTTGATCAAGGCACTGCAGGAACCCGAGAAATTCCAAGCTTTCCTCATCGAAGAAAAGATGAAAAACGAGCTGGAAGAAGTACACACAGCCGATATCACCTTCGGCGATGAAGATCTCCTCCTTAGGACATATGAGCACAACCGTCCCCTATATGTCTCCGGATACTGTCATGACATCAAGATAGGTAAAATCCTGGTCGACAATAGGTCCTCCGTCAACCTCCTTAACGTAAGGGTGTTGAAGAAAATCTGCATGAGCGTTCAACACCTCGCTTGCGATAAAATCACCATCTCCGGATTTGATTCCCAGTCATCACGGACACTTGGGTCCGTAATATTGATGTTACGCTTTGGGCTTCTCGTCACGGACATCAAGTTCCATGTCATTGACGCCAAGACATGTGATTGAATATGATATTCTTGATGTGTAGTATAGAATATGTAAAGAAATCACAATCAAAAATTATTTGACCGCAATCAATAACGGTGTCGTATGTAGCGCGTTAGTAAGTGCGGATCGTTCATAGGGAAAGTGTAATCCGTTCAATTTCCGAATTAGATGAGTTGAAAATTTAGGGAAAAGAAAAGAAAACAATTCATGATTTGTAATTTGAAGATCAAGAAATAAGAAAAATCTAGATCTAAAAGAAATATTAAAAACAAGAATTGAGATGAGAGATAATTTCCAATCAACAATCAAGATTATAAGGATAGCTCGTAGGAGTAGATCGGATCTATAGATGTGATGAGATCTAATGATTACTCATTCTTATCCATTAAGGAATTGATACTAGATCGATGCAAATTCATCGAGGTTTAAGGATCGTGTGGGAAAATTAGGGATTCCGCAACTCATCCTTTGTCCTTTCGATAGATCGCATTCAAATTCTAGCTTCCAGTTAATCAAATGGTTAATAGTTGTTCCCTAGTTTCGAGTGAACACGATCTAGAAAGCATCATCTCGAAACTAGGTCATTAATCATTTGATTCACTAGAATTTCAAAGCATTATAGGATTTAAGAATTGTAAGAATATCTAAATCATCAGCATCTAAAGATCGTCACAACTCCTACACGAGCGGAGATTACTCAAACATCATGATCACAAACACAATCACAAATTGAGATCTAATCATTTTGCTTGAATTAAAAGATAAGCAAGAATATAGAAAATTCATCTTTATTTATCGACAAATTTCGTTACAACTCTCTTGAATTTACAAAAGGAAGGAACTAGATCGTCGATTTCGGCTTTGCTCGGCTCCTTGAGTCGCGGATCGGCGTGGATCTCTTGCTCCGTTGGAATCCGGCGTCGCTTCTAAAGGTTGAAGGCACTCTTGCTTGAATTGATCTCGGGAATTTGATCTTGATTTTGAATTGGGGTTGAATTTGAGGCACAAGTTTTTGTCACTAAACTTGTGGGTTGAAGATGGTGATGATTCTTGAACAAATTCCACTCTAGATCTAGGCTCCTTTTTATAGACCTCCCAATTCTTAGATCTAGAATTGAAATTTGAATTCCCCCCACAAGTTAGTTATCCAAATGATTTAAATTTCCCTCCAAAAAGTTAGTTAAGCCTTAAAATTTGAATTTCCCTCCAAGAATTCGTTAAGCCGAGCCTTCTAGATGTGCCACGTGGAGCTTCTGGGGTCTTCTGGAAGCTTTGGCCGTTAGGATAGACACGTGGAAAAAATTGGACGCTTTGATCTCACTATAAGGCTGCGGATCCGCGGTGCCAAGGGGGTTTGGGCCGTGGATCCGCGGCCCTTTTGTGGCCTTGGGGCTTCATATTTTGTGGTAATTCTTGGGTTTTCTTGTGGGCCTTTTTCTGATGTATGGATTTTTATTTGGCCTTCTGTATTACTACCAGATCTTCAGCCTTTGAGTTGGTGCATCTTTTATCAGATCTTCTCCCAATTTTGGGCTCTGCTTCCGGAATTTCCTGCATAGATTCCAAGACAAGAGTTGCGCAATACAAGGATGATGCGATGCTATGAAAAACACACAATTTCCCTAAAAGTGCCGGTTTTAGTATACAGTACAAGTAATCCAGTATTTTACATGTGTTTTGCAAATATGTGTGATATGAATACCGGATACCTTTACTTGACTGCAAAAGTTAGGGAAATTGCTGTGTTAGAAATGCAGTATTTTCGACTGATCAAATTCCCCCAAACTTATTTTCGATCGTCTCGATTGAACAGTTTTATTAAAAAGAGAAGGTGAAGAAAAAGAAAGAGAAAAGCATACTTTCGTAGGCAACACGATTGCACTGAGCACGTGCAACAAGCCTTTAAATCTCTAGGTGTCCCTAGTAGGAGGAGTGTTGTCTCCTGAGGGTTTTCAGCGGATTGCACCCACAAAATCCAATAATAAAAGGAAGATCATGAATATTACATTTAAAGACAAGAATTGTAAAAGAAAAGCCTTGAAAATTAGGGTTTCCAACTAAGCTAGCTTTTCGGTTGTCATGAGCCCTATCTTAATGGTCATGAAAAGATGTCAGAAATCACGTCCTCCCTCAATAAAACATCGTCTTATTCTTCATTCCTATCTTTCTTCCAAACATCGATCATTTCACCCTGCGTGTGTGTAAAGGACATCCCTACACCCGGAGAATTCAATTCAAGCTATCATACTCTTGCCCATCAGCCTTAGTACTTTTTAATTAATGAATATTTTGATTTGCTCACACACTTTCATGCGACCGTTAATACTTCTTGAGGTACTAACCGACCGATTACTCATGTGATTTGCTTATTTGGTGTATTTTCCTCGTCTTGCACCACCTAAGGCATAGCAGTGACTCCCAGACCAGTTGGCCTTAGGGCACTAGGTGAAGAGGCACCCTCGCTATAAATTTTTATTGCCCTCGGTGATAACAAAACCAGTTTCCATTTTTCTCACCACTTTATTTTTTTTATTCATTTCTTTTATTTTATTTCCTTCATACTTTTGGCTTTAAGACAAAAGCATTTCAAGGTATCCTTTACTATCCCGGGCTTCAAGACGTGTGTAAGTGTGAATAGCAGGGTATCAACGTTCAAAATGTTTGGCTTCCAGAATAGAAACTATTTTTCAGACTTATTTTTATCTTCAGATTAGTGACTTCCTTCATCTTACTAACCCTTGGGACAACGGCTCATAACTACTTATTACTAGTTCGTATAAGAAAACTTCTAATTTTCTTAGTTTCCTTAAATTTTTCTAATCTCATGGACGTAATTGTTCACTATCTAATCTTTTATTATCACAAATATTAAATATTTTTATATTTTGAAAATTTTAAAATTTTTATGAGTTTTGAAAATTTTTGAATTTTTATGGATTTTGAAATTTTTGAAATTTTTATAGGTTTTAATGGGTTTTGAAAAATTATTTACAAAACATGATGATCCAAAAATATGTATACAGAATTTTTATGGGTTTTGAAAATTTTTAAATTTTTATGGTTTTTAAAGAAATATTTTGTGCTTATGCAAATGATATGCACATGATGCAAAACTAAGCACAAACCTCCCCCAAACTTGTTTTCAACAGTGTCCTCACTGTTGCCAACCGCTATATCTACAAAACCTGTAAGCCTGGGAGGAATTTATTAGTGGGGGCAAAATATATAAGTGAAGATTCTCCCCCAAACTTATTTTTTTTTCACTCAAAATTTTTCTTTCCAAGAGCCAGAAAAAAAAATGTTCCCCCCCAAACTTGAGTTATGCAATGTTAATCTTTTGAAAATCACATGAGGGGGTCAAAAACCATTAGTCGATGCCAAGCTTTGCAAAGACCGAATGTCCGCACCAACCATTTGAAAATTTTATCAATGCAGTGCTCGGGTTGGTGGAAGAAGAAGTGAGGAAAGGGTAAGGGGTGGAAGAGAGTGTGTGTACGTCTCATTTTGGAGAGACGATGTAGTGAATGTGATGGATTACTCGCATTCTTTTTACAATTCAGAAGAAGGGGTGGAGGTTCAATTTCAATGATTGGGACATGATTCATCTCAACACCCGTGTTATTCAGAAATGCGAGTTCATCAGCGAAGATCTCCTCAAAAGTTTCATCAATACCCCGAAGAATAATGTCATCACAAAGTGCGAGGTGATCTTCAGACTCTAAGAACGGTTCATAATCAGTGTTAATTGTTGACCCGAACATCTCGGTGGAAGAGTCCGTATGTGTATGATACATAGTTGGGTCAAACAATAACATATGAAAAGAGTCAAGATCGGTATCAGGAGGATCATCAAATTCGCTGCTGTCGATATCCATTAAGTCGACATAACAGACCTGAGCAGTAGGTTCGGAGGGTACACTTCCCAACTTGTAAATGTTCAGCTCTATTGACCTATTCCCGAAGGATAGGGTCATAGAGCCATTACGACAGTTGATGATAGAGTTGGAAGTGGCCAAAAAGGGGCGACCTAAAATCACCGGAATTTGATTCCGGGGGTTCGCTACAGGCTGTGTATCAAGTACAATAAAATCCACAGGGAATACGAATTCCCCGATTTTTATTAACACATCCTCTAGTTCACCCCTAGGTTTGGTGATTGATCGGTCAGCCATCTGGAGAGTGCAATGGGCTGGTTTCAACTCTCCGATCCCTAGTTGCTCATAGACTGAGAAAGGAAGCAGGTTAACACTTGCGCCAAGGTCTAAAAGAGCACGATTGATGTGTTTATCCCCAATAGAAATTGATATCGTAGGACATCCTGGGTCCTTACGTTTCTTTGGTAGCGGAGGGATAAAAGCAGTGCTAATGCTATTGGACATGAAGACTTTCTTTGGCACTTGAGTCTTCCTCTTCCTAGTGCAAAAGTCCTTAAGAATTTTTGCATAAGCGGGGACTTGTTGAATCGCATCTAGGAGAGGGATGTTGATGTTAACTTGCTTAAACATGTCCATAATCTTCTCCATATGTGGACTTGATGTGTTAGCCCTTAACCGATTAGGATAAGGTGCTTTAGCAATAAGCGCTGGGTCCATCATAGGAGAAGGAAGTGTGTGTGGACCTGATCCCAAAATAGAAGTGGGGATCGTCGGTGGTGGACTAGAAGAGGTGGGCTGAGGTGTCGAGCCTAGAGGGAAATGGAGAATAGGCTCGCGAGAAGGCGGTGGGGTAGGAGAACAAGAATCAGACGTAGAAGTGTGTGTGTGAGGAAAGATCTCAGCCGGGGTGTTGATAGGATCATCAATATCATCAACTTCTTCCCCAACATGGTTATCCAGCACTCTCCCAGATCTCAACGTGGTGATTGCATTCACATGATGTGAATAGCCAGGATTGGGCAAAGGTTGAGCTGGGAGTTTCCCTTTCTCTCTTGCACTCATTTCGGCCTTAAGTCGTGCAATCTCAGCTTCCATCGTTTTGATACTCTCAGCTTGGGACGCTGAGTTTTTCTTTATCTCACCAACAGAAGACCTAACCTCGGCCGACATTTCCGTGAAATTTGAAAGGAGTGATTTCATGGTTTGAGCGAATTGAGAGAACTCGTCAGAACAGGTCAACTGCATGGGATTAGAAGGTGCAGGAGTGTTGACCTGGTTTTGGAAATTTTGTGACTGGTAGGGATGCTGGGTGAGCTGAAGTGGTTGCTGTTGTGGTGGAGGGACCAGTTGGAATTGATTAGGGTTTGGAACTGTGTTTTGGGATTGGTTCCAAGCAAAATTCGGGTGATTCCTCCAACCCTCATTATATGTGGAAGAAAAAAGGTCGTTTCTAGGTCTTTGAAATGCAGCATTGGTATGCTCGAGACCTCGAAACTGAGAGTTTAATGGACATTCTTCCGTCAAGTGAGAAGGGTCAGAACAGCACCCACAAACGGTTTTGGGGAGCGACATTGGGTTTAGGGAGGCTGCTAAGAATTTGTGTTCCATAGCGTCGAGCTTCTTTTGCATTGCTGCCATTTCAGCTCGAACACCTATGGACACGACTATTTAGTGTACGCCACCCCTACTTGATAGCTGGGTTCCAGTCTCCCACTGTAAGGACTTTTCAGCGAACTCTTCTAAAAATTTCCATGCTTCCCCATCATCCTTGTTGACACATGTTTTCAAGGTTTTGTTTAGTGGTAGGGTTACTGCCCTCATATATGATTCGGCAAAGTTCCCATCTCGGGATGCCATGATGTGGGCATTGAACCAAAAGATCCTTGAATCGGTCAAAGTATTTTGAGAATGGTTCAGCTGGAAGCTGGGAGAATTGATATAGTTCGCTACGGATTCGAGTTGTCTTTTGCATAGGGTAGAATTTCTTAAGGAATGCCGCAACGAATTCTTCCCAATTCGTGATGGCGTGTGCGGTGGTGTTTGATTAGTCGAAAATATGGCATCTTTTAACCGGCAATTTCCCTATCATTTGCATTCATATTTCACATATTAGCAAATCTGTCGCAAAATATCAGATTACATATGTTAGACCTTAAAATCGGCATTTCTAGGGAAATTGACTGCATTTCATAGCATGGCATCATTCCTATATATCGCAACCCGTGTTTCGAAGTCTGTGCAGGAAAATCAGAAGCTTGCTCAGATTTACACCGCTAAAAGATACGCCAACTCAAGGATTTGGAATCTGGTATTGATCTAAAAGGCATTCAGCAATTCAACATATCAGAAAATACATAGGAGGACATCAGAAGCTAATACATGAAGTTTGAAGACCTAAGTCACCTACTTGGCCGCGGAACCGCGGCCTAAGCCGCCTTGTGCCGTGGTTCCGCGGTGGTCTTGACTCTTCATCACCCTAATTTTGCACCATAACTCCTCCCTCAGTGTGTACAGCTCATAATGACACAACAATTTCCAGAAAACCCCAGAAGCTTCTGCCAGATCAGCAAACCCTTGGATCTACACTAAACTAGCCTTGTATTCTAGAATGTTCTCCCTAAACCCTAGCTTAAACCCTAAGCTAAGCCTAACCAACTACTTCTAGAAGTCTTTTCAACAAACTTTTGGAGGGAATTTCTATTTTAAACTCAAGGCTTAGGGTTTGGGAGATCTATAAATAGGACCCTACGATAACTTGTAACCAAATCCCTCCATTATTCATTCATTGAAATTGATTGATCCATTCACCTCATTCTTCATCTTCTTCCACAAGTCTGGTGAGAAGACTTGTGTGAAACCCTAACCCTAATTCCAATCAAAAGCCAAGATCCCGAGTACCAAATCGAGCAAGAAGCCCTTCAACCTTTTATGAGCGGAGCCGATCTTCAATAGAGCAAGTGGTCCAAGCCCATCCACGACTCACGGAGAAAAGCGATGCCAGATCGACAATTTAGTTCTTCCTCTTGTAGTTCTTGAGCGACTGTAATCAAATTGTTGATATAAATAAAAGGTGATATTCTTTTATCTTGTTTTCTTTAAATTCTTACATCATGATATCTTTTCAATTCTTGAATTCTTTCTGTGTGATGATGTGTGAATAAACTCCGCTCGTCGAGGAGTCGAGATGATCAATAGAATGATGATGTAATATATCTGAAAACGATTCTTGATTCCTACGATTTTTGTAAACCCTAGCAAGTTCAAGAATCGACGACCCAATTTTGTTGCGATGCTTTCTTGATTGATATCGCTCGAAATTGGGGAGTTACGATCGTTTCTTGAAATTGCTAGAGGCTAGAATGTGAATGATATCGACGAAAGAACAAGGGTTATATGATGAAACCCTAGTTTCACGAGAAAGCCTTAACTCTCGTCGATCATCATCGATCTAGTATCAATTCTTCGAAGGACAAGAACGCGATATCTTGAGATTACATCACGTCTATAGATCCGATCGATTCCTACGAGACTCATTTAGATTCTTGACATTTGGTTGGAAATATCATCGAAACCTGATTCTTGATTGTTTATCATTTTCTTGATTCTTGAATAGAATAGTGACACTTGAAACAATTGATAAATCTTGAATCATGCTTTCTTTTCTTTTCGATTAACTTTTCAATTCAAACAAATCAAACATTGAAACGAATCGCACAATCCCTGTGGACGATCCGCACTCGCTTACGATCTACAACTGACACCGTAGTTGATTGCGGTCAAATATAATTCTTTGGTTGTGATTTCTTTATACAATTTTCTAAATACTGATACACGATACTGTTATCGATCAAATGAAACCGTTATCGGGAAACAATTGATTCGATACTTGCTTTTACCACCCAATCAAGGAAATTAATACAATCAAATGGCGCCGTTGCCGGGGATCGCGCACTAATTCGTTTCATATTAAAGTTTGAATTGAAAGATTTATTCCATTGTGATTTTTGAGATCAAAATTCGTGCAAACCTTAAACGATTTGTTGTGGTTCATTGCAAGGAGATCCGGAGATTGCTGGAAATTGGAAAAAAAATTTGGGATATACCAGAGAGCTGAGGGAGTCTACAGAAGCTCCCTGGTGAATTTTGGTTCAGTGATCGCATCATCCAACCGCGGAACCGCGGTCTTAGTACCCATATGCGGCGGAACCGCGGCATTCTTGGGGGATCTCTGCAAAAATTTTGCTTCAGGTAACTTCTTACCTTCTCCTCTCTCCTCTTTTTAGCTCCAACTAATAATTTTCTGCAGGATTCTTTGCAAATAATCGCAGCTCGCAAATTGCAAAATTAAATTTGTGCGTGATTTTGTTTCTTGGTTGTTTGCATTCTAAATACGGATATTAAGGGGCACGGCCAAATCCAAATTAGGTGGGGATTTCATTACCCTTCCTAGGCCCCGAAAATCACAAAACTTGCATCCGCATTGACCCACATTAACTAAAAAATATCTAGAAATGACTCTAAGGACCGTCGCGCTCACTTAGGACAGAAGAAGGCCGTGGGTAATTCATTGCTTATCCGCGTTTTCTTGTGGTGCCTAGGCAAGTGTGTCTAAAGCTAGTGGTTTTTAATTAGGCCCACTACTTACGTAGTGGAGTACCTTCCCACTAACCTGGCACTTATCCGGCCACAGGGGGACAAAGAGGCAGTGGAGGATTCTATCCTGCGACTTGTCTTTTGGCAGTTAGGAGCGGTCTAGAGCCGGACCTAGGTGACCACTAGATTCTAGGGTTTTTGCTTGCTGCATTTGTTGTGTCGCATCATTTTTTCAAAAAAATCCGTCCCTTTTTCAAAAGCAAACATCGCATTCATTCATACCCCTAATTATAAGTCAACGCTGCCACTTGTACTAACCCTTTTTAGTGCAAGATAGGCTGGACACGAGATTCTAGTGCCCGTTTAGTACGCGTACCTTTTATCGACTCCGAAGTCGATATTTCTCCATTTACCTTTTCTTTACCCATTACCACACCCACTTCGATGGATCCGAATCCATCGAACTTCTTTAACCCTACTCTGCCGCCGTCCGTTGGTGCGCAGAATCCACCCCGCATCTCTCTCCAGGAGAGGTGCTACCCTATTCGAGGTCCTCTTTCGACCTGCTTATCCACACCACCAGCTAACGGGGATAACTTTGAGATTAAGCCCCAGTATATCAATCTTCTACCCAAATTCCACGGGCTCGAGACTGAGGACGCTTACGTTTTCATTACCAAATTTGAAAACGTATGCGCAATGATGAGTACGTCACAACTTTCAGTGGATGCTATGCGTCTACGACTTCTTCCATTTACTTTGTGCGATATAGCCGAGAAGTGGCTATATAACACTACCGCACACTCTATCACGAATTGGGAAGAATTTGTAGCGGCATTCCTTAAGAAATTTTACCCAATACAAAAGACAGCTCGAATCCGTAGCGAACTAAATCAATTTGCCCAGCTCCCTACTGAACCATTCTCTAAATGCTTTAAACGTTTCAAGGATCTATTGGTTCAATGTCCTCATCACGGCATCCCGAGATGGGAATTGTGCCGAATCATTTATGAGGGCATTAACCCAAACACTAAACAGAGCCTTGAAAACATGTGTCAAGGTACTTTTATGACCAAAGATGATGGGAAAGCTTTGAAGTATTTAGAAGAGTTCGCTGAAAAATCACTACAGTGGGAGAGTGGAACCCAACCATTGAATAGGGGTGGCGTACACCAAATAGATGTGTCCATAGGTGTTCGAGCTGAGATGACAGCAACGCAAAAGAAGCTCGACGCTATGGAACACAAATTTGCAGCAGCCTCCCTAAACCCAATGTCGCTCCCCAAAACTGTTTGTGGGTGCTGTTCTGATCCGTCTCATTTAACGGAAGAATGTCCATTAAACTCTGCGTTTCAAGGTCACGAGCATTCTAATGCCGCATTTCAAAGACCTAGAAACGATCCTTATTCTTCCACGTACAATCAGGGTTGGAGGAATCACCCGAATTTTGCTTGGAACCAACAACAATCTCAAAACACGGTTCCAAACACGAATCAATTTCAAAGGGCTCTTCCTCCACCACAGCAACCCTTTCAACTCACTCAGCACCCCTACCAGTCACAAAACTTCCAAAATCAGGTCAACACTCCTGCACAGTCTAATCCTATGACCTGTTCTGACGAGTTCTCTCAATTCACTCAAACCATGAAATCACTTTTGTCAAATTTCATAGAGGTTTCGGCTGAGGTTAGATCTTCCGTCGGTAAGATAAAGAAAAACTCAGCGTCCCAAGCTGAGAGTATCAGAACGATGGAAGCTGAAATCGCACGACTTAAAGCCGAAATGAGTGCGAGAGAAAAAGGGAAACTTCCCTCTCAACCCCTACAGAATCCTGGGCATTACAATGTAAATGCCGTCATAACGTTGAGATCGGGAAGAGTGCCGAACAACCATGTTGGGGAAGAAGTTGATGATACTGAAAATCATATCAACACCCCGGCAGAGACCTTTCCTCACACACACACTTCTCCTTCTGATCCTTGTTCTTCTACCCCACCACCTTCTCGCGAGCCTATTCTCCATTTCCCACTAGGCTCGACACCTCAGTATAGCCCTTCTAGTTCTCCACAGACGGTCCCCACACCTCTTTTGGGATCTCGTCTACCCCTTCTTCCTTCTCCTATGATGGACCCGACGCTCATTGCGAAAGCTCCTTACCCAAATCGGTTAAGGGGTAATAGAACGAGTCCTCATATGGAGAAAATTATGGAAATATTCAAACAGGTTAACATCAACATCTCTCTCCTAGATGCGATTCAACAAGTCCCCGCTTATGCGAAAATTCTTAAGGACTTGTGCACTAGGAAGAGGAAGACTCAAGTGCCGAAGAAGGTCTTTATGTCTAATAATATTAGCACTGCTTTTATCCCCCAGCTACCAAAGAAACGTAAGGACCCAGGATGTCCTACAATATCGATTTCTATTGGGGGTAAAAACATAAATCGTGCTCTTTTAGACCTTGGCGCAAGTGTTAACCTACTTCCATATTCTGTATATGAGCAATTAGGGATTGGAGAGCTGAAATCTGCTCACTGCACTCTCCAAATGGCAGACCGTTCAATCACCAAACTAAGGGATGAACTAGAGGATGTTTTGATAAAGGTCGGGGAATTTGTTTTCCCTGTAGACTTCATTGTATTCGATACACAGCCTGTAGCAAACCCCCGGGGCCAAATTCCGGTGATTCTGGGTCGTCCTTTCCTTGCCACTTCCAACGCTGTTATAAACTGTAGAAATGGTTCAATGAACTTATCATTTGGAAATATGACCATTGAACTAAACATCTACAAAGTTGGAAGTCAGCCATCAGAACCCTCTGCTCATATTCTAGATGTGTGCTCTGTCCACGAGATCGCTCCCGATAGTTGTGGAGCTGAGGATCTTTGCTTTCTAGATCTCGACGACATTACCACATCTCTGCTTGATCTTACACATGATCTTAGTGAGGACACTTTTCCTACACTTGAGTCCTGCACTCCTGACTTTTCTCCACCCGAGTCTGTATCTTTCACAGGCTCTGAGCTTCTTTATAACTCCAAAAATCATTCGATGATCCCACCTTTTATTATTTCTCCGCCCGCATTAGATCTCAAAATTTTACCTTCTCACCTTAAATATGCATATCTAGGTGAGAACGAGTCTTTACCGGTTATCATTTCCGCTTCTCTTGCATCAGAGCAAGAGAATGCACTTTTATCGGTATTGAGATCTAACAAAGAGGATTTTGGTTGGACTATGGCGGACATCAAAGGGATTGGTCCCTTGATTGTTGAACATCATATACATGTGATGGATGATGCCAGACCAACCCGAGAACCACAAAGACGGTTAAATCTCGTCATGAAGGAAGCGGTGATGAAAGAGATCGTCAAATGCCTAGATAATGGTATTATATACCCCATCTCCGATAGCTAATGGGTGAGTCCTATACATGTCGTTCCTAAGAAATCCGGCATCACTGTTATTACCAATGAGGCAAATGAGTTGATTCAGACACGCACCCAAACTGGGTGGCGTGTATGCATTGATTATAGAAAACTCAATGCTGCCACGAGGAAAGACCACTTTCCTTTACCATTCATTGATCAAATGCTGGAACGCTTAGCGGGACGAGAGTATTATTGCTTTATGGACGGATACTCAGGCTATAATCAGGTCCCCATCGCCAAAAAGGATCAAGATAAAACCACTTTTACTTGTCCTTTTGGTACCTTTGCTTACAGTCGCATGCCCTTTGGGTTATGCAATGCTCCCGCTACCTTTCAGCGGTGTATGATGGGGATATTCTCTGATATGGTAGAGAATTTTCTGGAGATCTTTATGGACGATTTCTCGATTTTTGGAGACTCTTTTTCTGATTTCCTATCGAATCTTGACGCAGTTCTTACTCGTTGCAAAGAGAAGAACTTAACTTTGAACTGGGAAAAATGCCATTTCATGGTCCAAGAAGGAATTGTACTTGGACATGTTATTTCACAGAAAGGCATTGAGGTTGACAGAGCTAAGATAGATGTCATTCAAAACCTCCCTCATCCCAAAAGCGTCAAAGATATTCGATCTTTCCTTGGCCATGCGGGCTTTTATAGAAGATTCATTAAGGATTTTAGCAAAATTGCTAGACCTTTAACTCTTCTCCTGGCCAAGGATACGACCTTCCACTTTGACTCGGATTGTGAGACAGCTTTCGACTCACTTAAACACTCACTCACTTCAGCCTCCGTTCTATCGTCTCCAAATTGGGACTACACTTTTGAGCCGATGTGTGACGCATCCGACTTTGCAATAGGTGCAGTCTTAGGACAACACATTGAAAAGATGCCACACGTGATCTACTATGCAAGTAAGACCCTGAACGATGCACAAATCAACTATACAACCACCGAGAAAGAACTTTTAGCGGTTGTATTTGCATTAGAAAAATTCAGGCCTTACTTAATTGGCTCTCCTATAGTTGTGTACACTGACCATTCCGCCTTAAAACATCTTCTGGCGAAGAAAGATGCAAAAGGTCGACTAATACGTTGGATCCTTCTGTTACAAGAATTTGATCTTATTATCAAAGATAAGAAAGGATGTGAAAACGTAGTAGCCGACCATCTTTCATGCATCTCTTCTTCCCCTGTGACCCTGCCGATCAATGATTCGTTTCCTGACGAACAACTCTTGAGCGTATCCAATGAACCTTGGTTCAGGGATATTGTGAACTATCTTGTCACGGGACTTATACCGAGCGATTGGTCAAAGCAGGACAAATACCATTTTCTATCCCAAGTAAAACACTTTTACTGGGATGATTCATATTTGTTTAAATATTGTCCTGATCAGATCATTCGCCGGTGTGTTTCGAAAGAAGAGTTCAAGAGTGTTCTTTCTTTTTGTCATGATCAGGCCTGTGGGGGTCACATCGGTCCTAAAAAGACGGCGGAAAAGGTGTTGCAATGTGGATTTTATTGGCCGACCTTATTCAAGGACGCATTTGAGTATTGCAAAACCTGTACACAGTGTCAGTACACGGGTAGAATCTCCCAGAGAAATGAAATGCCTCAGCAACCCATTCTGGTTGTTGAAATATTCGATATTTGGGGCATTGATTTTATGGGTCCTTTTCCCAACTCCTTTGGGAATTTGTACATACTGCTGGCGGTTGATTGTGTCTCAAAGTTGGTTGAAGCCATTCCATGTCGCACTAATGACAAGAAAGTTGTCATTAAGTTCTTAAAAGAGAATATCTTTTCGCGATTTGGACACCCACGCGCTATTATTAGCGATAATGGGACACATTTCTGCAACAGGTCCTTCGAGACTCTGATGCAGAAATACGCAATCAACCACCGACTTTCTACACCCTATCATCCCCAAACGAGCGGGCGGGCTGAAATCTCAAACAGACAGATCAAACTTATCCTGGAGAAGACTGTTGCTAAAAATAGAAAAGACTGGTCGACAAAATTGACGGATGCTCTTTGGGCATTCAGGACTGCATATAAAACCGACCTAGGGATGTCTCCATATAGGATAGTGTTTGGGAAGGCATGTCACTTACCCGTCGAGATAGAGCATAAAGCATTGTGGGCTATAAAGGAAATAAACTTTGATCTAAACCAAGCCTGCAACTTTCAGAAGCTGCAACTAAATGAGCTAAGCGAACTCCGCGATGAAGCTTATGATAACGCTGTAATTGTAAAGAATAGGACTAAGGTTTTTCACGATAAAAACATTTTGAGGAAAACATTTTCACCTGGTCAACAAGTCCTTCTTTATGATTCACGATTACACCTTCACGCGGGTAAGCTCCGATCTCGGTGGAAGGGACCTTTTATCGTGCGGTCTGTATACCCGCACGGCGCAGTAGAAGTAGAAAAATGTTAAAAACGGCACATTTTTAAAGTGAATGGACATAGACTAAAGCCGTATTTTTCCACTGACCCCACGGAGGAGCTCTTGTTCTTACAAGAGCCAGTTTATTTGGATTAAAATTCCTCCGTCTCACCTTCATGTCCAGTATATCACTGCATCATCTTTTGAATGGAGGTGAGTGAAAAGAATAAGTTTGGGGGAAATTCTTCACTTATATATTTTGCCCCCACTAATAATTCCCCCCAGGCTTATAGTTTTTGTAGGTATAGCGGTTGGCAACAGTGAGGACACTGTTGAAAACAAGTTTGGGGGAGGTTTGTGCTTATTTTTGCATCATTTGCATATCATTTGCATAAGCACAAAATATTTCTTTAAAAATCTATAAAAATTTAAAATTTTCAAAACCCATAAAAATTTTCAAATTTTCAAATATAAAAATATTTTAATATTTACACCTTTTTTTGTACATAAATAAGATAATAAAAGTTTAGATAGTGAACAATTACATCCATGAGATTAGAAAATTTTTAGAAAACTAAGAAAATTAGAAGTTTTCTTATCCGAACTAGTAATAAGTAGTTATGAGCCGTTGTCCCAAGGGTTAGTAAGATGAAGGACGTCACTAATCTGAGGATAAAAATAAGTCTGAAAAATAGTTTCTATTCTGGAAGCCAAACATTTTGAACGTTGCTACCCTGCTATTCGCACTTACACACGTCTTGAAGCCTGGGATAGTAGAGGATACCTTGAAATGCTCTTGTCTTAAAGCCGATGTATGAAGGAAATAAAAAAAAGTGAATAAAAAAATATATAAAGTGGTGAGAAAAATGGACACTGGTTTTGTTATCGCCGAGGGCAATAAAAATGTATAGCGAGGGTGCCTCTTCACCTAGTGCCCTAAGGCCAACTGGTCTGGGAGTCACTGCTATGCCTAAGGAGATGCAAGACGAGGAAAATACACCAAGTAAGCAAGCACAGGAGTAATCGGTCGGTTAGTAACTCAAGAAGTATTAACGGTCGCATGAAAGTGTGTGAGCAATCTCATCTAAATATTCATTAATTAAAAAGTACTGAGGCTGATGGGCAAGAGTATGATAGCTTGAATTGAATTCTCCGGGTGTAGGGATGTATTTACACACACGCAGGGTTATATGATCGATGTTTGGAAGAAAGATAGGAATGAAGAATAGGACCATGTTTTATTGAGGGAGGACGTGATTTCTGACATCTTTTCATGACCATTAAGATAGGGCTCATGACAACCGAAAAGCTAGCTTAGTTGGAAACCCTAATTTTCACAGCTTTTCTTTTACAATTCCTGTCTTTAAATGTAATATTCATGATCTTCCTTTTATTATTGGATTTTGTGGGTGCAATCCGCTGAAAACCCTCAAGAGACAACACTCCTCCTACTAGGGACACCTAGAGGTTTAAAGGCTTGTTGCACGTGCTCAGTGCAATCGTGTTGCCTACGAAAGTGTGCTAGTTAGTTTTTCTCTTTCTTTATTTTCTCCTTCTCTTTTTAATAAAAGTTCGCTCGAGACGATCGAAATTAAGTTTGGGGGAATTTGATTAGTCGAAAATATTGCATCTTTTAACCGGCAATTTCCCTATCATTTGCATTCCTATAGAAGTGTTCGGCATTCATAATTCACATATTAGCAAATCTGTCGCAAAATATCAGATTACATATGTTAGACCTTAAAACCGGCATTTCTAGGGAAATTGACTGCATTTCATAGCATGGCATCATTCCTATATATCGCAACCCGTGTTTCGAAGTCTGTGCAGGAAAATCAGAAGCTTGCTCAGATTTACACCGCTAAAAGATACGCCAACTCAAGGATTTGGAATCTGGTATTGATCTAAAAGGCATTCAGCAATTCAACATATCAGAAAATACATAGGAGGACATCAGAAGCTAATACATGAAGTTTGAAGACCTAAGTCACCTACTTGGCCGCGGAACCGTGGCCTAAGCTGCCTTGTGCCGCGGTTCCGCGGTGGTCTTGACTCTTCATCACCCCAATTTTGCACCATAACTCCTCCCTCAGTGTGTACAGCTCAGAATGACACAACAATTTCCAGAAAGCCCCAGAAGCTTCTGCCAGATCAGCAAACCCTTGGATCTACACTAAACTAGCCTTGTATTCTAGAATGTTCTCCCTAAACCTTAGCTGAAACCCTAAGCTAAGCCTAACCAACTACTTCTAAAAGTCTTTTCAACAAATTTTTGGAGGGAATTTCTATTTTAAACTCAAGGCTTAGGGTTTGGGAGATCTATAAATAGGACCCTAGGCTCACTTGTAACCAGATCCCTCCATTATTCATTTATTGAAATTGATTGATCCATTCACCTCATTCTTCATCTTCTTCCACAAGTCTAGTGAGAAGACTTGTGTGAAACCCTAACCCTAATTCCAATTAAAAGCCAAGATCTCGAGTACCAAATCGAGCAAGAAGCCCTTCAACCTTTTATGAGCGGAGCCGATCTTCAACAGAGCAAGTGGTCCAAGCCGATCCACGACTCACGGAGAAAAGCGATGCCAGATCGACAATTTAGTTCTTCCTCTTGTAGTTCTTGAGCGACTATAATCAAATTGTTGACATAAATAAAAGGTGATATTCTTTTATCTTGTTTTCTTTAAATTCTTACATCATGATATCTTTTCAATTCTTGAATTCTTTTTGTGTGATGATGTGTGAATAAACTCCGCTCGTCGAGGAGTCGAGATGATCAATAGAATGATGATGTAATATATCTGAAAACGATTCTTGATTCCTACGAGTTTTGTAAACCCTAGCAAGTTCAAGAATCGACGACCCAATTTTGTTGCGATGCTTTCTTGATTGATATCGCTCGAAATTGGGGAGTTACGATCGTTTCTTGAAATTGCTAGAGGCTAGAATGTGAATGATATCGACGAAAGAACAAGGGTTAAATGATGAAACCCTAGTTTCACGAGAAAGCCCTAACTCTCGTCGATCATCATCGATCTAGTATCAATTCTTCGAAGGACAAGAACACGATATCTTGAGATTACATCACATCTATAGATCCGATCGATTCCTACGAGCCTCATTTAAATTCTTGACATTTGATTGGAAATATCATCGAAACCCGATTCTTGATTGTTTATCATTTTCTTGATTCTTGAATAGAATAGTGACACTTGAAACAATTGATAAATCTTGAATCATGCTTTCTTTTCTTTTCGATTAACTTTTCAATTCAAACAAATCAAACATTGAAACGAATCGCACAATCCCTGTGGACGATCCGCACTCGCTTACGATCTACAACTGACACCGTAGTTGATTGCGGTCAAATATAATTCTTTGGTTGCGATTTCTTTATACAATTTTCTAAATACTGATACACGATACTGTTATCGATCAAATGAAACCATTATCGGGAAACAATTGATTCGATACTTGCTTTTACCACCCAATCAAGGAAATTAATACAATCAGTGTTATACAGCCACTTCTCGGCTATATCGCACAAGATAAATGGAAGAAGTCGTAGACGCATGGCATCTACAGAAAGTTGTGATGTACCCATCATTGCGCATACGTTTTCAAATTTGGTAATAAAAACGTACGCGTCTTCAGTCTCGAGACCGTGGAATTTGGGTAGGAGGTTGATGTACTGGGGCTTAATCTCAAAGTTATCCCCGTTGGCTGGTGGAATGGATAAGCAAGTCGAGAGAGGACCTCGCAAAGGGTAGCACCTCTCTTGGAGAGAGATGCGGGGTGGAATCTGCGCACCAACGGACGGCGGCAGAGTAGCGGTAAAGAGGTTTGATGGAGACTGATCCATCGGTGTGGGTGTGGTGGGGGGTAAAAGAAAGGTAAATGGAGAAATACCGACTTCGGAGTCGATCGAGGGGGCGCAGACAAGTCGGGCACTAGAATCTCGTGTCCAGCCTATCTTGCACTAAAAGGGGTTAGTACAAGTGGCAGCGTGATTTATAATTAGGGGAAATGAAGTGAATGCGGTGTTTGTTTTGAAAAGTGATACAGATTTTGAAAATATGATGCGATCACAACAAATGCAACAAGCAACCCTAGAATTTATGGTCACCTAGGTCCAATCTCTAGACCGCTCCTAACTTCCAAAAGACAAGTCGCAGGATAAAATCCTCCACTGCCTCTTTGTTTCTCCTGTGGCCAGGTAAGTGCCAGGTAAGTGGAAGGTTCTCCACTACGTAAGTAGTGGGCCTACTTAAGTAACCACTAGCCTTCGACACACTTTCCTTAGACACCACAAAAAGAAACGCGGATAAGCAATGAATTACCCACGGCCTTCTTCTGTCCTAAGTGAGCGCGACGGTCCTTAGAGTCATCTCTAGATATTTTTTAATTAATGAGTGTAATGCGGATGCAGGTTTGTGATTTTTAGGGTCTAGGAAGGGTAATGAACTCCCCACCTAATCTGGATTTGGCCGTGCCCCTTAATGTCCGTATTAATTATGCAAACAACCACAAAATCGAAAACAAGCACAATTTATTTTGCTTTTTGCGGCGCTGCGATTATTTACAAAGAAGCCTGCAACAAATTGTTAATTGGAGCAGATTTTAGGAAGGAGATAAGAAAGTTAGAGGTTACCAGATAAAATTTTTACAGAGAAGCCCTCATGAAGCCGCGGAACCACCGCATTTGGGAGCTAGGGCCGCGGAAACGCGGTGCTTTAGTGGAATCACTGCACAAAATTTTTCCAGCAAGCTCCAGATCACTTCCTTAGTCCTCTGGAATTCTTCAAATAATTTTCCAATTTCACAGCAAGCTCCAGATCTTCTTGCAATTAACCACAACAACACGTATTAGTATTTGCGCGAGTTTTGATCTAAAAAATATTGATGGAATAAACTTTTCAACTCAAATTTCAAAAAATGAACAAATAGCACACGATCCCCGGCAACGGCGCCATTTGATTGAATATGATATTCTTGATGTGTAGTATAAAATATGTAAAGAAATCACAATCAAAAATTATTTGACCGCAATCAATAACGGTGTCGGATGTAGCGCGTTAGTAAGTGCGGATCGTCCACAGGGAAAGTGTAATCCGTTCAATTTCCGAATTAGATGAGTTGAAAATTTAGGGAAAAGAAAAGAAAACAATTCATGATTTGTAATTTGAAGATCAAGAAATAAGAAAAATATAGATCTAAAAGAAATATTAAAAACAAGAATTGAGATGAGAGATAATTTCCAACCAACAATCAAGATTATAAGGATAGCTCGTAGGAGTAGATCGGATCTATAGATGTGATGAGATCTAATGATTACTCATTCTTATCCATTAATGAATTGATACTAGATCGATGCAAATTCATCGAGGTTTAAGGATCGTGTGGGAAAATTAGGGATTCCGCAACTCATCCTTTGTCCTTTCGATAGATCGCATTCAAATTCTAGCTTCTAGTTAATCAAATGGTTAATAGTTGTTCCCTAGTTTCGAGTGAACACGATCTAGAAAGCATCATCTCGAAACTAGGTCATTAATCATTTGATTCACTAGAATTTCAAAGCATTATAGGATTTAAGAATTGTAAGAATATCTAAATCATCATCATCTAAAGATCGTCACAACTCCTACACGAGCGGAGATTACTCAAACATCATGATCACAAACACAATCACAAATTGAGATCTAATCATTTTGCTTGAATTAAAAGATAAGCAAGAATATAGAAAATTCACCTTTATTTATCGACAAATTTCGTTACAACTCTCTTGAATTTACAAAAGGAAGGAACTAGATCGTCGATTTCGGCTTTGCTCGGCTCCTTGAGTCGCGGATCGGCGTGGATCTCTTGCTCCGTTGGAATCCGGCGTCGCTTCTAAAGGTTGAAGGCACTCTTGCTTGAATTGATCTCGGGAATTTGATCTTGATTTTGAATTGGGGTTGAATTTGAGGCACAAGTTTTTGTCACTAAACTTGTGGGTTGAAGATGGTGATGATTCTTGAACAAATTCCACTCTAGATCTAGGCTCCTTTTTATAGACCTCCCAATTCTTAGATCTAGAATTGAAATTTGAATTCCCCCCACAAGTTAGTTATCCAAATGATTTAAATTTCCCTCCAAAAAGTTAGTTAAGCCTTAAAATTTTGAATTTCCCTCCAAGAATTTGTTAAGCCGAGCCTTCTAGATGTGCCACGTGGAGCTTCTGGGGTCTTCTAGAAGCTTTGGCCATTAGGATAGACATGTGGAAAAAATTGGGCGCTTTGATCTCACTATAAGGCCGAGGATCAGCGGCGCCAAGGGGGTTTGGGCCGCGGATCCGCGGCCCTTTTGTGGCCTTGGGGCTTCATATTTTGTGGTAATTCTTGGGTTTTCTTGTGGGCCTTTTTCTGATGTATGGATTTTTATTTGGCCTTCTGTATTACTAGCGGATCTTCAGCCTTTGAGTTGGCGCATCTTTTATCAGATCTTCTCCCAATTTTGGGCTCTGCTTCCGGAATTTCCTGCATAGATTCCAAGACAAGAGTTGCGCAATACAAGGATGATGCGATGCCATGAAAAACACACAATTTCCCTAAAAGTGCCGGTTTTAGTATACAGTACAAGTAATCCAGTATTTTACATGTGTTTTGCAAATATGTGTGATATGAATACCGGATACCTTTACTTGACTGCAAAAGTTAGGGAAATTGTTGTGTTAGAAATGCAGTATTTTCGACTGATCAACATACTACAATGCTTTGCTCGGTCGGCCCTGGTTGCACGAATACAATATCATCCCTTCTACACAACATCAGTGTATAAAGTATTTCAAGGATGGTCTCGAGTATACTGTGACAGGAAAGCTAAACCCATTCTCCGTGAACGATGTCCGCAAGTATGAAGATGCAAAATACTTCTTACCAGACTTTGAGGACACAGAGAGATGTCACAAACTGGAGAACAAAGCTATCACCACCATTCCGGTCTTCGGGAGTGATACCGAGGAAGAGGAAGAGATAGTTTATTCAGGGCCACCCCAGTACAGCAAGCCGGGACCGTCCGCTCCTATGCTTATCTTCGGCAGCGACTCGGAAGCTGAGGTCCATGCCGTATTCTCTGCTCGGCCTTCAATACAAACCTTCGCTGATGAAGAGCAAAGTTTGCAAGTTGCCATGGTTCCACCCAAGCATCATAAAGAACTAGACGCGCTTGATACCTACAATGTGGAAGAGCTGCAGATGTTCTATGTCCCTCCCAGGTGAGAAGGTGAAAAGGCGATCCTATTCTACCGATCTGGGGAAACCAAACTGGAGAAAGAAATCTGGCACGGCACGGATTCTACACTCGACAGGCTCCAGCCCATCCGTTTTCCCAGATATTATACGAACGGACTAAAAAGGCTGTTAAAGCGCCAAGGCGTACCCTTCAAACAGACCGCTCGAAAAGCTAAGTTCTATGACAAGATCTGGAATGTCCTCGGAACTCAGCAAAAATTGCCCAACGGGAGAATGGAAACGACCGGGCTTGGGTATGTTCAATCCAAGAAACGGGAACTACTCCGTGACTGTTACGTCATATATGACTTTGATGAAGAAGGAGATGCTCTGTGGGAAGATGCTAACCCTGAACCAGAAAAGGCTCCCGCCGTGAAAATGCCTAGTCCGTCGTTCGAAGAACAAATGGACAAGCTTATAAAGGAAGCAGGTCAAAAGGTTTGAGACGACCACAATCGCGAAATGGCCATCTATGAGAAAGCCAGGACGCAACGCCTCCTTCAGCAGGCTGTGAAAAACGAAAATGCTCCTCCTTGTCAACCCGTTATACAAAAGACCCGACGCAGAGGCAGAAACAAGCCAAAGAACGGGAAAGGCGTTCAACGGCGACAAAGCGTGTCCAAGAAGCCACGCGATCAGGAATCGAGCGGCCAAGATTCATCTCTTATAAAGAAGATGGGTCGAGCATACTCTTTTGCCCAAGACAAGACAAAGAAAATACTTGATCTTGCCATAAAACATCAACTGATTACACTCCCGGAGTCCAAGCACCCTGAGCAAGCAGGCGGAGTCTCTCATCCGGACTATTGCTCCTATCATTGGGCAATAGGACATCCTATTGAAGACTGCTTCACCTTCAAGAACTGGGTCAAAGATCAATATCAGCAAGGCATGTTCGCTCTATCCAGCAACTGGAGGGTAACCCCGCCGCAGAAGCATGAACCTAAATCCACGAGGGTAGAACCAGATCCACATCGGTCTTGGAAACGAACTCGTACCTGTCACGTGATATTGTTATCAAAAGAAGAACATGAGAATATAGACAAACTCCCCTGGTGCTTCGAAAACGATGATGACGAGGTAATCTCAGAATTTCCACCGGCACCAAAGGAGTTGGAAGATGGAATACATACTACTGCAGATAACCTCAAGAAAATTGATTTGGGGACGGCAAGTGACCCGCGGCCGACTTTCGTCAGTGAGCTGTTGTCTGAAGAAAGGGTGGCTACGCTAAAAGACGTGCTCATGCAGCATAAAGATTGCTTCGCATGGAACTATTCCGAGATGCCAGGACTAGATCTAAAGATTGTTGTGCACAAATTGGCAATATCTCCGGACGTCAAGCCGATCAAACAAGCGCCGAGAAGAATGCGGCTCGAGCTTGAGTTGAGCATCAACGCCGAGGTCAAAAAGCTAATCGCTCCGGCTTCATCCAAGAGTTCAATATCCTGACTGGATTGCCAACATCGTCCCAGTGATGAAGAAGATTAGGACGGTGCGCATGTGTGTGGACTTTCGGGATCTCAATAAAGCCTGCCCGAAGGACGACTTCCTAGTACCAGTCACCGAGCTAATGATAGACAATACGTCCACTCACGAAGTTTTCTCCTTTATGGACGGCTCATCAGGATACAATCAGATAAAGATGCATCCTGAATACCAGAAGCATACCACTTTCCGGACCCCTTTGGGCATATTCTGCTACAAGGTGATACCCTTCGGTCTAAAGAACGCCGGTGCCACCTATCAGAGGGCCATGACGAAGATCTTCGATGACCTCCTATATGAAATCGTCGAATTCTATATCGACGACCTTGTGGTAAAAAGCAAATCATACGAGGAACATTTAGAGTATCTGAAGATCGTATTTTAACGCCTTCGGAAATACAACTTGAAGACGAACCCTCTTAAATGCGCGTTCGGAGTTTCCTCGGGAAAATTCCTAGGATTCGTCGTCCGACACCGAGGTATCTAGATAGATCCGTCAAAGATCAAGGTGATTATGGAAATGCCCCCGCCAAGGACTCTCAAGCAATTACGATCTCTCCAAGGGAAGCTCGCGTATATCCGGCGATTTATAGCCAATCTCTCAGGCAAGTGCTGTCCCTACAGTCATCTAATGAAGAAGGGAACCCCGTTCGTCTTGGATCGCAAATGCCAAAGCGTACTGGACGAAATCAAGCAATACCTGCAGAATCCGCCAGTGCTGGCCGCTCCCGTTAAAGGAAAACCTCTCGTCCTATACACAACAGCCCTTGAAGGTTCTTTATGCGCACTGTGGGCACAAGAAAATGGCCAAGGGAAGGAAAGAGCCCTTTATTATCTGAGTCGAGTTCTCCTGGGGGAAGAAAGCAATTACTCCCCCATCGAAAAACACTGCCTGGCGTTGATCTTTGCGATAACGAAGCTCAGACACTACGCGTTGGCACATGAGGTCCATCTCATATCGAAGGTGGATTCTCTCAAATATTTGATGTCGAAGGCCATATTAACGGGACGTCTCACTAAGTGGGCCCTGCTATTGATGGAGTTCTCGATAACTTATCAACCTCTTAAAGCAGTGAAAGGTCAGGCCATCGCCGACTTCCTCGCTGAGCATCCGATACCTGTCGATTCTCCTTTGAATTGCGAACTGCCAGACAAACATGCGTTTGACACGATTGACGGCGGTGATACCCGGTGGGAACTCTATTTTGATGGGGCGTCCTCCATGAAGAAGCGCAAACAAAGCACCCCTATAATCAAATCAGGGGTAGGCCTCATCTTCGTGACTCCACAAGGAGGGATAATGCGTTTTGCCTTCTCCTTAACAGAGCCGAGAACGAACAATGAAGCCGAGTATGAATCTCTGATAGCAGGTCTCGAGATCTTCATTGATATGGGAATTGAAAACCTCCTCATATACGGAGACTCCCAACTGATCGTTAGTCAAGTAAATGGCGACTATCAGACGTGCAAGCCCTAGTTGGTGAAATACGGCGAGAGAGTACAGCGATTGCTGACTCAAATTCCTTCCTACACCTTGGAAAGTATACCACGCGCGGGGAAAGTATACCGCGCGCGGAAAATAGCAAAGCAGATGCATTAGCCAAGCTTGCTAAAGAACTGGCTGACGAAAATCTCGATGACGTGAGGATCGTTGTGCAAAGCCATCGGGTTCTCGCACCGGTAGAAATATCTCCAGAGTCGTCCAAAGAAAAGGGAGCGACCGAGAAAACGACTCTACAAATAAGAGACCAGGAAAAGGTTGCAGATTGGAGAGAAGTCTTTATAGACTACTTCAAATCCCGTCGAACACATGAAGATACGTCTTCAAGACATCAGCTTATGAAACGAGCTCTGTCTTTCGCTTTCGTCAATGATACTCTGTATAAAAGGTCATTTGATTCTCTGTGGCTAAGATGCCTGGGACCAGACGACGTAAGGAGAGTCGTCCAAGAAACTCACGATGGACTCTGCGGTTCTCACCAAGCCGGGCCGAAGATGAAGCTGAAGATCAAACGGATGGGTTATTATTGGCCCACGATGATCCAAGACTGCCTCGAATACGCGAAGCAGTGCTACGCGTGCCAGATTCACGGAGACTTTATCCATCAGCATCCAAATCCACTACATCCAACGGTGGCTAGCTGGCCGTTTGAAATGTGGGGGACCGACATAATCGGGCCCATCGAACCAGCGTCATCCAGAGGACATCGATTCATTTTGGCGACAACTGATTACTTCTCTAAATGGGCAGAAGCAGTACCGCTGAGAGAAGTGAAGACGGAGAATATCCTCCATTTCTTCAAGACACGCGTCATTTATCGATTTGGAACTCCACGACGGATCATTTCCAATAACGGGCCAGCCTACAGAAGCCACAAGATCAGCCGCTTCACACAACATCATAACATAGATTGGAGATACTCTTCAGTCTATAATCCCCGAGCTAACGGTCTAGCTGAAGCTTTCAACAAGACTTTGACGAAGATTGTGAAAAAGACGGTGTCTCGAAATAAGAAAGACTGGCATGAGAGACTGCATGAAGCTTTCTGGGCGTATCGAACTACGTTCAAACCGGCCACGAACACAACGCTGTACGCATTGGTATTTGGTACGGAGGCGGTACCCCCTCGAGATAGAGCTACCCTCTCTATGAGTAGCAGTTCATTACGAGCTAACAGACAAAGAGAATGCTCACCTTCGGCTTGAAGAGCTCGATTCCCTTGATGAAACCCGGCTCATAGCGCAACAAAATCTGGAGGCTTATAAAGCGAAGATGACGCGCTCATACGAAAGATTGACTAGGTCGAGGACATTCCGCCAAGGCAAACTCGTGCTAGTGGTCAAAAGACCTATGATCCCTAATCGCGCCAAGCGGGGGAAATTCGAGCCGAACTATGAAGGCCCGTATATCATAGACAAGGTCTACCAGGGTAGAGCTTATCTACTCATGGACATGCATGGTAAAAAGCCCTTCAGACCAATAAATCGTCGCTTCCTAAAAAAGTACTACGCCTGACGAGTCACGGTTTAGGTCAATAATAGATGACGACGACTATGTCCGTTCGCTATCTTCCTAAGCCCAAACTCTATAAGTAGTAGACAGACAACGGACCGAAACGTCCTTAAACTAACAATGGACCACTATGTCCTAAAACTAGCTGTTGACCGAGACGTCGATAAACTACTATGGGTTACAGCATCCCGAAGCTGATATAAAAAAAAGGAATAAAAAAAAGAAAAAGAAAACGGTATGTCCATAAGCAAAATGGGCACGGATGAAATCCCGAAAGGGCTCCATGAGTAAAAACAGCAGGGCTACCGGCGAGTTTTGTGAAAACCCGAAAGGGCGCAGCCTCGCTAAAATAAAAAAAAAAGAGAGAAGAAAAAGAGAAAACAGTATGTCCATAAGCAAAATAGGCACGGATGAAAACCCGAAAGGGCTCCGTGAGTAAAAACAGCAGGGCTACCGGCGAGTTTTGTGAAAACCCGAAAGGGCACAATCTCGTTAAAAGACACTTGCAAGGTCCTCTCGACTTCGTAAGGAGAAACCACCTGCGTGAGATCCTTACGACTCACAAGGGAGTAACACACTTAGGGATTCCCATAATTCCTAAGGAGAAATTACACTTGCGAGATCCTCACGACTCGTAAGAAGAACCCTCTTATGGGACTCTCACGGCTCATAAGATTCAAAAATCTTAAGTTACAGGGATCTGAACCTGTTCTTAAGCAGACCCCACAACCTCCAATACTGCCCTACAAGCAGCTCAATGCTGACCCTTGTATACAATCAACAGGCGCGAATAAACATTTCCCTAACAAAGTCCCATCCATGACTAGGGATATATTCGCACGGTGAACGACCTTTGTAAGTCCTCTCGACTCATAAGGAGAAAGCACTCTTGTAAGATCCTTACTACTTATAAGAGACCATGCACTTAGGGATCCTCACGATTCCTAAAGAGAAAACACACCTACGAGATCCTCACGACTCGCAGGGAGGAATACCTTTATGAGACCCTTACGGCTCATGATGTCTAAAGCCTTAGTCGACAGGATCCTAACCCTGTTCTAAGCCACCTTTGTTTAACATCGACAGAGGCAAATGATGATTCGCTCCTGGCAACACTCCAGTTGTAGCGGTGCTGATGCCGAAATCGGTGTCTAATTCCAAGCTTGCAGCGAGAAGCTAGCGAGCCATACATGCATACGAAATAGCCGAAAAGATGGGGCAACTTACAACAAAATCAGCAAGTAAAAATGTATGCATGCAAAATAGTCGAAATGATTGAGCAACTCGCAATAAAAAGCAGCGAATAAAAATAAAATAAATAGCCGAAATGATAGCGCACCGCGAAAAATAGCCGAAATGATTGGGCAATCGCGACTTTCGCGATATAAAAGCTGAAATGATAGAGCATCGCGGAAAGAAATAAAATATATAAATAAAATTTATGCCCTACAGGTGATATCACATCAATACCTGTACACAATCCAGGGGCGCAAACAAAGAAGGAATCACGCCTTCCCTCCCCAGGCTCCATCAGGAGAAGAAGCCATATCTCAACGGCTCACTGACAACCTGGAGACCACTCCGATATTCGTCTCATTACAACAGACGATACGTCATCCATATGACCCCATTCGGAAATGCGTTATCCATATGACCCCGTTCGAAAATATGTCATCCATATGACCCCGTTCGGAAACACGTCATCCACATGACCCCGTTCGGAAATACGTCATCAATATGACCCCGTTCGGAAATACGTCATCTACATGACCCCGTTCGGAAATACATCATCCACATGACCCCGCTCGGAAATACGTCATCCACATGACCCCGCTCGGAAATACGCCATCCGCATGACCCCATTCGGAAATACGTCATCCACATGACCCCGTTCGAAAATACGCCATCCATATGACCCCGCTTGGAAATACGCCATCCACATGGCCCCGCTCGGAAATACGCCATCCACATGGCCCCGTTCGGAAATACGTCATCCACATGGCCCCGTTCGGAAATGCGTCATCCACATGACCCCGCTCGGAAATGCGTCATCCATATGACCCCGTTCGGAAATACGTCATCCATATGACCCCGTTCGGAAATACGTCATCCACATGACCCCGTTCGGAAATACGTCATCCATATGACCCCGTCACGGAAATACGTCATCCATATGACCCTGTTTCGGAAATACGTCATCTACATGTCTATCCCACTAAACACTTACGGGTCCTCTCGACTCGTAAGGAAGAAAAACTCTCTTATAAGATCCTTACGACTTATAAGGGAAAACACACTTAGGAATCCTCACGATTCCTAAGGAGAAAATACACCTACGAGACCCTCTCGACTCGTAGGGAGAAAAGTCTTTATGAGACCCTCACGGCTCATAAAATTAAAAAGTCTTAGGTAACAGATCTGAACCTGCTTCCTAAGCCATCACTACCTCTCGAAGAAGCCAAGACAAGATGCTCACTCCATCATCTGCCGGCTATGTTTGCTAAGGTGACACATTGATAACAAAAGAAAGAAGAAAGCAGAGAGATGACACAAGACATTGCCAAAAAAAATGTGTACCTTTCATTCATGAATTCAATTGGTTACAAAAATACATCATATGAAAGAATAAAAGGACGAATACATTTTATTAAAAATTACAAATAGTACAAAAAAAATTATTATTGAGAAGGAAGCGCTTTCAGTAATCCAATCAGCCGCTCGCGCACTTCCTTCAGCTCCTCTTCTTGATCAGCTGCCGCGGCCAACTCTGCTTCGACCTGGGCTCGCTGCTGCAAGTAAGAAGAAAGTTGTTCCTCGGAGGCTCGCTGAGCTGCTTCATGATCTTGTGCATCCCGATTGACGACGTCGAGCTTCTGCCTCAATGTTAACCCATCAGAAAATCGCAGAAGGCCTTCGAGGGTAACTTTCAACTGGGCAGCATTCGCATCAACCTGAGCATGCAGTCGAGCAGATTCGCTTGAAGTTTCTTTACATTCCTTCTACTTTAAAGCCACTTCTTGTTCAAGATGACGAAAGTAAGAAGTGCTCTTCTCGATCCATGCAGCCCGTTGAGTGCTCGCAGCCAGAACCTCAGGTGCAGGACGCCTAAGCTCAAGCTCATGTAGGCAAGCCTCGATTTCCCTGCAGCGATTAACCCAGGACTCAACGACGCCCTCACCATAAAAGTTCACGAGCGTCGCCAGCATAGGGTTAACCTCCGCGGCAAAATCCACAGTAGATGTGGGAGTCTCCATGTCGAGCTCCTCAATTTAGTCGCTCAGCATGCGCAGACTATTCGCGGCGCCTTTCGAGGACGGACGTCTAGAGAAGGGCCCTGCCGGCATCGTAATGCGAGACTCGAAAGAGGCTGGAGTCGATGTGATTGCTGTAAAATAAATCATAGTCAGATCACGGCTCAAGAAATAAAGAATATACGTACACAAAGAAAATAGAGTCTACTATACCAGCTGCAACAAGGGGCAGAGCTGGGAGTGCTGGTAGCGCAACGACAGCCTCGTCCCCTCCGTCAATTTGTAAGGCTACAAGCAAAATAAAGAAGAGTTAGCAATAATGTGACTGCCCGTTAAAGAAAGGACATCGTTTAGAAAAGATACTCACCGACACCAGCAGACGGACTAATCTCTGACAGGAAGGAGAAGTGTGGGTACAACACCTAATACAGGTGGTCGAAAAGGACTCCTGCAAGGACACAGTAATGCAACTTCAGTACATAAATTATACAGCTTAAAAAGAATAAGACTGATGGTCACGAATCCGCACCTTCCAACATTTGAGATGGTATGAGAGAGGGTTGAGGAGGTGTCACCGTCAAGGCGGTAGCTGATAGCATTGCCTCGGATAGCGCGACATCAGCACTAGCCGCACCTGCATTAAAAACAAGATAAACCCTGTCAGGAAAGATTGAAAAAGATTGCAGAATAAAAGAAAAGCAATGATCCAAAATCTACCTAGTGAGTTGCCAGTCGGAACCGTGACAAGGGCGTAACTTAACACAGCAACTGCTCCATCCTCTTCCATCGGGAAGGTCTCACCTCCTGTCGCCTCATCCCCTGACTCTACCAGAGCCGTCGTAACGCTCGCGACGCAAGGAGATAGCAAAGGGTCGCAGGTAGAAAGAGAAATGATTGGAGCGGTGCCCGACTCTTGAGAAGGAGCGGCCACCTCGGGCTCAGCGGCTGTAGCCATCTCACCTACAGTTATATCAGGCTTGGCAATCGTGACTGACTTACCAGTCACTACCTTGAGCCCGGCAATTACAGCCACCTCGCCTATCATTGCCTTGGGTTTGGCAATCACAGCTACCTCCTCCACCGCTACCTCAGGCTCAGCGGTCGCCGCCGCCTCTTCGGGAAGACTCGGCTCTGCAAGATAAGATATATGAGAATTGATACTTAAAACTTTGACAACGAAACCTCACGGCACATTACCTTGAGCTGATTTACCGTTTGCTTCCCGAGCCGCCCGTGCCGCCCGTCTGTAAGCAGTAGACAAGGCAACTGGAGATTCCTCTAAAGGAGCAGAGGCAGGGGTAGCGGTGCTCGAACCCGCACCCACGGCTAAGGCAGCACTACGCTCTCTTGCCACGCGCATTCGGCGCTTCCTTTCCGCCCGAGCCGTCAAAGTGGACCTTCTAGACGCCTCCATCAACATGACGTCATCGTTCGCACCAAGGGTTAGCTCTAGAGCCGTCAAAACGGACCTTCTAGTGCCGAAGAGGCCGGGACTCCGATGGCTGGCCCGGGAAGAATCTCCGCATCAGTTTGTGGGATCGGCATTGTGGTCCCTGCGATAAGATAAAGCGGGGTCAGATCACCTATATAAAAAAACGAGAGCAGAGACACGATAAACCGAAGCATACCGATGCCTAAGGATGCTCGAAGTCTTTCCTCTTCCTCAAAAGTCTTGAGAGAAGCTGCAAGAGCTTCTTCAGTGGAGATGCCTGTTAAAGAAGGAAAAGCGTCAGTCAAAACACAATAATAGAAGTACGATACAATGGCGAAGGATACGACTAATGATTACCTGATCGCGCGGGGATAGCCAACCCATCTTCGCGGCTTTCCAATTGCTCAGAAGCTGCGATGGCAGCCGCCAGATCAGTATCATCTGGCGGCGTGAATAAGCCCTCATTTGTCCCATACTCATTCAAGCCCTCACTATAAGGAGCATGAGGCTCCTAACCAAATACAACATAGGCAGAGAAGAGCGACTTCTTCTTCTTCTTCTGTACGCGAGCTCCAGTCGCAGCAAGCACGAGCTTACGCTTGGTGGGCACCTTGGGGCGACCAGTCCTGATATCCGAGCCCACGCCAGATTTGGGTGAAGCTACGTTTACCATCTTCGCGGGAGCACGGGGCACTAATGGTACATCCACCGTTTCTACAGGAGCACGGGGCAACCCGCGCGTAGGGCTTAGCACACGTGGAGGCTCGACTGCAGCGAATTCTCTTAGCGGAAGGGGGACGGTGGTCCGTCGCTTCAAAGGGATTTTGCGATCACTGGCAGGAGGTGCACTTTTGCGATCAAGCAACAACCGCCTTTCTTCCTTAATAACAGTGTAAGTCGATGTACAACACCCCACGAGTTGCGGGGAGGCGGAAATATGAAAAACGATCTTGTTCTTTAAGTTAACATCGACTAACCGAAGAATCTTTGCTAAACTATAACTAACACATGCATAGGAGTTCTTAACTACTATGAAAAGAGATTATACCTAGTGAACCTAGTCCTTCTTCTTTATGTTATCCACCTCCTCCTCGGCCTTCTCTATGTAATAGACGATCTACCCGAGAGCTCCTAATCCAAGCTTCACTTCTAAACTTGAGGTAACTAGGTTTCTTTAGTTGCTAATCAAAGGTACCTAGGTGATATAGAGTAAGGTTATGGATTAATTAGTCTATCTAATCCTTGATCTCAACACATGAGAGGGGAGAATTAGGGTTTGAAGAGAGAGAGCTTGAGAAGAGAGAAGGTGAGCATGAGAAAATGAGAAGAGATAATGATCTCATTTGAATATATATGAAGCATTATTATTTATCAAATAAATAAATAAATGATTTAACAACCATGCTTCATTTATTCATATGAGTGATTCATCTCATGAGTCAGTAGAACAATTAATGAAGCATTAACTCCATGGATGAATCACACAAATGAGTCATTAAAACAATAAATGCAAATGCCACCTAAACCCCCAAGTCACCATCCTTCTAGAAGCTTCTCGCGAAATTACGAGAACGCCCCTCCTATCCGTGAAAACACGGAAAAACTTTAGACTGTATAAATCCAATAACCCGATACTAGAATCTGGATTAAACCAAAGTCGGCTAGTAAAAACTGTCTGAATGTCGTACGCGCATAAACACACGCATGCGTCCGAACCCTTATCGTAAAACCATACGACCTCTATATCGTTTCGCCTAGAGCAGGGAAACTCTCTGTGTGGGACTCTAAAGACTCGACTACTACGCTGGCAGTGGGTTTAACCACAGACCGCAAGCGGCACTAGCTGTACGTAACGGTCCCCAGGTAGATGTCGATAAGAAGGCCGATGAGGAAACCCATCCGAACTCCTACTGAGCCTGATGCGACAATCTTCGTACAGTCCGGTATGTTCGTCTAAGACTATCGCATATCGGGCCTATGGGGGCGGCAAGCGTCAGTCCCCTAATAGCGGTATAAGTCGTGTCGGAGCGTAGCCCATTACACCCTGAGAAACAACTGGAACCTACCAGTAAATCTCGCTTGCCCTGGCCAGGGACTTTGCGTAATGGCTCTCTGACACAGCGCGATATCAACTCCCAATACCGGGAGAGACGAATCCTGTCTAGCCACCACTGCCTCCAAGTGCTCGGGACTGCACCCAACTGCTACCTGTTTTCACGACTCCTTTGAGCCGTGGTAGGGTAGCAATCTAAGAACAGTGGGACACACTCGAGGCGAAGTAGCAGTGTCAAGTCTGCGGACTATGCTGTACTCATGTCATCTGGGAACTGTTAACTGATGACTGGTATAAAACCAACCAACAGTTCCTTATGAGTCCTGTCCGGTGTACCCGTAACCCAACGAGCACCTATATACTATCTCCAGTACGACGTACTGATGGCTGTGGGACAGACCATCTTCCCAACTGGGATGAGAAGCGTACACACTAGTCTACTCCGGAGTATCGATGCCCTGTCTCGATAATCCTACGACTAGGGACCTGAAAAAGGATGTGCTTGTAGACTACCCAGCCCCCACTAGTGTGACTGCCATCACAACGCTGGTAGTCAAGCAAGATCCTAAGGGCTCTATCAATACGAACATACATATTAAGATAGATAAAACCAAGTAGCATACTACCATGTTTAGCAAGACTGTTATATAACTGTGAATATCCCAAGCTTCCATTAAGTAATATACAAACTAGTATGTACAATAATGGCCCCTAGGGCATATACACTAACAATCTCCCACTTTCACTAGGGCCATGTACTGGCATATCGAAAACCGATGATCTCGAGTAGCCTCTCGAACTGAATCTGAGGTAGGGCCTTTGTGAATGGATCAGCAATGTTCTCTTCAGTAGCAACTCTCCGGACCTCGATCTCCCGGCGATCTATGATCTCCCTGATCAGGTGATACCGCCTTAAGATGTGTCTGTACTTCTGATGGGACCTTGGTTCCTTCGCTAAAGCTATAGCTCCGTTGTTGTCGCAATACAGAGGTATTGGATCAACTATGGTAGGAACCACCTGAAGTTCTGTTAGGAACTTCTTCATCCAGACCGCTTCTTTTGCGGCATCGCAAGCAGTAATATACTCTGCTTCCATAGTCGAGTCAGCAATGGTGTCCTGCTTGGAACTCTTCCAGCACACCGCCCCTCCATTGAGGGTAAAGACATAACCAGACATGGACTTGGAATCGTCCTCATCACTCTGGAAGCCGGAATCAGTAAAGGCCTCCATCTTGAGGTATTTTCCGCCGTAAACCAATAACATCTCCTTAGTCCTTCTCAGGTACTTGAGAATGTTCTTTACCGCTATCCAGTGATTCTCCCCTGGGTCTGACTGATACCGGCTTACCACGCTGAGTGCGTAAGCTACATCTGGTCTGGTGCACAACATCGCATACATTATATGTTAGTTGTATGTATGCCCTAGAGGCCAGTATTGTACAGATCATGTATATTTTATTGGATGCTTGGACATATATAGAGATGACTTTCTTGCTCGATATGATAGTATGCTATCTGGTTGCTCTTTATCTTAACATGTACACTAGTCTCTTTATACTGTCTTATAGTTACATGTTGGTAAAGCCCTTAGGATTTGTACTTGACTACCTGGACTATGATGCAGATCATACTAGTGGGGACATGGTAGTCCATAAGTACATCCTTCAAGGTCCCTAGTCGTGGGTGTATCGAGACGGGGCATCGATATACCAGAGTAGACTAGCGTATACGCTTCTCGACCCATGTGATGGGCGATGGATGATCCCAGATCCATTGGTGTTTGACATCAGAGAAGGTATACGGGTGCTCAGTGGAGACTGGGTACACTGGACGGACTCGCCGAGAACTCCCAGATGGTATTATACCTCACGTCAGATGGCAGTTCTCAGGTGACACTTGTACAGGTTAGTCTGTAGACCCGAGATCGTCATAGAGTCTTGTGTGATTCCCACTGTGCTTTGATCTCCACCTTACCACGTCCATGAGGGCGTGCAAAACGGTGGTCTTTGGGTACAGTCCCGAGTCACATGAAGGCAATGAGCGATAGGAGGGGTTTCGTCTCTCCCGGTATTGGGGGTAGATGTTGCGCTGTGCTCGATTGGACGTAACAGGGAAGTCCCTGGCCAGGGCTGATCAGAGATTTGCTGGTAAGTGTTACCAGTAGTTTCTCGACCCGTTATGAGCCTCATATCGGCACGACTTATCGGGTTATTGGGGTCTGACGTTTACCACCCCTAGACTTGATATGCGACATATCAGATGAAGAGACCGGACTGTACAGTAAGTGTTACTGGTCGGATTCGCAGGAGTGTCAGCGGGCTAGCTCGTCGATCTTCTGATCGCTCAATACCCGGGTGGCCGTTACGTTTAGCAGACCGCTTGCGGCTTGTGGATGCTTGATATGATCATCATCTGCTACCGGCGTATTGACGAGTCTTTAGAGTCCTACACAGAGGTTTCCTGGCTCAAGCGAAACGAAATAGGAGCGTATATGAGATATGTGCGGGACCGAGAATAATACCAGTATGTGATACTGTATTTGATTCTCGCGATTTGTAACATTGATCGGTTATATGCATTATAGCCGGGTTATCGGATCAAGTGTTGATTCGATAAGTTGTTACTATTGATATTAGTCGGTTATATGCGATATGACCGGGTCGTTAAATCAAGTGTTGATTTAATGATTTAATGTATAATTATATATTTGATATATTACTTTACATTAACTAATATGGGTTCACTTTAAATGGATTTTCTCACTTGATGTGCATGATGTATATGTGATATACTTTTGTACACTTGTTTGTATCATATTAGATGATGCATGTTTATTTGGTTAAGTGTAAAGAATAAACCCATGGTTAAGAGGATAATTAGGGTTTTGATTTTATCACACATCTATTTATCCATTCCTTTTTATTTAAATTGTTTTATAAAAACAAAATGGTTTTCTTTTGTCATGAAGCTTAATGAAGCTTCATGAAGGTTTGACTCAAAGACCATTTTGTCTTTATACTAAACCCTAACTATTCCCACTTACCATGGTTTGCTCTCTACACTTAACCCATGTTAGAATTATGATAAGATATGCTTTTTCTTTTATTTTAAGAACACTTATCATAATACTAGCTCATCTTCTTCTTCTTCCTCAAGCTTGCTACTTTAATGGCAACTTGAGCAAAAGTGAGTAAAATCCAATTCCAAAGACAACCCACCTCCTATTTCTTCACCCTCTACCTCTTGCCAAGTTGTTTTGGGTGTTTACTTCACAAGTTTCACAAGTTTGTGAAGTCGGAGCTTGAACTTGCGATGCCTCGACGTAGATCGTCTTTGACACGAAGCCGGCGACCTAGCTCACCCGTTTCTCCGACGAAGCCGATGCTTGAGCCTGGGGTTCGACATAACAGCGAGGAGACTTCGTTGCGGAGCCGTGGAGGTGGATATCCGGATCTACAAAGGTTGTAATTTCCATATCCTTGTAGTTAAGTGTTAACTAGCTTTTCTTTTCGCCTAAAATTCTAGCAACGATCCGTAGTCTAGGGTTTCTCGGCACCAAAAATTTTAAAATGGCATGTCCGATGCCTCATGAGACCTCTTTAGGGTGCTTAGGAACCTTTCACTGGTATCAGAACCTAGCTAGAGCCTTAGGCGAAGTCTAGACGCGATTTGAAACTCGAACGAACCCGAAACCCACACCCGAGAATGCTCTCTGGACGTTTTTGAAATATCTGGATTTTTGTGAATTAAAAATTGCTAAAAAATTCAGCATAGAAAAATAAGAATTATTGTGCAAAAAGTTTCTGGTAAACAGTGATTAGTGCGGCGGAACCGCGGCAGAAGCCTAGCTTCTGCGGCGGTTCCGCGGCTCCTTGATGACGTCAGCCCCACTTCTTTGCACAGTAATACCTGATTTATTATTCTGAGTTTTCTGGGAATTTTAATTTGGCTCCAGGTTTGAGTATTCTGGGGTTGTATTGGGAATTGTCGATTCGATCGGATTATCGAACTTTGACTAAGTGCTTTCCGGATAAGTTTTTTGAATATGTTAAAAACTTCGACCGGATATAAATACCCAACTTTTCCCCTGTCGTAAAATATCCAAGTGTTGGATTATTGTGTGGTTTAAGGACGTTCTGAGTAGTGCAAGTAACACGATGGTCCCTCTAGGAGACAACAAACCTTAACTCGATTATGTGACCGTCTTGAACTGCCCTTTGAACCTTCGGGTTTGGGGCAGTACGGCGTGCCACATGTGAGGCGTTGGCTTGACCCTTCTACGGCTGGACCGTTGGTACTGAGGCATGAAACGAATGTCTTTGAACCCATTTCATGTGTTGGACGGTTTCGGGAAAACTTGGGTATTCGAATGTTCGATCGGAAATTTTAATATATTCTATTTATCCGGAATGGGATACAATAATTGGAATTCACAAACAGTTATGTGATAACTGAATGAATGATATAAATCTAGCGGTTTAGTTTCATTTGATATTGAAAAGAGTTTTCGATAATGAGACTAAAATGCGGGATTTATATCTGTTAGGCATGCGATGTCTAAAGAGGTTGCGGATTCCAATTGTTGTAGTTTTACACTTTCTTTTCTGTGACCGTAAGTGTAGTATGTTCATATCGCCGGTTTCGTTGCTATACGTCAACGACAATTGGGATATGCATACTTACATACGTTGATGACATGTGATGTTATGTGTTGCTGGATATGTTATATTGGATCGTCGTGTTCGAATAGCCGGGGGTTTTTATGTGAGATGAGTGTTTTTTCATTCATGTAAAAACTTGTATGTAATATTCTTTTATTTGGGGCACTTCCAGGTAGCGGAAGCTGTCACCCTTTGTATATTATTTACTTTTCCGTATTAGGATAGACCCAAGGAGGGGAGCACAAGTAACCGGGTTCTGGGGTCCAGTGGGAGACCAACTCGAGGAGTCGAGTCCGGGTCTCCTAACCCTAGAATTGGCAGGGTTGCTTGCCGCTCTCGTAGGGGTCTAGGGGTGTGGGATTGGCTATTCATCACGACCGTGGAATCCGTGTTTTATACTGGCTCGTATTAAAAACACGGACGTCCTAGAATATCCAATATTTCATATGTTCATTCTGCTGCGATATCTGTGTTGTGATTCTGTGATGGATATAGTATATAGTATATATGATATATTGTATAGACGTTACTTATGTTTTACTCCCGCGCTAGCCCTGCCCTGCTCTGTCGTTAGTTACCTAACCTAACGGTGCACGAGGGGACATCGAGGCGAATGCGGATGGCATAAGTGTACGTCATATCTATCTGTGATGTTTAGGTATTTAAATGATGGGACTTCATTAATGTGATTAATGAAAGGAAAGAAACCTAAGATGTTGTAGAATCAGATTTTAAATAAAACAGGTAGCTACAGTTCTTGCTTTGCATAGCGGTATATATGATATACCCCGCACCTCATTCGACGAGGAAAGGACCGAGATCCCTTCACCGGGAGTGACTCCTTTAGCAATAACTGGCAGATGCTACACACTCGGTTTGCTTTTGACTGCTTTTGCGTTTTTGCTTTGCACAGCGATATATATGATATATCCCGCACCTCATTCGACGAGGAAAGGACCGAGATCCCTTCGCCGGGAGTGACTCCTTTAGCAAAACTAGAAAAGCCTCAAAATCACTCCATTTCAAAACTTCATTTGATTCTACAACGATATCAAGTTCATTACGCTCATGGTTTTCAGAAAAACCTGGCGTAGCCCTCCGTCATTTCAGATGAGTAGTAGTTAGTATTCGTGCTACGTTTGTTGGCCTGCGTCAAGGCGTAGTGTGCGGTAGCTAACTAGTATTTATCTGCTTATGCATATGATGCAGATTGGATTAGGGTAGTCGTGCGACTTTGTTGGCCTGCGTCAAGGGTCGTACGGGTGGGTTTAATTCAATCAGGAAATGACGAGTTGAACTTGACTAGCGCACTATGGTTTGTTGGCCTGCGTCAAGGTCATAGCACGCTAGGGGCAAAAGCATTATCGGGAATTTCAAGTGTTGAAATTTGCAATGAGATTGCATACCTTCTATGAGATAGTTGGATCCCGATACCCACTGCGAGTAAGAGTTACTCCTGGGAGAGTTTTACACATTGCAATTAGCTGATCAAGTAGGTGTCTAGAAAGGTGTCAACGGGGTTACACCTCTGGGAAAACGAGGTTTACATTAATTAGGTTCGTGCGAAAGCACGGGGGACCTCCCTCAAAGTACTGACACTGGCCTGGCTGAAAGATTGGCGAACTTGTAGTGTGTAATTAATCCCGGCTAGTCTTTCCTTTTAGGGTTTGGAGGAAGATTTGATAAAAAGCAGTGGGAGCCATCCTGATTAGATAAGATAATAACCAATCTGATCTTGCACGAGCTTACGCTAAAGTGTTTTCTTCTCTCTCTCTCCAGGTAGCGACCAGTTCATGCCTTAATCAAGATAATAATATGGATGTATTGACCGAACCCGCATGTTATACTGTGCTGGGGAACGTTGGTTCCGTTCTTTCCTATAAGAGTTATAGGAATGAACAGGAAATAGGGGAATACCAGGATTCCCATGCCACCCGATTGAAGAAAGTACATGTTGATGCATTTTCTTCGGGTGTGTTCGTTACAGAGAACTGTTTCTCCATTTGCTCTACGTCCTGGGTATTAGATACCGGGTCAGGATCCCATATATGTAATCAGTCATATGGGCTTAGGAAAGGTAGAGAACTTGGAGAAGGTGATAAAGACATTAGAGTTGGAAATGGTGCAATTGTTGCAGCTAAGACTGTCGGGGAATATCACCTTGTATTACCAACTGGTGATACATTGGTTCTGAACGAATGCTATTACATGCCGAACCTGATATGCAACATTATATCGGTTTCTTTATTGAGTAAAGAGGGATATAATTTTGTATTGCAGGACAATGTTATGAACATTTTCCGTGACCAAAAGTTGGTTGGATCAGGCACGTTATGCAATGGCATTTATGTTCTAAATCAATCAACAGTTCTGAGCATAACAAACACACACAAGAGGAAGAGTTCAGAACTGAACGAATCCTTCTTATGGCATTGTAGACTGGGTCACATCAATGTGACACGACTAGCTAAGTTGCATAAAGATGGATATTTAAATCCGTTTGAATTTTCATCTTATGACACTTGCCAGTCATGTCTCAAAAGAAAGATGACCAAAACTCCGTTTACGGGACACGGAGAAAGAGTTACCGAACTCTTGGGACTGATACATAGTGATGTATGCGGTCCCATGTCTAGACATGCCAGGGATGGTTCTTCATACTTCATTACATTCACTGACGATCTCTCTAGGTTCGGGTATGTGTTCCTGATGAAACACAAATCAGAAGCTTTTGAGAAATTTAGGGAATATAAGCAAGAAGTTGAGAACCAAACCGGAAAAAGTATTAAAATCCTACGATCTGATCGAGGAGGAGAATACTTAAGCAATGAATTCCTGGACTTCCTAAAAGAGAATGGGATTCTCTCTCAGCTGACTCCTCCATATATACCACAGCACAACGGTGTATCAGAACGGAGGAACCGCACCCTCTTAGATATGGTGCGCTCTATGATGAGCACAGCTGAGTTACCTATTTCCTTCTGGGGATATGCACTGGAAACAGCTGCAGACCTATTGAATATGGTTCCCACCAAAACCGTGCCGACCACTCCATATGAGATATGGAAAGGAAAGAGACCATATCTTAATTATGTTAAGATATGGGGTTGTCCGGCCTATGTAAAAACGCAAAATCCGGACAAACTCGCGGCAAGGTCCATTCTGTGTAAGTTTATTGGATATCCCAAACATTCGTGAGGGTATATCTTCTACCACCCTGAGGAACAAAGAGTGTTTGTTTCTCGGCATGCCACCTTTTTAGAAAAGGAATTTCTTGAAAAAGAGATTAGTGGTCATGAGGTAGAACTGGAAGAGGTTCCAGCTGCACAAGCTACAACAGAAGATCTGGTGGAACCAGAGGATTCCATAGTTCCCGATGAACCCCAGCCACTCCGCCGATCTAGTAGGGTTCCTCGCCAACCTAAGAGATACTACGGTTTTCTCATGGACGGTGGGAGCGAGGATTGCATCATGGAGGATGATGACCCAACTAGCTTCGAGCAGGCCATCACGAGTAGGGACTCAGTGAAATGGCTGGATGCTATGTGGTCCGAGATGGAATCCATGTACACCAACAAAGTATGGACTTTGGAAGTTGCTCCTGAAGGGGTAAAACCCATTGGGAGCAAGTGAATCTTCAAGAAGAAACTTGGTGTAGATGGGAAAGTGGAGACTTTCAAAGCTAGACTTGTAGCAAAAGGTTTTCGTCAAAGACCAGGTGTGGACTATGACGAAACCTTTTCTCCAGTGGCTATGCTTAAATCCATCTGGATCATGCTTGCCATTGCTGCCTTTCATGACTACGAAATCTGGCAAATGGATGTTAAGACCGCCTTTCTAAACGGTGATTTAGAAGAGTGCGTGTACATGACTCAGCCAGAGGGCTTCGTAGACAGTGGGAGCAGCGGGAAGGTGTGCAAGCTGCTTAAATCCATTTATGGATTAAAGCAAGCATCGCGGAGTTGGAACATCTGCTTTGACGTCGTTATCAAAAAGTTTGATTTCGTCAAAAATCCAGATGAACCTTGTATCTACAAGAAGGTGGCAGAAAGTAAGGTTGTCTTCCTCGTATTATACGTGGACGACACACTCTTGATAGGAAATGATATTCCTATGCTGCAATCGGTCAAGCTCTTCTTATCACAAAGATTCTCAATGAAAGATCTTGGTGATGCCTCCTGCATATTGGGGATCAGGATCTATAGAGATAGATCCAAACGGATTTTGGGATTGTCCCAATCCAGGTACATTGACACCATACTAAAGAGGTTTAGTATGGAAGAGTCCAAGCGTGGGAACTTACCCATGATCTCTGGAGTCACTCTCTCCAAAGAGATGTCTCCCAAGACTGATTTGGAGAGAGCTCGCATGCAAGGGATACCCTATGCTTCGGCAGTAGGCTCTATCATGTATGCGATGCTATGTACCAGACCCGATATAGCATACTCACTAAGCATAGTGAGCAGGTATCAAGCTGATCCTGGAGAGAGTCACTGGACAGCTGTGAAGAGCATTCTCAAGTACTTGCGAAGGACTAGAGATATGTTCTTGGTGTATGGTAACGGAGAGCTCCAAGTGGAGTCCTTTACCGATTCGAGCATCCAGAGTGATAAGGACGACTCTAAGTCGCAGTCGGGCTTTGTCTTTACCCTTTACGGAGGGGCGGTTAGCTGGAAGAGTTCCAAGCAGGAAACCGTGGCAGACTCGACGATGGAGGCTGAATACATCGCTGCCAACGATGCTGCTAAAGAAGCTGTCTGGATCAAGAAGTTCATTACTGAACTTGGAGTGGTTCCATCCATTGAGCGTCCAATACCTTTGTATTGCGATAACAATGGAGCGGTGGCTTTGGCCAAGGAACCCAGGTCCCATCAGCGATCCAGGCATATTCTGAGGCGGTATCACCTGATCCGGGAGATAGTTGATCGCCGGGAGATCGAGGTCAGGAGAGTTGACACGAAGAACAACACGGCGGATCCACTCACGAAGGCCATTCCCCAGATACAGTTTGAGAGACTCTTCGGGATGCTCGGTATGAGATACTACAGCAGCTGGCCCTAGTGCAAGTGGGAGATTGTTAGTTGTATGTATGCCCTAGAGGCCAGTATTGTACAGATCATGTATATTATATTGGATGCTTGGACATATATAGAGATGACTTTCTTGCTCGATATGATAGTATGCTATCTGGTTGCTCTTTATCTTAACATGTACACTAGTCTCTTTATACTGTCTTATAGTTACATGTTGGTAAAGCCCTTAGGATTTGTACTTGACTACCTGGACTATGATGCAGATCATACTAGTGGGGACATGGTAGTCCATAAGTACATCCTTCAAGGTCCCTAGTCATGGGTGTATCGAGACGGGGCATCGATATACCAGAGTAGACTAGCGTATACGCTTCTCGACCCATGTGATGGGCGATGGATGATCCCATATCCATTGGTGTTTGACATCAGAGAAGGTATACGGGTGCTCAATGGAGACTGGGTACACTGGACGGACTCGCCGAGAACTCCCAGATGGTATTATACCTCACGTCAGATGGCAGTTCTCAGGTGACACTTGTACAGGTTAGTCTGTAGACCCGAGATCGTCATAGAGTCTTGTGTGATTCCCACTGTGCTTTGATCTCCACCTTACCACGTCCATGAGGGCGTGCAAAACGGTGGTCTTTGGGTACAGTCCCGAGTCACATGAAGGCAATGAGCGATAGGAGGGGTTTCGTCTCTCCCGGTATTGGGGGTAGATGTTGCGCTGTGCTCGATTGGCCGTAACAGGGAAGTCCCTGGCCAGGGCTGATCAGAGATTTGCTGGTAAGTGTTACCAGTAGTTTCTCGACCCGTTATGAGCCTCATATCGGCACGACTTATCGGGTTATTGGGGTCTGACGTTTACCACCCCTAGACTTGATATGCGACATATCAGACGAAGAGACCGGACTGTACGGTAAGTGTTACTGGTCGGATTCGCAGGAGTGTCAGCGGGCTAGCTCGTCGATCTTCTGATCGCTCAATACCCGGGTGGCCGTTACGTTTAGCAGACCGCTTGCGGCTTGTGGATGCTTGATATGATCATCATCTGCTACCGGCGTATTGACGAGTCTTTAGAGTTCTACACAGAGGTTTCCTGGCTCAAGCGAAACGAAATAGGAGCGCATATGAGATATGTGCGGGACCGAGAATAATACCAGTATGTGATACTGTATTTGATTCTCGCGATTTATAACATTGATCGGTTATATGCATTATAGCCGGGTTATCGGATCAAGTGTTGATTCGATAAGTTGTTACTATTGATATTAGTCGGTTATATGCGATATGACCGGGTCGTTAAATCAAGTGTTGATTTAATGATTTAATGTATAATTATATATTTGATATATTACTTTACATTAATTAATATGGGTTCACTTTAAATGGATTTTCTCACTTGATGTGCATGATGTATATGTGATATACTTTTGTACACTTGTTTGTATCATATTAGATGATGCATGTTTATTTGGTTAAGTGTAAAGAATAAACCCATGGTTAAGAGGATAATTAGGGTTTTGATTTTATCACACATCTATTTATCCATTCCTTTTTATTTAAATTGTTTTATAAAAACAAAATGGTTTTCTTTTGTCATGAAGCTTAATGAAGCTTCATGAAGGTTTGACTCAAAGACCATTTTGTCTTTATACTAAACCCTAACTATTCCCACTTACCATGGTTTGCTCTCTACACTTAACCCATGTTAGAATTATGATAAGATATGCTTTTTCTTTTATTTTAAGAACACTTATCATAATACTAGCTCATCTTCTTCTTCTTCCTCAAGCTTGCTACTTTAATGGCAACTTGAGCAAAAGTGAGTAAAATCCAATTCCAAAGACAACCCACCTCCTATTTCTTCATCCTCTACCTCTTGCCAAGTTGTTTTGGGTGTTTACTTCACAAGTTTCACAAGTTTGTGAAGTCGGAGCTTGAACTTGCGATGCCTCGACGTAGATCGTCTTTGACACGAAGCCGGCGACCTAGCTCACCCGTTTCTCCGACGAAGCCGATGCTTGAGCCCGGGGTTCGACATGGACAGCGAGGAGACTTCGTTGCGGAGCCGTGGAGGTGGATATCCGGATCTACAAAGGTTGTAATTTCCATATCCTTGTAGTTAAGTGTTAACTAGCTTTTCTTTTCGCCTAAAATTCTAGCAACGATCCGTAGTCTAGGGTTTCTCGGCACCAAAAATTTTAAAATGGCATGTCCGATGCCTCATGAGACCTCTTTAGGGTGCCTAGGAACCTTTCATTATAGAGCCTACCGCAGAAGCGTAGGGTATAATCGACATGCGATCCCTTTCCAAATCAGTCTTAGGAGACATCTTTTTGGATAGGGTGATTCCGTGACAAGCCGGTAGATTACCGCGCTTAGAATCTTCTATACTGAATCTTTTCAGTATAGTGTTGATATACCTGAACTGCGAAAGTCCCAACATCCTCTTGGATCTATCACGATAGATCCGGATCCCAGAATGTAAGAGGCATCACCCAGGTCTTTCATAGAGAACCTGTGTAACAAGAATCCTTTGACAGATTGTAGCATAGGAATGTCATTTCCTATCAATAAAATGTCATCCACGTACAAGACGAGGAACATGACACTTCGTGCTACAACTTTACTATATATACATGATTCATCTGGATTTTTGATAAAGTCATATTCTTTGACTGTTTCATCAAAACAGATGTTCCAACTCCGCGATGCCTGCTTTAGTCCATAAATGGACTTAAGCAACTTGCATACTTTCCCGCTGCTCCCACTCTGATTGAAACCTTCTGGCTGATCCATATAGACGCACTCTTCTAAATTACCATTCAGAAAGGCCATCTTTACGTCCATCTGCCAGATTTCATAATCATGGAAGGCAGCAATAGCAAGAAGGACTCGAATGGATTTGAGCATAGCCACTGGAGAAAATGTTTCGTCATAGTCCAAACCAGGTCTTTAACGAAAACCCTTTGCAACAAGTCTAGCCTTATAGGTTTCCACCTGTCCATCTACACCAATCTTTTTCTTGAAGATCCATTTGCATCCTATGGGTTTTACCCCATCTGGAGCAAAGTCCAAAGTCCATACTTTGTTGGTGTACATGGACTCCATCTCGGTCCGCATTGCATCTAGCCATCGTTCCGAGTCGCCGCTCTGGATGGCCTGCTGGAAGCTAGTAGGTTCATCATCATCAATAATGCAATCCTCTCTATCCCCATCTATGAGAAAACCATAGTATCTCTCAGGCGGATGAGACGGCCTACTACTCCTGCGGAGGGGTGTGGGAATGTCCTGTTCTTCATGAACTACTGGTTCTATCAAACTTTCAGTAGTAGTTTGTGGTTCTGGAATTTCTTCCAGTTCTATTTCACTCCCACATATTTCCTTTTCTAAAAGCTGATATTCTAGAAAATGGGCATTACGAGAAACAAAAACCTTTTGTTCCTCTGCGTAATAGAATAGATACCCCTTGGAGTTATTTGGATATCCCACAAACTTACACTGTACTGATCGTGCCTCGAGCTTGTCCACATGCTGCTTTTTAACAAAAGCCGGACATCCCATAGCTTCAGATACTGAAGATAGGGTTTTTTCCCACTCCATATCTGATATGGCGTGGCAGGCACAGTCTTGGTAGGAACCATGTTCAAAAGATATGCCGCTGATTCTAGCGTATAACCCCAGAAAGATCGCGGTAACTCAGCATTACTCATCATGGAACGTACCATATCCAATAGGGTCCGATTCCGTCTCTCCGATACACCGTTATGCTGTGGAGTGTATGGAGGAGTAAGCTGAGAGAGAATTCCTTTCTCTTTTAGGTAACCTAGGAACTCGGCACTTAAGTATTCACCACCTCGATCAGATCTCAATGTCTTGATACTTTTGCCGGTTTGGTTTTCTACTTCATTCTTATACTCTTGGAATTTCTCAAAAGCCTCGGATTTATGTTTCATCAGATAAATGAATCCGTACCTTGAGTAATCATCCGTAAAAGTAATGAAATAGGAAAAACCACCTCTTGCATGTGTAGACATTGGACCACATACATCGCTGTGTATGAGTCCTAAGAGCTCGCTCGCTCTTACTCCATGTCCAGTGAATGGAGTCTTTGTTATCTTTCCTTTGAGACATGATTGACAAGTGACATAAGTTTGATATTCGAACGAGTCCAAATATCCTTCTCTATGTAACTTAGTTAACCTTGTCTCATTGATGTGACCTAGTCTACAATGCCATAAGAAAGCCTTATTTAAATCTGGAGACTTTCTTTTTAGTGTGTTCTGGACATTGAAAATCTGGAGTTGGTTTAAGACATATATACCGTTATCCCGTGTACCGGACCCAATCAAACTATGATTAAGGTGGATGTTAACAACATCGCTTACAAACATGAAATCATAACCTTTATTTGATAACAAGGAAACTGATATGATATTACACGTTAAACTAGATACACAAAAACAGTTATGTAAAACCAAAATATGTCCACTCGTCAATCCCAGGTGATAATCCCCTACGGATACAGCTCCCACGCTAGCTCCGTTAGCAACCATCAGGGTCATATCACCATCCTTCAGCACTCTACGGTTTCTCAGTGCCTGCAATGAATTGCATATATGAGATCCTGATCTGGTATCCAATACCCAGGAAGTAGAGTTGATTGACAGACAATTCTCAATTACAAACACACCTGAAGTCGAAGCCACAGCTTGCTTCGGTTCCTGGTTCTTGGCGTTCCACGCCTTGCAGTCTTTCTTCCAGTGCCCTTTCCTATGACAATGGAAGCACTCATCCTGGGCCACTACTGGTACCGCAAACTTTTTCTTTCCCTTCGCTCCCACCTTACTAACACCTCCTCTAGGTTTGGTGGCGGCCTTCTTCTTCTTTCCTTTGGCCCTAGCCTTGGACCTGGAAGATGAAGCACCGCTAACAAACATAGTAGGTGTTTCCCTTGCCTTCTGCAAGGTGCCCTCTGCACTCCTCAACATGTTAAGGAGTTCTGGAAGTTCAACTTCTTTTCTTTGAATGTTAAAATTCAGAATAAACTGGGCGTAGGTGGAAGGAAGGGACTGGAGAATTAAGTCTGTATAGAGCTCATTATCCAAAGTCGTCCCAAGGTCTGCGAGCTCTTCTATATAGCCTATCATCTTTAGGACATGTTCTCCTACCGATGATCCGACGGCCAATCTCGCTCGAAACAAGTTCTTTGAGGTCTCGTATCTTGCTATACGAGATTGCTCTCCATAAAGTTCCTTTGTATGGAGAAATATGGCATCTAGATCAATATCCTCGTGCCTCCTCTGATGTTCATTGTTCATCGAGGCAAGCACGATGCAGTTGGCCTTCGCGCAATCTAACTCCCAGGTTTTGCGGATTTCCTTATCCGCATTACTGGATTTGGGACTTGGGACTGCAGGTGCCTTAGTGGTGAGGACATACCCCAATCTGTCATAGGTCAAAGCCATTTTGACATTCCGCAGCCAATCTTTATAGTTTGGCCCTGTCAGTATATTTTTCTCTAAAAGTAACTTAAGTCCAGTCATTTTCAGGGTCGCTGCAAGTTGGAGAGAGAGAAGAAACACTTTTAGCATAATGCTCTTGCAAGTTTAGAGTGGTTTTTAGTTTATCTAAACTGGATGGCTCCCACTGTTTCTCGAATCCTTCCTCAAACCATAAAAGAAGAATTAGCCAGGACTATTCTCACCGTACAATACTTGCTTAACCGTTCGGCCAGGCCGGTGTCCGTACTTCGAGGGAGGTTTTCCAACGCTTTCGCGAAGTTCCTTAATTAAATAACCTCTTTTCTCTAGGGGCGTAGCCCCGCTGACACCTTTCTTGACACCTACTTGGTTTATAGCATTGATCGTTAAGTGACGAATCTTCTGATGAGTAGCATATACTCACAGTAGGATCGGGATCCAAATATCATCGTATGATAATGTTGAAGGAATCCTACCAACATTCATCAATCTCCAAATGGTATGCATCTCTTTGCAAATTTCAGTTTCTTTAGAAATTCCCGATATAAATTTTTTTGCCCCATGCTCTTATGACCTTGGCGTTGGTCAAAATATCATAAGTCACATGTCAAGTTCTATCCATCATTATCTTGTTAATTTGAACCCATCCGTACATATCCTTGACGTTGGCCAAATTGATAATACAACTGTCCCAAACTAACTCATCTATCTATGCAACAAATGAATACCCAGCAGCTACCAAACACTATGCCTTGGCATTGGTCAAAATACATAGCTTGAATACTACTGAATACCCAAATGAAATGACGGAGGGCTACGAATGGTTTTGGCGAAACCGTGAACGTAGTGAACTTGATATGACCGAAGGAACCTGATAGCTTTTAAAAGGAGTGGTTAAAGCTCCGCAATTAAAAATATCTTCTGTTTTAAAAATAACCGAGTGGTTTCTTTTAAACTGTTCCAACGATTCAACTTTGGTTTATTTTCTTTACATTAATAATAATGCGTCCCATCATTAACCTATCATCGCAGAAAACAACGAAAATACAACGTCCTCTTATGTCATCTGTATTCGCCACTGGGTCCCGTCATCACCCGTTAGGTTACTTAACTAACGGCAGAGCGGAGGCTGGGCTAGCGCGGGTGTAAAACATAAGTGACGTCTAAATAGCTATCATATATAGATATTGTACATTCCTCAGACGCAATAATAGGTATTCCAGATCACAGATGAACATTATTGGATATGCAAGCAATCCACGTTTCTTTTGAGCCTGCACGAAAGACGGATTACACAGTTGTGATGGGTAGCCATTACCCCACCCTAGACCCCTACGGGTACAACAAACTACCCGCCAAGTACCCGAAATGAAGCGGTCTCCCTCAACAATGTGAGTAGGCCACTAAACACTTCAAAGTACCCGGTAGTTTGTGCACCCCACCTTGAGTCTGTCCTAGGAGCAAAAACAGTAAAATGAAATAATACAACGGTGGCTACAACCGCAACCTGGATGCGCCCCGCAATATAATATTACAACATATTACAATTACATTGAATGAATTAAAATAATAACCCATCACAAAACCCCGGCTAATCATCACAACAATCCAATACAGTTCATAATCACAAACAGTTAAAATCCATTACAGAAATGTGCAACCCCCTGCCAACCGACATACTAGCAGTTAGGGGAGGTTTACGAACATTATACAATCACAGATATAATCAAATTAGCAAACATCGTATAATTTCGATCGAGCAAACATATCAGATTCTACTCCAAAACTTCTCTATGCATCTGAGACTTGAGCAGAAAATAAACATTCCAGAAAACACAAAAATATCACAGAAGATCCACTGGAAAAACTTGGGCTGAATCGGCTCCAACTCGGCCGCGGATCCGCGGAGGATCGGTGGGATCGGCCGCGGTTCCGCGGCTCTTTGGCCGATTCATGAACCCAATTTTTTTCAGTGTTCTTATCTTTCTCTGTAGATTATACTGCAGATGCCTGAAAAATATTTAGACCTCATTTTAAAATCGACAGAAACTTAGTGATATCGATGTTTTTTCCGGTTCGATTTGCGTTCGAAATTCATACGACTTTGCTAATGAGTTAATTATTGTTTAGCGAGGCTCTGATACCACTGTAAGTCGATGTACAACACCCCACGAGTTGCGGGGAGGCGGAAATATGAAAAACGATCTTGTTCTTTAAGTTAACATCGACTAACCGAAGAATCTTTGCTAAACTATAACTAACACATGCATAGGAGTTCTTAACTACTAGGAAAAGAGATTATACCTAGTGAACCTAGTCCTTCTTCTTTATGTTATCCACCTCCTCCTCGGCCTTCTCTATGTAATAGACGATCCACCCGAGAGCTTCTAATCCAAGCTTCACCTCTAAACTTGAGGTAACTAGGTTTCTTTAGTTGCTAATCAAAGGTACCTAGGTGATATAGAGTAAGGTTATGGATTAATTAGTCTTTCTAATCCTTGATCTCAACACATGAGAGGGGAGGATTAGGGTTTGAAGAGAGAACTTGAGGAGAGAGAAGGTGAGCATGAGAAAATGAGAAGAGATAATGATCTCATTTGAATATATATGAAGCATTATTATTTATCAAATAAATAAATAAATGATTTAACAACCATACTTCATTTATTCATATGAGTGATTCATCTCATGAGTCATTAGAACAATTAATGAAGCATTAACTCCATGGATGAATCACACAAATGAGTCATTAAAACAATAAATGCAAATGCCACCTAAACCCCCAAGTCACCATCCTTCTAGAAGCTTCTCATGAAATTACGAGAACGCCCCTCCTATCCGTAAAAACACGGAAAAACTTTAGACTGTATAAATCCAATAACCCGATACTAGAATCTGGCTTAAACCAAAGCCGGCTAGTAAAAACTGTCCGAATGTCGTATGTGCGTAAACACACGTATGCGTCTGAACCCTTGTCGTAAAACCATACGACCTCTATATCATTTCGCCTGGAGAAGGGAAACTCTCTGTGTGGGACTCTAAAGACTCGACTACTACGAAGAGGCCGGGACTCCGATGGCTGACCCGGGAAGAATCTCCGCATCAGTTTGCGGGATCGGTATTATGGTCCCTGCGATAAGATAAAGCGGGGTCAGATCACCTATATAAAAAAACGGGAACAGAGACACGATAAACCGAAGCATACCGATGCCTAAGGATGTTCGAAGTCTTTCCTCTTCCTCAAAAGTCTTGAGAGAAGCTGCAAGAGCTTCTTCAGTGGAGAGGCCTGTTAAAGAAGGAAAAGCATCAGTCAAAACACAATAATAGAAGTACGATGAAATGGCGAAGAATACGACTAATGATTACCTGATCTCGCGGGGATAGCCAACCTCTCTTCGCGGCTTGCCAATTCTTAGAAGCTACGATGGCAGCCGCCAGATCAGTATCATCTGGCGGCATGAATAAGCCCTCATTTGTCCCATACTCACTCAAGCCCTCACTATAAGGAGCATGAGGCTCCTGACCAAATACGACATCGGCAGAGAAGAGCGACTTCTTCTTCTTCTGTACGCGAGCTCCAGTCGTAGCAAGCACGAGCTTACGCTTAGTGGGCACCTTGAGGCGACGAGTCCCGATATCCGAGCCCACGCCAGATTTGGGTGAAGCTACATTTACCGGCTTCGCGGGAGCACGGGGCACCAATGGTACATCCACCGTCTCTACAGGAGCATGGGGCAACCCGCGCGTAGGGCTTAGCACATGTGGAGGCTCTACTGCAGCGACTTCTCTTAGCGGAGGGGGGACGGTGGTCCGTCGCTTCAAAGGGATTTTGCGATCACTGGTAGGAGGTGCACTTTTGCGATCAAGCAACAACCGCCTTTCTTCCTTAATAACAGTGCCCGTCGAATGCTGGTACCATGCCATATACACATTAAGGATCTGTGGGACGCAACTCAGCTCGTTGATAAAGAAGTGAGAGCCCGTATTCAAACGCATGAAGTGATGCAGCGCGCTCCGCATCCCCTCTTCAGTGGCAGTGGGTTCCAACAAGAAAGTTTCTAGCGGCACTCCTTGATTATAGCTCAATTGTTGGGCAAAACGATGCAGATTATATCTCTTGAAAAGCGCCGCATCAATTTGCCTAAATACCAGGAAGCCCGGTCTGATAGAATATAAATGGAGGATCTCCCGAGCTGTGAAAACTGAGGCTCCATCTTTGAAAATATCCTGCAATAGCCGCACCGTTGTGGCAGACTCTTTTCCGATGGTTAACACCTTGTCGGTGAAGGTCATCCCATCTCCAACCGTGCGGGAACGAAGGAGCAAACCTCTAGCATCCCGCGGTGACGGATTTACAATTGAAGCGCCGACTAATCGTATAATCCGAGGGAAGCTGCACCTGTCATAGAATGAAGGCCTTCTATGGATACCAAAAACGCCAAGTGTATGTAGCTCGAGCCATGACATGAAGTAATGCATCGAGAAGTTCACATGTTGTACTCCGGGTTCAGTAGTATCTGCCGCTTGACTAAGGCCGTAATACAGATGGGCTAAGCCGGCGACTCCGACAGCTACTTTCACCCCAATAGTCATCCGGTGAGCCGGATAAAAGACAGATGGCCTCATACGGCGAAGGTGCATCAGGAGCGCGAACCAGCTCAACCATAGCCCAAGAAATCCCAAAAAAATGCTTCCTCATCCATCCCAGGGACTGCAATCTTCGCAAAAGGAACAACTGGAGAGTTGGGAAGGAAGAAACTCTCCTGATCTACCTCTATCGTTGGCAGGTTGTTTAAACCTAAGCCAAAAGGGTCGTTAAGCGTAGCAATTTTAACAGCTTCCTTCGAGAGGACTTTTGGGTGGAGAAAGCGAGCAATGAAATTCTCGAAACTAACCCCGCGGCTCCCAGATTCGAGGAAAAGACCCTCGTAGATATTCAACACTTTGATCAAACTAGGAAATTGGTGTTGAACGGCATTCACCGGAGTAAGGCCCATTATCACTGGCTTAGCACCGAAGACGTATTCGTCTGTGGGAAGCAGCTCCTCATAATGCTCCCCTATGACCGGTAAGCCAGAAACATCTGCAAATTCCTCTAAGGAGATTGACACTTCCCGGTCCAGTGAAAGGAAGGTGTGAGTAGGGATATTCCACTGCTCCAAAAAGGCCTTAACCCACTAGGTGGGAAGCATAGGATACTGGAAAAGAGAAGTATAAACGGCGGTATACAACCCAAGCCTCAACAACTGCGACTTCTTCGCTGACAGAATGTAGTGGGCCCATTGCAGATAACCGGTCGGATGACGAGGAATCAGACCTATATTATATGGTTGCCCCCACGGCCGCGCCTCGCCTTGAAAAATACGGCGTCCTAAGGTATGTAAAACCATGGGAGGCTGAACAGGAATCGAAACTATAGCTGGCTGAAGAAGGCCTTCTGAAGTCCAATTAACCATCTCCACGGCGTAGTTCATCGGGGGTGAGTTGGCGTAATGGATCGCCATGATGGGCTCCGAGGGTACCGCACACGAAAAGCTTTGTCGACCCGTGATAATCTGATTGTACCATGACCCCCAAAGGTGAATATTCTTATGTTCCGGATCATGGTCGCTAATCAAAGCTAGGACCTCCCGGTCTACAGGTGCTCCCGGAAATCCTCCCTCTGAACGAACGAACGGAAACGAAGTATCGAAAGACATGTTGCCTGCAAAAAGGGGAGACAAAAATCGTCTGTCAGTGCTATAATTTAATTTTAAAATTCTGGCACTCGGTACTTTAAAAGTTGCACTACACTGCGATGCAGTGAAAAGGGAGACCAAAAGGGGACCCACAAAATCTAGATGACAATTCATCGATTAAAAATTATTAATAAAAACAGTCTCATCATTGGATGAGACTGATAATTAATGAGGAAATCCTCAAGGAAATTTTCATTGAATGAGAAATCCCTCGGGAAAAGAAGAAAATCTTCCTTTGAGAGCAAAGCTCTATGACAGAGTGACACTTGTCACACTCTGATCATGAAGGAATAAAATTCTTTAAAGAGCCAGGCTCTGTAATGATGATGGACAAATCCATCAAGGATTAATTAAAATTAATTTTTGTGAATTAAAATTCTAGGATCTTCAAGATCCATGAAAAACTCTTAAGAGTTCTTCATCAAAAGATCAAAAGATCTACATATTATTAAAGAGCAGAGCTCTGTTCGTGGGCTAAGAAACCCCAAGAAAAGATCTGTTTAGATCTATGGGTTCATGAGAGCAAGGCTCTATTAATGAAACCCTAAAAGGGTTTTCTTTAGATCAAAGATCTATGAAGAGCAAGGCTCTATTAATGGGTAAAAACCCTAATTTATTAAAATTTTAAACTTTACCTAAGTTTTGGTAGAGTTCTGACTCTTGGAAAGTTCTTAAACTGAAGAGCAAGGCTCTGAATAAAAATTCTCAAGAAAGAAGATGATAATCATGTAAGGGACCAAAGGTCCTATTTATAGGCATTGAACCGACTTTTCAACTTCTGAGTTGATCCAAGGGCTCAGATGTTGCCACCGCTGCACTTACGTGTGCGCCACGTGAGCGCAACGGTAGGGGGGCATTTGTTTCCCCCAACCAGAGCAAAGCTCTATTTTAAAATTCAAAATTTGAAAAAAAATTGAAGCTACGCTTCAAATCCAGCGCCAGACGCGCTGCACGCCACGTGTCAAACATGGGTGCGCTAGCGCCAGGTGCGCTGCGCCCTAGGCAGCGCACCCACAATCAGAGCAAGGCTCTGTTTTAAAATTTCAAAACTCAAAAATTGAAGCAACGCTTCAAATCCAGCGCCAGGCGCGCTGCGTACCACGTATCAAACACGGGTGCGCTAGCGCAGTTGCGCTGCACTCTACGCTGCACGCCACATGTCAAAAACGCCACGTGAGCGCAACGGTGGGGGGCATTTGTTTCCCCCAATCAGAGCAAAACTCTGTTTTAAAATTCAAAATTTGAAAATTGAAGCAACGCTTCAAATCCAGCACCAGGCGCGCTGCGCGCCAAATGTCAAACACGGGTGCGCTAGCGCAATTGCGCTGCGCTCTGCGCTGCGCGCCACGTGTCAAAAATGGGTGCGCTAGCGCAGTTGCGCTGCGCTCTACGCTGCGCGCCATGTGTCGAACGTAGGTGCGCCAACGCTAGAATTAAAAATTCCCCACCGTTAGATCAAAAGATCTAATAATAATAAATTATTAATTAATCAGAATTAAAATTCTGTTATGGAAAGATCTTTCCAATCTTATTAAAACAAGAAGACCGTATTCTGCAAAGCAGAAGCTCTAGGATCAAAGATCCAACGGTGGGAAATATTCCCAAATCAATCAGAGAAAAATATCTTAAAACTGATTTAACAAATCAATTGGCTCTATATAAAGGCCTCAAGACTTAAAGTCTGATATAGAGAAACTCCCTGCAAACTTTGAGAAAAACTAAAAGAGAAAGAAGAGCAAGCTCTTAGAAAAGAAGATCATTTCTTCAAGGTAAAGAATTAATTTTTGAACAACAGAGATGAAATCATCTCGTTAAAAAAGAAGAACTATCTTATTAAAGGATCATAGATCTACAAAAGACCAAGGTCTTTGATAAAAAGAAAATGATCAAATGATCTAATCATAAAAATAAAAGAAGTATTTACTTCATTCACAGATCCTTGATCTACAAAGGCAGAGCCCTTTTATGAACAAGAACTTTTGTTCTTGAATCTTGAGGCAAAGCCTCCTTTAAAAGAAGAACATAAACTTGTTCTCTGATCATAAATTTGATCAAATGCGCTACTGAATAGTGCCTTGCACTCATGAACTGCGCCTTTGCGCTCCTTGGACCGGCGCTCAGCACCAAAACGTGCCACGTGTCAACCACAGACACCGCTTGCGTTTTGCGCTTTTGAAACAGAGCTTTGCGCTCCTTGGACCGGCGCTCAATGCCAAAACACGCCACGTGTCAACCATAGACACTACTTGCGCTTTGCGCTTTTAAAACAGAGCACTGTGCTCATGGGCTGGCGCTTGGCGCCAAGCGCACCACGTGTCACTCACTGGCGCACCCCTAAACCAGCGCAAAGCGCTCATAAATGAAAGCGCAATGCGCTCATAAACTAGCGCTAAGCGCGACACGTGTCATCTTCATGTGCGCTACCTGACAGATGCGCAATGCGCTCTTTAATTGGTGCAAAGCGCCTGACGCGCTACGTGGCGCACTATCAGAACACACTTTGTTCTGATGAATGCTATACATTCAATACAAGACAAAAATTGTCAGGACCTAATGCTCAGCATTACTAAAAGAGCCAAGCCCAAGTAAAGGCTCAATAGCCAGAATTAAAAATGTTAAACATTTTAATTGGACTTAGCCCAATTCTGGACATAAGTCCTCAACTTATATTGAACTGAACCCATCTGCTCACAAATATTCAACAGATCTTAGTCTCAAACTGGGCTACAGATCTTCCAATCAATTCACACCGGTTCAATGATACATCTCTTTACTCCTCTGATATCTGTCGTTGTAATCCTTCAACGTCTTCAGAGAGGTGACGGGTCTCGACAACCACACATCTCACGGACTGTGGGGTCCTTAAACTCATGGACTATGATGTCCTTAAACCTTATACACTACGATGTCTCTAAACCGGACTGTGGGGCCCTTAAGCCCATGGACTATGATGTCCTTAAACCTTATAGACTACGATGTCTCTAAACCGGACTGTGGGGTCCTTAAACTCATGGACTACGACATCCTTAAACCTTATAGACTATGATGTCTCTAAACTGGACCGAGATGTCCTTAAACTACCGATGGACCGAGATGTCCTTAAACTAACAACGGACCGTAATGTCCTTAAACTAATCGACCGCAATTTCCCTAAATTAAACAATAGAGCCCAATTGCTCTTTTGTCGGATCTAAATGATCCTGTTAAATTGATCTTAGTCTAAAAATTAGACTAACATATCCTTAACATACGTTTAAGTCGATCTTAGTCTCAAATGAGGCTAACGTATCCTTAAACCCAAACCAAAACCCAAATCTAAGAAAATACGGATTTGGACTAATCCACGCCCTACGGGCGACAACATACATTAGTCTCCGTATACAATCAACGGGCAACCATAAAAAAACAAACACCCACGACACGAAGTGACCATCTGGAGAAGGAGAAAGTTGTTACCGCGATGCGGTAGCGTAATTAACTGCAGGGGCTTGCGCCTGCAGGGAAGAGCGTTCCCACAATCAAAAACCCCTCACAAACGAGGGGGAATCTGACGAAGTCTGCTACATCGGCCGCATCCGTATAAATCTTCGATGCACGGTGCCATAAATCAACTTGGTATCTTCGGAATGGTGGACGGATAGCACCAATTAGCATCTGCCCCCAGATTCATGGCAAGACGTTCGCCGTGTCTTCCCGGTTTCCAGCGGTAAACATCCCCGTTTTGCACGATTGGGAATCATTGGTCTTTTGACGACTAGCATAAGTTCGCCTTGGTGGAATGTTCTCGGCCTGGTCAGTTTTTCGTATGACCGCGTCATCCTTGCCTTATAAGCTTTCAAATTTTGCTGTGCTTTAAGACGAGTTTCGTCAAGGGTGTCAAGCTCCTCAAGCTAAAGATGAGCATTTTCTTCATCTGTCAGTTCGTATCTAACCGCTACTCGTAGAGAAGGGAGTTCTATTTCCAGGGGAAGCATCGCTTCCGTGCCGAATACCAACGAGTATGGTGTTGTATTCGTGGCCGTTTTGAACGTTGTTCGGTAAGCCCAGAGAGCTTCATGCAGCCTTTCGTGCCAGTCTCTTTTATTTCTGGACACTGTTTTCTTTATAATCTTTGTCAAGGTCTTGTTGAAAACTTCAGCTAGACCATTGGCCCGAGAATTATAGACTGAAGAGTATCTCCAATTTATTTTATATTGCAGTGTGAAGCAGCTGATTTTATGGCTTCTATAAGCCGGCCCATTATCCGAGATGATTCGTTGAGGAGTGCCGAATCGATAGATGACACGTGTCTTAAAAAAATGGAGGATATTCTCCGTCTTCACCTCTCTTAGTGGTACTGCTTCTGCCTACTTAGAAAAGTAGTCAATCGTTGCCAGTATGAACCGATGTCTTTTGGACGATGCTGGTCCAATGGGGCCAATTATATAGGTTCCCTACATTTCGAATGGCCAGCTAGCCATTGTTGGGTGTAGCGGATTTGGATATTGGTGGATGAAGTCCCCGTGAATTTGGCACGAGTGTGTAACACCTTAGAACGCGATTAGAGTTAATTAAGCGATATTATGCGGGTTTTTAATAAATTTAACCAATAATTGTTTTCACATATTTTATTTTAATTAATTAATATTTTATTTAATTATTTTTGTAAATACACACACATGTGCATGTTAATCTAGGGTTAAGTATGTGTTAACCATACTTTGATAGCCATGGCACTTAACCTTATTATGTCATGTATCTATTTTGTTTTAAGTAAAAAGGTTTTACTCGTTTAAAAGAAAAGAAAAGGAAAAGAATAGAATATTGGAGGCATGATGAAGCATGGGACTAGCATGGGAGGCATTTAATGAAGAGAGAGAGAGAGCATGGCTCTCAAAAGCCATGTCTCATCTCAACTCCCTCTCATCTCTCATTCCCTCAACTCTCACTCTCTTTCATTTCCTCTTCCTCCTCTTCTTCTTCACCAAAATCCTTTCTTGATCTATCTTTCTCCACAACCTCAAGCCTAAACCAACATCAAAACTCACAAACCCTTCTCTAATCATGTTTAAACCCTCTTGAGGAATCTTGGAGCTTGATGGCTAAGGTTTCATCCAAGTTTTGGTAAGGTAATGATGTTAAGCTGTTAATTAGGGTCTAAGGAATTTTGTGTGTTAATTAGTTTCAGTTAAATACCTTAATGTTTTAAGATTAATGTTTACATCGCGTTTTTGATTAGGTTAGGGTTCTGTCTTGATCTGCTATCGACCCAGAAGTTATCTTGAAAAGTTGCCATCACTGAAAGATGTATTTGAGACCTAGAACCCACCTTAAAAACCTGAGACCGTTCCTTTCTTTTCTGGCCGCAATTATACTCATTCTGGCCGCAATTTGCAGCCAGAGCATGGAGGCTTGGGGTGAGTCTTTGTCGTGTGTTCTCTGTGGCAGTGTTTAGGCTCATGGTACATGCAACTTTCTCAAATTCATCTTGTATAAAAATCTGGGAACGTTTAGCGAGAATTCAAGCATTTCGGCAACGTGCGATACAGATTTATCCGACTTTTATTTAAGTGTTTCGTACGTTTAGCAGCCATAGGTATGGTCTAGCATGTCGCTGCACAAGTTTAGTATGCTAAGCTAACACTTAGTAGCTTGCGGGAGTCGATTCGTTAGTTGACGTTTGTGTCCGTGTGTTATCGTAAGTTTACCAATTTCATGAGTATTGGTTTTGTGTGATATTAGGATCAGAGGCGGGGACTTCAGACGCAGCCAGGAAGGGGAAGTAGGTGATCGGATTCACTTAGCTAGAGATTGTTCGGTGAGTAGATTTAACATCTACGGGGGAATCGCCTGTATGGTGTTAAGCGCCGAAGGCTAAATTCAAGTGATATAACCTTGTGTGATATGCTTATATGTTTTTATATATATTGATTGTGCATGAGTACCATTTTGTACATCCTACTACATGTTGTACATCGACATATCATTAATAGGGCACTACACCATTACTAACGGTTCATGTTTGCACGAGCACTGATTTATATGCCACATACCGTTAGTAATTGCCATGCCATGTACACTATAGAAACTGCCATGGATAAATATATGTTCTACCATATTCATTATTGATAGTAGAAAATGATTCTGGTACTAGTACGCATCATGATTTGCATCATGCATACATTACAATAGTGATTTATCTAATATGATATTTTCATAAGATTTCTGTTTCGTGGATTTGGGAAATCGCAAAGTACATTTTGAAAACCTGAAATATTTAAAAGTGCGGTTTTCCCTTGATATGATAATTATGCCCACCATGAGTTATGAGGGTGTTTTGCTTTCACCACTTCACGGAAGATGCTCCATCAAGGTAGAGTTTCCATTGGGAATCATTTTCTTCCTTCTCTTTTTCGATTATGTCAAACACATGTTTATCCGGCAACTCACAATTTAAGGGGGAGTCGGCTCGTATTGGATGCTCCGCGAGAAAGTCGGCAATGGCCTAGCCTTTCAGTGCTTTGAGGGGTCGATACGTTATCGAGAACTCCATCAGGAGGATGGCCCATTTGGCAAGCCTTCCTGTTAGTATGGCCCTTGACATCAGATATTTAAGAGGATCCACCATTGATATGAGATGAACCTCATGTGGCAAGGCGTAATGTCTGAGCTTCGTTATCGCGAAGATCAATGCCAGGCAATGCTTTTCGATGGGGGAGTAGTTGTTTTCTGCCCCCAGAAGAACTCGAATCAAATAGCATAGAGCTCTATCCTTTCCCTGATCATTCTCTTGTGCCCATAGCGCGTCTAGAGAACCTTCAAGGGATTTCGTATATAGGATAAGGGGTTTCCCCTTAACCGGAGTGGTCAATACCGGCGGATTTTGCAGGTATTTCTTGATTTCGTATAGTGCATTTTGGCACTTTTGATCCCAGATGAATGGGGTCCCCTCCTTCATCAAATGGCTATAGGGACGGCATTTTCCGGAGAGGTTGACTATGAACCGCCGGATATATGCGAGCTTTCCTTGAAGAGATTGCAGTTGTTTAAGGGTTCTTAGCGTGGGCATTCCCATAATCGCCTTGATCTTTGAGGGGTCGATTTTGATACCCCGGTGACGTATGATGAATCCTAGGAATTTTCCCGAGGAGACTCCAAACGCTCATTTTAGAGGATTCATCTTCAGATTATACTTCCGAAGACATCGGAACACTATTTTTAGATGTTCCCAATGTTCCTCATGAGATCTGTTCTTCACCACGAGGTCGTCGATGTAGCATTTGACAATCTCGTGTATGAGATCATCAAAGATCTTTGCCATGGCCCTTTGGTAGGTAGCGCCAGCGTTCTTTAAACCGAAAGGCATCACCTTATAGCAAAATATGCCCAACGGAGTCTGGAAGGCGGTATGTTTTTGATCTTTAGGATGCATTTTTATTTGATTGTATCTTGAAGATCCATCCATGAATGAGAAGACCCTATGGGTAGACGTGTTATCGATCATCAGCTCAGTAACAGGTACTGGGAAGTCATCCTTCGGGCAAGTTTTGTTGAAGTCCCGAAAGTCCGCGCAGATGCGCATCGTCCCATTCTTCTTCATCACTGGAATGATGTTAGCGATCCAGTCAGGATATTGAACTTCTTGGATGAAGCCGGAGTCAATTAGTTTCTTGACTTCAGTGTTGATACTCATCTCAAGTTCAAGCCGCATTCTTCTTGGCACCTGTTTGACGGGCTTTATGTCCGGCGATATGGCCAGTTTATGTACTGCTGCTTTTGGATTTAGACCTGGCATCTCGGAATAGTTCTATACGAAGCAATCTTTGTACTGCATGAGCACGCTCTTTAACGTAGCCACCTGTTTTTCATATAATAGCTCACTGAAGAATGTTGGCCTCGGATCATTTTTCGTTCCTAAGTCAATTTTTCTTAGGTTGTTCGCCGTACTGTGTGTTTCCCCAATATACTTAATCTAATAAAAGAGCAAAGTTCTATTGAATTCAATAAGGCGGCGCCTCACGTGCTCTCCATGAGGGCGCCAGTGCCAGAGCCAATCTTATAAGATTAAATCCTATGGGGTGCTGCACGTGCTCCTCACGGGGCGCCAATGTGCAAAGCACAGAAGAGTTCATTAAATAAAAGTTAAACTCTTAGATGGCGCCGCACGTGCTCCTCACGCAGGCGCCAATATGCAAAGTACATAAATACCCATTATAAGAATTAAATTCTTAAGTAGCACCCACGTGCATAACACGTGAGCGACGGTGCCCAGGTGAATTAAAATTCTACAATACTCTCTGTTAAACAGAGCCGTTGGATCAAAAATCCAACGGCGATGATAAATCATCAAAATACAGAATTAAATTCTGTTGGGAGAAAATATTTCCCAAATCTTTCTAAAGTAAGAAAGATACTCTTGGTTGGATCAAAAATCAAATTATAGAATAAAATTCTATTTTGGAATATATTCCCTCGATCTTCCTAACAAGAAAGATTGCTCTCTGTAAAAACAGAGAAACCTTGGATTAAAAATCCAATGGTGACTAAAAAATCACTGTTTTACAGAATAAATTCTGTATAGGGAAAAATATTTCCCCAATCTCGTTAAAAAAAAATCATATTCTGTAAAAACAGAAGTTCTTGGATCAAAGATCCAATGGTGGGTAAAATTCTTCAAATCAATTAGAATCTCTCAATGAGAGATTTTCTCAAAACCAATAAACAATTTGCCTTCACTATATAAAGGACCTGAGACTTCAAGTCTCAGGAGACAGAGAAGAAGAACAGAGAGAAAGAGAGAGACACAGAAGGAGATAGAGAAAACCCTATAAATTTCTGCAAAAATACAGGGAGCTCCAAAAAAAAAGAACAAAGAATTCAATTCTCAAAGAAAAAGATCTTCCTTCTCAAAACCCTAGGAAAGAAAAGAGATCAAAATATCTCTGTCATATTTAAGGGTTTAACCCCTATTAAAGAACTTAATTCTTTCTATGGATCTGAGATCCACAAGATAAGTCTCCCATAAATTGAGAATTTAATTCTCATCGGGAAGATCTTGTTCTTGAGAATCAAAAATTCAAAAAAGAACTAGGTCCAAAAGAAAAACCAAAAGGAGAAAGAAACCTATAAAAGGATTTAGTTCTTAAAGAAAAAACCGATCCCAGATTTTCAAAAAAACAAAAATCTTAGTGATCATTAATGGTCAAAATACCATTAACAGAGATTTAATCTCTAAAAAAGGGAGAGAAAAAAAGACTAGCGCCTCATATGGGCGCCCCCTTTCAACAGCGCTGAAAACAGAAGGCCAACGCCTCACGTGAAACACATGTAAGCGCTGAATAAAAGTGCTCAGCACTTCATATGCAGCTAAAACGGCTGAGTGCTTAGCACTGATTGGGCAATGGCCAGCGCCTCACGTGCTCCTCACGTGGACGCCATAAAAAGTGCTTAGCACTTCACATTTAGAAAAATTGAATAAAAGTGTTGAACATTTATTGGGCAGCACTCATGACTGAATGCTTCACATGACATACATGTGAGCGTCAAAGCCCAAATAAGTGCTTAGCACTTTTGAAAAGAAAAAGGCTAAGTAGACGTAGCCCAAATTGGCTAAGTCTCTGAAATTTTCTTGCAGCTGAGCCCAAATGCTCTTTTGCTGGATCTTAAATAAAAATGATCCTTAAAATTTTGCTAAGTTGGTCTTAGTCTCAAATTAGACTAACGCATCCTTAGCAGGAACAAATTGAGTCCAAATGCTCACACATTTAAGTTGATCTTAATCTCAAACTAGATTAACGATTCTTAAATAAACCCAAGCCCAAATCTAAAATATACGGATTTGGACTGATCCGCGCCCTATGGGCGACGACACAAACTAGTCTTCGTATACAATCCACGGGCAACCAAAACAAACAAAAACACACACGACACGAAGTGAACTTCCGGAGCAGGAGAAAGTGGTTATCGCAATACGGTAACGTAATTAACTACAGGGTCTTACACCTGTAGGGAAGAGCGTCCCCACAATCAAAAACCCCTTATAAAATGAGGGGGAATCTGATAAAGTCTGCTATAACGGTCGCGTCTGTCCAACCCTCCGATATATGGTGCCATAAATCAACTTGGTATCTTCGGAGAGGTGGACGGATAAATCCAAATAGCATCTGCCCCCAGAATTCAGGCCAGACTCCCAACGTCTCGGTCTCTGTCTTTTGGCGGTGAACAGATTCTGACACGCCCGGTGGGACCTTTTCCTCTTTCCACTCCACACTTCATGTATCGTGTTTCTCGAACAAAATCGCGGTTCGCTATAGTTGCCCTTGGATTCGAGATACTAAAATTTGGTGTCCTACTCTTGTGCAGAGAAAATTAATGGCTTCCAACTTCACCTATTGCAACAGCAACTCTCGCTTCACCCTAACCGGAGGAGTGACTTATGGGCCCAATGCGGCCTCTATCTTTTCAATGCCGGTGGGGCAAGTTACACAAGCCACTACTAGATTGTTCTTCGGGACCATGTTTCCACTAGTGAGTTTTGGTGCCTCAGCGTCGCAAGAGGAAGCTCCTAAGAGGAACAAGACATCAAAAGCTGATGTCTCAGTCTTCAACAGGCTGGCCAAGAACCCAAATGGTCCCGCAAAGAGGCGCATGATATCTGAAGGGGCTTCCCCAAAAAGGATTGCCCTCCCAACCCCTGCTACGGGCGAAGCCGTCAAAGGTACTTCCCCCATCAGGAGATCAGTCTTTGAAAGATTGGCCATTTCTCCCCAAACTTCAGTCAGGACGTCAGTCTTCAACAGGCTAACACCAACAGCAGCCCCTTACCAAAGCTAGGGGCACAAAGAAGCCGCTTCAAAATCTGAGGCGGTCCCGTCCGCAAGACACGCTCGACGTCGCCACTGGCGCCGGGTGAGAAAAGCTGGGGGCAATTCCCCCTCTGGACTTACCCCACCAGCTCCAATGGTGGAAGTTGACGCTGCTGTTCTAACCGGGAACAGCTTTGATCTGCTCAGGAGGGTACACAAGAACTCTCCAATGGCGGTGCTAAAGAAATTGCCCCCACTTGCGAAATCACAGTGCAGGCAAAGACAGAGCTCCCCTATTAACGGCTCTCCTCGCAAATTCACAGGGTCTGGCGGAAAGTCCAGGACTCCGTGATTGATCAAAACTACTCTCGTCAACTAAAGAAATCAAAGGATCGGCAAGAGAAATACTGTCCCTCCGTCATACAGCGAGAGAATTTTTCTGCACAGGTGCCTATTACAACAGCTCCTTCAATTTCGACCTCCCACAAAAGGATGAGGCCAGAGAAAATCCCACCGCCGGCGGCAAATTCCAAAGGCAATGGACCCAAACGCCCCAAGTCTGGGGGCATGATCGTACATACGGTCTACATGACTTCAGGGAAAGAAGAAAACCATGCTTCCGTAGGTCACCGGCCGCAAACTCGGTCGCTGAAAAAAGCTCATGAGCAACAATAAAAGCTCCAAGAAATGCTGACCAAAATGGCAGCACTTACCGGGCAGAAAGAAAGCCCGGACAAAACAACCGAACAGCACCAAGAGCAAGAGACCGATACAGAGTTCCTACGGAGGGTGCTTGAAAGAAAGGATAAGGAAGCTGCTGAGCAGGCTGCTAACATAAATCAGATGGCTCTCTAGTTCCAAGACATGGTTGGAATGATGATCCGGCCAGAACCCCCAGCCGAGGATCCGCCGATAATTATCGAAAATGACAGAGGGGAAATATCAAATCCTCTTCCGGCCTTATAGGCAGCCAAGAAGGAAACAATCTCCAAGACTGCTCTTGATGATTATATCGCTCAACAAATACGAGCTCATCAAGCCAATGAAGCTGCTGGCCAAATCGTCAGAACTGGCGACCGTATCCAGGCTGGTATGACCAAATCAAGTACCCACCGGGATATATAATCCCCAGGTTCCATGTGTACAAAGGGACGGGCAATTCCCATCAGCACATCACGCAGTTCAGCGCTCTGTGCGGTAACACTGGAGGCGACGACAAACTGTTGCTTCGCCGTTTTGTTAGCAACCTGTCAGAGACGGCCTTTGAATGGTACTCGGAGCTCCTAAATGACTCCGTGAGAAAGTTCACAGAGATGGAATTACTGTTCACACAGCGGTTCGCCAGCACAAGCGAGCGCATCCTGATCATGGCATTAATCAATGCCAGGGTAAAGCCAGGAGAAACCTGGATCCAATATGCGATCCGGTGGCGGAACCTATGGTCAAAGTGCGAACAGCGCATTGAAGAATCCCCCACCGTGGGCATGTTCATCGGGATCCTTAATCCTCAAACGACTGTGTCCCAGTTCATGACATTCTTCAAACCAACAACCTTCCAGGCTCTGGTCGATAAATTGGCCCAAATGGACCAGATGGGCCACAAGCCTTCCTCCTCAAGTAAAGACCCTCGAAATGCCAAGGGTAAAGGGAAAGCGGCCTTCGTTACCAATACTCAAAACAACCGAGTGGCCCAAAATCGGCTGCTTGCCAAAACAATGCGCGTCCACGCCTATCCCTAGAAGAAAGGCTAGGACGCGTTTACTCGTTTCCTTGTGATAAGACGAGGAGACTATTTGAGTTGGTAGTGCATAACAAACTCATCACATTGCCAGACCCACGGCGTCCACCGCAACACGGCGATGTCAACAACCCCAACTACTGCTCCTATCACAGAATGGTGAGCCACCCAATTGAGAATTGCTACGTTTTCAAGAACTGGGTCGAGGACCAGTATCAACATGGGAAGTTCGCGCTATCTGAGAACTGGAGGATGAACCCACCACCGAAGCACACTCCTAAAAAGATGGATGCGTCGGGGACATCATGCTCGCTTATGGAAGAAACTCTATGGGAAGTCATTCATTCAGCTAAAATCAAAAGAATGTTGAAAGATCTATAGGCATGTTCGGCAGTCAGGTGGAAAAGCCCACTTGAACCCGAAATTATCGAAGGGATGCTGAAACCGCGTCCCGTACCGGAGATTGTTGACAAAGGGCAAAATCCCAAAGTCAAGCCTTCAAAATCTTCAAAGAAAAAGAAAAAGACCAGGAAGCCTGTGCAGCCTGCCGAGTATGACGACAAGCGCATAGACCTACAAAAGTACATCGACGCGCTAGAGGAATACAACTAGAAGGCACGGACACTGGTCACACTCGAAGAGTTCCTCAAGAATATTCTTGAGAACGAAGATAGTGACCACGATGAAGAAAATGACTCATCAGAAAAAACCGAAGACTATATAATAAGCTGCCATATGGTCTCCCATTCGTTGTTAAATGACGAAGAAACTCCCTCAGCGTCAGAAAACAACGCAGAAAAACTAGGGGCAGAATCGGCGCAAAAGTACCCGGAACTGCCAGAAGACCTGATCGATAGGCTGTTAAACAAAACCTTTCGAAAAAGAAAAGCTGACTGAGAACGCGAAACAGCCATATACAAAAAGGCTAAGCTTCAGCGTCACGATGAAGGAGTGCGGCGAGAATGAATCGTAAAGTACTCCAACCAAACCAAAGCACACCTGCCACAAATAAGAGCAGGATCAAGATAGAGAAGCGGTTTGCCAAAGCCCTGGCAATGGGAATGAAGCTGCCACCTCTAGTAGGAAACACGCCCGGGATCATATGCCTCGACGGAGAGAATTCACATCCAAACTACTGCCTATATCATCGGAGGGTCACCCACCCCACCGAAGAGTGCAGTACCTTCAAGAAGTGGTGGCAAGGATACATTGCCCATCAAAAACACTTTAAGAGGACGAAGCGCGAAGCTCGTCGACGGCAAAAAAGTGCAACAGATGCGCGTGGAAAAATGACTGGCAACTGTCATATGATTGATACCAGTCCGGAAAGGGAAAATCCCCAAGTTCTTACTTTCGGGAGTGATTCTGAGGACGAAATACCCCTCAGCCCTCTCTTCAATGACTCCACCTCCGAAAAAGAAGAGGAGAAGAAAAACTGCGAGAATATTCAGCTGCGTAGCTGCACGCTTCCTGAAAAGAATCTCGGACCTACAAACAAAGGTTCGAGCAAAAAAGAAAAAGGGAAAGAAAAAATCCTTGAGGAAATTGCCCTCAACGGTGGAGTTGTTAAAGAACGGCGGGGGATTCTTCGATGCGCATCGAGGAAATTGCCCTCAACGGCGGGGGATTCTTCGATGCGTTGTTCGCACTTTGACCATAGGTTCAACCATCAGATCGCATATTGGACCCAGGTTTCTGCTGACTTTACCCTGATATTGATTAATGCCGTGATCGGGGTGTGTTGGCAAACCGCTATGTGAACAACAGCTCCATCTCTGTGGATGTAATACCCAGTGCCTTTTTAAATATTTTCCGTATTTTTAAAACAAAAATTACTAAATTTTTATTAACTTAAATATTTCTAATTCTTAAAACCTAAACCCTAACCCTACCTCACTCGGCCCAGCCCACTCCCCCCAACCCTTCTCTTCCTCTCCTCTTTTATTTTTCCCTCCTCTTTCTTTGGGCCCTAGCCCAAATCCCCAGCCCAACACACCCTAACCCGACCCGACTCTCAATCCACACCTTCACCCGAACCCCCTCTTCATCCCCTCTCTCTCCCTCTTCTCTCTCCTCTCTTTCCTTTCACCCTCGCTAACGGCTCCCCCCTCTCTCGCCAACCCCCTACGCGACCCGTTCCTCATATGCCCCGACGCTTCCCCCGAGCTCCTCGCCCCCCTCTATTAACCATCCACACTCTTTCTAAACCCCACTCTCTTTCTCTCTCACAACACAACCGCCGACATCTTCCCCGGAGCCACCTCGCGCGACGAACTGTGACGCTACCCCCAGCTTCGCCACACCGACCATGACCTCGGATCCATCGAGCTCCTCCATCCTTCCCACAACCAAACCCATCACTTAGCCACCTCCCATGATGTACCCATTCATCAGCCGAGCACTCACCGACGACCTCTCCACCACCGATGCACATCCCCGCTGCCACCTGCATCACTACCAACACCCTTAGCTCACCACTTCCTCACCTCCACAATACCACCTCCCTACACCAGAGCTTCCTTGTTTGAACCCAACCACCCACTTCGTCACTTCCAGCAACTGCCGCACCCGAGCTCTTCCCCAACAGCCGTCGACCATCACTAGCAGCGTCGTCGCCTTACCAAGATCTCCTCTACCCACCACCGTCAAGCTCTATCACCGTCATTGCCATCGCCTGAAGCCCCTCCATCATCTTTCTCTAACTCACACACCGAGACCTCCCTTTTGCAACACCATCGACATAGCTACCCGTCGCCTCCGACCATCATAGAATCTCCGACCTTACCGGAGCCCCAACTCCATCGACCTCTTAGCCTCCAGTCACCATGCATCCAGACTTCAAACACCCGAGCTCCACTTATAGCCGAGGCTAATCCTACGAGCTATCATTGCTGTCAGTGATATATGCCCTAGAGGCCATTATTGTATCATACTGGTTTGTATATTACTTAATGGAAGCTTGGGATATTCACAGTTGTATTAACAGTCTTGCTCAAAATGGTAGTATGCTACTTGGTTTGTTTCTACCTTAATATGTGCATGTGTTTCTTTTAGCATATCGCTTATACATATTGGTAGAGCCCTTAGGATCTTTGCTTGATTACCAGCGTTGTGATGGCAGTCACACTAGTGGGGGCTGGGTAGTCTATAAGCACATCCTTATACAGGTCCCTAGTTGTAGGATTATCGAGACGGGGTATCGATACTCCAGAGTAGACTAGTGTATACGCTTATCATCCTAGCAGGGGAGATGGTCTGTCCCGCAGTTATTAGTACGTCGTACTGGAGATAGTATGCAGGTGCTCATTAGGTTATAAGTACACCGGACAGGACTCGTCAGGAACTGTTGGTGGGTATTATACCTATCGTCGGGTAGCAGTTCTCAGGTGACATGAGTACAGCTTAGTCCGTCGACTTGACACTGCTACTTCGCCTCGAGTGTGTTCCTACTATACTTTGATTACTACCCTACCACGGCTCAAAGGATTCATGCAAACAGGTAGTAGTTGGGTGCAGTCTTGAAGCACTTGGAGGAAGGGGCGGTTAGATAGGATTTGTCTCTCCCGGTATTGGGGGTTGATATCGCGCTGTGTTTGGAGAGCCATTACATAAAGTCCTTGGCCAGGGAAAGCGAGATTTACTGGTAGGTATTCCAGTAGTTTCTCAGAGTGTTTTGGGCTATGCTCTGGCATGACTTATTGCGCTAGTAGGGGTCTGACGATTACCGCCCCCTAGGCCCGATATGCGATACTCTTAGACGAACAGACCGGACTGTACGGAGATTTTCACATACAGGCTCAGTAGGAGTTCGGATGAGTTTGCTCATCGGCCTTCTCATCGACAGATACCTGGGTAGCCATTACGTGCAGCTAGTACCGCTTGCGGCTTGTAGTTAAACCCACTGCTAGCATACCGTCAAGTCTTTAGAGTTCCATACAGAGAGTTTTCCTGCATCAGGCAAAAGATGTAGAGGCCGTATGGTTTTACGGTAGGCTTCGATCACTTACGTGTACTTGTGCCCGTATGATGATCGGCCGGGTAATACTAGTGGGCTTTGGTTTAAGCCGGATCCTAGTATTATATTGATGGATTGTTTTCGTCTCTTTGTATTCGTATTCTTCGGAATGCGGATGTAGGTATATATATACGGATGAGGGGCATTCTCGTAATTAGCTCGGGAAAGCTTCTAGAAGTGGAAACCTAATTAGGGTTTAATTCTTTATTGGATTAAACAAATTGGGTGGAGAAAAGAGGTGGACTTTTTCATTGAACCTAGCATGGCTACTTGGTGACTCATGCTCATGACTCATCACTAGATATTTTGGGAAGCTCATGAGATATTTGTGTGAGATATTATATCTCTTCAATTATCATATTTGCTTCATTATTCTATCAAAGGAAGCCATCTCTTTTTCAATGTTCACAACTTCACTCTCGTTTCTCAAGTCTTCTACTTCTTTCTCATGAACCCTAATTGTCTCATGAGTTGAGAAACCTAGGGTTCCAAGAGACAAACTATTCCATCTTCACTCTCTACATCACCTAGGCCATCCAGTCTAGCAAGCTAGTTGCCCCAGTTACCTCGGATTTGAGGTTCAAACTCGGACTATAGACTCTCGGGTGGATCGTCTTCGACTCGAGGAGGCCAGCGAGGTTGTCCGATCTAAACGATCCTTAGAGCTTGTGATGAAGAGGAGGAGGACAGCGACTAGAAGACCCGAAAGATTTGGTTTCGTGAGGTATAACTTTCATACAAGTAGTTAAACTTCACACAGTATTTTGTTAGATAGGGTTTAGCATCGATCCTGGAGTTTAAGTCTGTGTTGCGAGCTTTGAAAAATCGTTTTTGCAAATTCCGCCTCCCCGCGGACACGTGGGGTCCGTGACATGGACTTACAGTTGATACTGCCGTGCTATGTTATCTCGCCGCCATCTACCTCAACCGTGATCGACGAGTTCGCCTCTGCATCGCTGGCCGCCTTCGCCAACACAGCAGCACTAGCCCAAGACGAGTCCCAAGCTCATCGCAACCATTGGCATTTCGTCGAGCATGTGTATCCGTTGCCTCAGCCGCTACCCTTGTCTCCTTTGTCGCTGACCAAGCTATGGCTTAGGTCGTGGTAACAATCAAGGTTATCAATGCAGTCGCCGTCACAACATCACACACGTTCGTCACAACCTCTATCACACTCGAGTCTCACGTCGCGCCGTGTCGGTTCTGCGACATTCATCGTTGTCTCGTGTGTCGCGATGAATAATATGCACATTCGTCGCTTCCATGTCAGCGACCGAGGAAAGTGAACTCCGCTTGCTTTACATGCTATAGTAATATTAGATCGATGTGTATAGATATGTGAGTGTGGGGGGGTGTATATCTAGCTATTTACCGCAAAGTATCGCAGTAGTTTTAATAATAAACCATGGTAAGTTAGTAGTTGTGATTGGAACCCGTATAGTGATTGTTATTTTCATTTTGATAATATTTAGAAGTTGAACTGATAAAAACTCATGTCGACTAATCGAAATAGATATCCTGAATGACACCGATATGCATAATCAAGATCGATCAATGTGAAACCCTAGATCAAAACATATCTTAAAATGGCGGAACTTGTTATAGATAGATCCGTTTACTGATAATGAACATCATGAGGAATTTGGATTGAAAATAGTGAAGTTTACATTATGTAACGACGTCCCAAAAGGCGACGTTGAATCTGGGATTCACTGCCATGCCACGTTCTAAAATCTATATCAAACGGAATGCAACTTGTAACCTAATGTTATAGGGCTTGTATCGAAGCCAACAGATAAACCTATAGTATCCTATAGTTGATCTCTAAATTTTAATAAGTTATAACGACGAAAACTATGGTGATTCATGTCTCTAGACTGCAGTCTAGAGCCAAAGTCTTTACCTTTACCCGTTTTGGAACGCATGTTTCTCCCTGTTTAAGTGCGCAAGTATGCGAAACCATATATGGAAGCGTGGAGAATTGAATTAGCTTTCTAAAAGTGTTGGTCTCATTTCATTCCAATGTCGTTTGATATTTATAACACCTTTTAAACCGTAGATGTGTACTGCAGTTTCATGCAGAACTAGAATGTACACCTTAACCTTAGACAGTGAATATCTCCCTACATACAATAGATAGTACTGATCCGTCTAATGCGTTGGAAACATAACAGATAAATCTAAATATTATCTAGCTGTAGCGTCGCCTAATTATGATCCCAACAGGGATTAAAACGTGTTACGAAACGGAAAACGTGTTACGAAACGGACTTCGAGTTCAGAAATTGGATTTCCAGCAGTAAACACTTAAAATGGAAAGACCATAACCCACAAACCTGATACCCGATTGACTCGAAACCAATTTTGCTATAGATATAATTTAATACACTGTTTACGCTCTTTATCTTGTTTCGCCAAATTATGCACGTGTGATTTTATGTGATTTTTCAAATCCAACCTCAACTGGTTACTCATATGTATTCAATAGTGCATTTACTGTATTCCCATCATGTTGCATGACTGTTATGCCCTTGTAAATAGTGTTCATTTGCATCAATACCCTAGTGACCGTGTTACATTACCAAGTGATAAATGTTAGCAATTGGATTGTAGCAAGTACGTTAATGTAAAAACGTGATTGAATAATGGAAGTGGCACATACTTATACACAATCAGCGGAACCAATTAGTTATTGCATTATCGACGCCTATGGGACATATATAAGTGTAACTATAAGGTATGGGACGGGTATGGAAGCACTTATGTTAGTGTCATAGGTAAGACATCGAGCATTGTTCATTTATCTTGGATACCAGTCGAGACATGCTTGATAGAGACCCTGTCTCCAATTCTCGCGTAGACTTGTCATGGGGCGACTAGTATTTAGATTCATGGTCGGTGTTTGATGTAGACCTTGGGGTGTGGGGTAGTTTGAGTGTGAGTTCGATCAACGGAATCTCAGGAGTCTCACTGCCGGCATATTTCATGATTTCGGCATTTGTACTGATCGTGTTTCTTATTCTTACTGATCGTGATTCGGGCCCGTGTTCCCTTACCCTTGGGGCTTACCCTTGGGTTGGAGATACTTTTGCGGTGGTTAACGCTCACACTTGGACTGACGATAAGTTTAGCGACTTGGACATTGAGACTTAGAGACTGATTGCTTAAGTGACATGGACATTGCATTGATTACTGATTTGATACACTTGCTTTATCGTTACATGTACCGGTTATTTTATTCTCGCGTCATTGCTCTATACTTGTTGCTTTATGTTTATCGTCGTTGCATATTATATATGTATATATTGCTATTGTGTCACTCTGACGACCTAAGTATGCATGCTCAGAGTGAGAAGTGGACTTAGCTCGGATCAGGATCTGTCTTACCTCGAGGATACTGCGGACATCTAGATTAGCGACGTCGGCACTATCCTTTCCTTTGACTCTATCTGGTTAGTTTTACATCTGTTTTGATAAAATTAGTGACTGCATTTCTCATTCCTTGTGCTGTAATTACTGATTACCACGTAATGCTAGAAGCCAAAGTGTGACTACGGCAGGATATTTCCTTCACCGTAGGAGCATGGCTAGCCTTGTCACCCCTTGTATTTCGTATTTGGGAAGCAGGGTGTGACAGTGAATGTTTTCACAGAGTCATTTAGGAGCTCCGAGTACCATTCAAATGCCGTCTCTAACAGGCTACCAACGAATTGGCGAAGCAAAAGTTTGTCGTCGCCTCCAGTGTAACTGTACAGAGCTCTGAACTGCGTGACGTACTGATAGGGATTGCCTGTCCCTTTATACACATGAAACTTGGGGATCGTATATCCTGACGGGTACTTGATTTGGTCATACCAGCCTGGATACGGTCGCCCAGTTCTGACGATTTGGCCAGTTTCTTCATTTGCTTGATAAGCACTTATTTGTTGAGCTATATAATCATCAAGAGCAGCCTTGGAGATCGTTTCCTCCATGGCTGTCGATAAAACCGAAAGAAGGTTTGATATTTCCCTTCTGTCATCCTCGATGATTATCGGTGGATCCTCGGCTGGGGGTTCTAGCTGGATCATCATCCCAACCATGTCCTGAAATAAGAGCGCCATCTGTTTTATGTTAGCGCTTGTTCAGCAGCCTCTTTATCTTTTATTTCAAGCACCCTTCGCAGAAACTCTGTATCAGTCTCCTGCTCTTGGCGCTGTTCAGCTTCTTTGTCCGGACTTTCTTTTTTTCCGGTAAGTGCTGCCATTTTGGTTATCATTTCTTAGAGCTTTTGTTGTTGCTCTGGAGCTTTTGTCAGCGATCGAGTTTGCGGTCGATGATACGGAAGCACGGATTTTTTCTTTCCCGGAAACCGTGTGGACCGTATGTACGATCATGCCCCCAGACATGGGGCGTTTGGGTCCATCGCCTTTGGAATTTTCCGCCGGCGGTGGGATTTTCCCTGGCCTCATCCTTTTATGGGAGGTCGAGGTTGAAGGAGCCATTGTAACAAGCACCTATGTAGAAGAAGTTCCTCGCTGTATGACAAAGGGATGGTCTTTTTCTTGCCGAGCCTTTGATTTCTTCGGTCGACGAAGAGTAATTTTTGTTGATCACAGAGTCCTGGACTTTCCGCCAGACCCTGTGAATTTAGGAGGAGAGCCATTGATGGGGGCGCTCCGGCTTTGCCTGCCCTGTGTCTTCTGTAGGCAGGGGCGATTTCTTTAGCACCGTCGTTGGAGAGTTCGTGCGCACCCTTCCGAGAAGATCAAAGTTGTTTTCGGTTGGAACTGCAACGTCAACTTCCACCATTGGAGCTGGTGGACTAAGTCTAGAGAAGGAATTACCCCCAGCTTTTCTCACTCGGCACCAGTAGCGACGTCGAGCATGCCTTACAGACGGGACCGCCTCAGATTTGGAAGCGGCTTCTTCGTGCCCCTGGCTTTGCTAAGGGGCTGCTGTTGGCGTCAACCTGTTGAAGACTAGCATCCTTAGTAGATTTTGATGAGGGTCGGCTAATCTTTTAAAGACCGACTTTCTGGAAGGGGAAGCACCTTTGACGGCTTCGCCCGTAGCAGGAGTTGGGAGGGCTATTCGTTTTGGGGCAGCCCCTTCAGGTATCACGAGCCTCTTTACGGACCCGTTTGGGTTCTTGCCTAGTCTGTTGAAGACTGAGACGTCGGCTTTGGATGGCCCGTTGAGAGGGGCCGTTGTAGTCGCCGGTCGATCGAAGACCGACATCTTGGGAGCTTCCTCTTGCAGCGCTGAGGCGCCGAAATTCACTGGTGGGAACATAGTCCCGAAGAATAGTCCAGTAGTGGCATGCGTAACTTGCCCCACCGACATTGAAAATATAGAGGCCGCGTTGGGCCCATAGGTCACTCCTTCAGCTGGGGTAGAGCGAGAGTTGCTGTTGCAAGAGGTGCAGTTGGAAGCCATTGATTTTCTCTGCACAGGAACAAAACACCAAATTTTAGTACCTTGAATCCAAGGGCAACCATAGCGAACCGCAATTTTTTTTGCGAAACACGACATACGAAGTGTGGAGTGGAAAGAGGAAAAGGTCCTACCGGGCGTGCCAGAATCTGTTTACCGCCGGAAGACAGGAACGAACCGAGATGGATCGTCTTGCCTGAATTTTGGGGCAGATACTATTTGGATTTATCCGTCCACCTCTCCGAAGATACCAAGTTGATTTATGGCACCGTATATCGGAGATTTGAAAGGATGCGGCCGTTGTAGCAGACATCATCAGATCCCCCCTCATTTTGTGAGGGGTTTTTGATTGTGGGGATGCTCTTCCCTGCAGGCGCAAGCCCTTGCAGTTAATTACGTTACCGCATTGCGGTAACCACTTTCTCCTTCTCCACCGGTTCAATTCGTGCCGTGTGTTATTTTATTAGTTTTGGCTGCCCGTGAATTGTATACGGAGACTAATTTATGTCGTCGCCCGTAAGGTGGGAGTTAGTCCAAATCCGTATATTTTTAGATTTGGGCTTAGTTTTATTTAAGGACCATTAATCTGGTTTGAGATTAAGATCGACTTAAAACATATGAGCATTTGGGCTCAATTATTTTAGTTTGAGGACATCACGGTCCATTATCAACATATTTGAGGTGAAATTTTAGTTTAGGGACTTTTCGGTCCAACATTCCCATTTTGGGGATGAATGTTAGTTTTAAGGACGTTTCGGTCCAACATTCCTTATTTAGTACGAATGTTAGTTTAAGAACGTTTCAGTCCATTATCACAGTATTTGGGGTAAATATTAGTTTAAGGACATTTCGGTCCATTATCGCCGTATTTGGGGCGAATATTAGTTTAAGGACGTTTCGGTCCAGCATTCAACTTGCGCGCATGTGTATTTATTACGTGGCGGAGTGAACAATGGTGACATGGAATGCGCCCAATTTAGGGTGCGGTCCGATTTGAGGTGTGCACATCAATTTGGAAGTGCATCAATGTGGGATATATCATTCTCTATCTTGACGAAATTTTATATCAAGTTGGGACAAGAAAGGAGTTGTTGGTTGTCGGGACCCGCTACCTCTATAAAGACGTCGAGGAATTACAACGACATATATCAGAGGTGTGAAGAGATGTACCCTTAAACCAAATCACGTATTTGAAGGAAAGGGGGTGATGAACCTAAGAATCGTTAGTCATATTTGAGACTAAGATTATCTTATGAGATATGGGATGAATATCATTTTGGACATCATCAATGAGAGATCATTAGGCATGTTTGAGACTAAGATCGGTTTGGAAATCATGAGCAATATGGTCTTGGTTAATTTAAAATCAAAGAGGTTTAACCTCAGGAAATTTAGCCCATTTGCGCTGAGATTGGGTTTCTATACTATCTAGTAGTGTTAAACACTAATATATGTAGCGCTCATGTCTATTTCACATGGGGCACTAGAATAGTGCTATGCACTAATCTTTCTGATGCTCGCATATTTTTCACGTGAGGCGCTCAGATATGGTAACTGCCCACTTTGCATGGTACTCACGTGGGAAGCACGTGAGTGCTGAGTATTGATTTCAAGTTTTATTTGCTCACCCCTTTTTTTTGACATAAGTGTTGAGCACTTGGCTGTAGCTCACGTGTGAAGCATGTGAGGCGTTTTAGTTTTTCTTCTGTCTGTTTTAAGCACTCACGTGGGAAACACGTGTGGCAAAATAATAGTGCTAGGCACTAATTTTACTCACGTGTGTTTTACGTAAGACGACAAGTTCTTCTTGTTATTAGAGATATTAGTCTCTGTTATTGACATTTTAGTCATTGATGACCATCAAGATGTCTGTTTTGAAGATCTTGAATCATCATCATTGTTTTTATTGAAGAACTATGTTCTTTTTTTTTTATATAAGAACTAAGTTCTTTATGTAGGGTTAAACCCTAATTTCAAGGGAATTAAATTTCCAGACCATATGATCCTTTTCCTTTTCTTTATTTTTCTTTTTCTTTTTTTTTCTAACCTAGCTCTTCCCCCTAAGTTTCGAGTCTGAAAAAACAGAATCTCCTCGATGAGAATTAAATTCTCAACTTTTGAGAAGATTTGCTTTTACAAATCTCAAGCCAGAGGAAAAATTAAGTTCTTGTATGAAGAGTTAAACCCTTATATCCATTATACTAGACGAGATGGATACTTTTAATCTCTCCTTTTCTATTTACATAGAGTGTTTTGAAGAAGGAAGGTCATCTTTTTTTGAGAATTAAATTCTTTGTTCTCTCAAGAACTCGCTGTATTTTTTAACAGAAACTTATAGGGTTTTTTTTCTATATGAGACTTGATGTCTCGGGTTCTTTATATAGTGAAGGCGGGTTTGTTAATTAATTTTGAGAAAATCTCTCATTGAGAGATTCCAATTGATTTAATTGAACTCAAAATTGATTTGGAGAATTTTACCCACCATTAGATCTTTGATCCAAGTGTTTCTGTGTTACAGAATATATTTTCTTATTTTAACAAGATTAAGGGAATATTCTCCCATATATAGAATAAAATTCTATTGAACGGTGATATTTTTATCACCTTTGGGTTTTTAATCTAAGGGTGCTCGGTTTAACAGAGCACAATCTTTCTTTGTTTAGAAAAATATGGGAAATATCTTCCATCTCCTTGAATCTTTGATCCACCAACTTTCTGTTTAACAGAAAATATCCTTCCCAATAGAATTTAATTCTATGCTTAATCACCATTGGATCTTTGATCCAACGGTTTCTTGTTTGAGTAGAATATAATTCTACGTAAGGAGGTCCCCTCACGTGTTTAACACATGAGGCTTATTTAGCTTCTCTGATTTGGCACCCATATGCCCTGCATATGGGTGCTCACGTGTTTAACACGTGGCATATGGGCACTCACGTGTTTAACACGTGAGGCTTATTTAGCCTATTAGGTGTTTGATTGCAGCGCCTATATAACACGTGCATTAATTGTTTGACTGCAGCGCTTATATGCTTTGCATATAGGCGCTCATGTGTTTAACGCGTAAGGCTTATTTAGCCTATTAGATGTTTGATTGTAGTGCCTATATGCTTTGCATATACGCGCTCACGTGTTTAACACGTGAGGCTTATTTAGCCTATTAGTTGTTTGATTGTAGCGTTTATATGCTTTGCATATAGGAGCTCACGTGTTTAACGCGTGAGGCTTATTTAGCCTATTAGGTGTTCGATTGCAGCGCCTATATAACACGTGCATTAGTTGTTTGACTGCAGCGCTTATATGCTTTGCATATAGGCGCTCATGTGTTTAACACGTAAGGCTTATTTAGCCTATTAGGTGTTTGATTGCAGCGCCTATATGCTTTGCATATACGCGCTCACGTGTTTAACACGTGAGGCTTATTTAGCCTATTAGTTGTTTGATTGCAGCGTCTATATGCTTTGCATATAGGCGCTCACGTGTTTAACACGTGAAGCTTATTTAGCCTATTATTAGTTGTTTAATTGCAGCACTTATATGCTTTGCATATAGGCGCTCACGTGTTTAACACGTGAGGCTTATTTAGCCCATTAGTTGTTTGATTGCAGCGCTTATATCCTTTGCATATAGACGCTCACGTGTTTAACACGTGAGTCTTATTTATCCTATTAGTTGTTTGATTGCAGCGCCTATATACTTTGTATATAGGCGCTCACGTGTTTAACACGTGAGGCTTATTTAGCCTATTAGTTGTTTGATTGCAGTGCCTATATGATTTTCATTTAGGCGCTCACGTGTTTAACTCGTGAGGTTTGAGTTGTGGGGAATTTTCTCCCCTTTTTCTCTTTTTTTATATGAGGGAACAACACCGTGTCGGGTCGTGTCGCACCGAGCCTCCTGCACCTCAACCGTTGTTTCCGAGGCAAGTTTATCTTACAAAATGCTATATTAATATATTTATTTATATATGAATAAAAATAATACATGTGTTATATTATGCAACAAGTAGTATAGATTTACCGTTTTTCGATATCCGTTCGTATCCGTACTGATAATAACACATCTAATTGCATGCCGGAACATCATGATATCATTATACTATTACATTAGTACCATGTTCTTTCTAATGTGAATCATACGTAGTCATGGATGTATAAAAGGTTATAATGATGTATACATGTGCATCCGTGCATTAACCGTGTTTCGATATTCGTTACAGTTTCACATTTGGGAATCTATTGATACATATGCATCACATGACATGTTCACGATACACTACTTGACTCATTACTTGGATCTAGTTACTAATACCAACAATCCTGACTTGTTTTCCTGACGGACGTTACTTGTTGTCTGCATAGATGAAAACCTGTATCTGTTTGATCCTGTGTTGGAATTAGACCTATCTTGGCAATACCTGACTTGAACACAAACCTGGGGGTAAAGGAGAAATCAAGAATGTAACCGAAACGTAACTCAAAAGGCTATTATTATATGTTTGCCATTTTTCTGGGCGTTACGGAATAATCCTGTTTGCCATTTTTCCGGGTGTTATGTAATAATTACATGATTGCCATTTTTCCGGGCGTTACGGAATAATCATGTTTGTCGTTTTTCCGGACGTTACAGAATAATTACATGATTGCCGTTTTTCCGGGCGTTACGGAATAATCATGTTTGCCGTTTTCCGGGCGTTACGCAATAATCCTGTTACCGTGGTCCCGTGGGGAATGAACGGGACATAGAATGTTGGGTTACGATGAGGATTACATTGATTGATTTCAAAGACTTTTAGAATAGATAACCTAGAAGCAGCACAGTTTTAGGTTATACGTCACACATCACATACATACACATACCTCACTATTTCATATCCGTGTTATCTATTTATATTCATGTTTACCTTTATCGTTATATTCTGGTTATTACCATTATTTGGTATTATGACGCATTGACGTCTAATTTCGCATGGCCCAGTTTCTCTATCTCTATCACAGGCTAAACAGGAGTACTTTAGCCATCAAGCCGAGCGATGAAGAAGTGATCGTGTATTTTAGAGATGTTAGTTTCGTTTATTTTCCGCAGTTTATTTCTTAAAGTGAGCCCATATTGGGGCATATTTCAATTGTTGTTTATCAGAGTTTGATTCGTTTCCACTTATGCATTTTTCTTGGCTCTATTTACTGTGGCAGATGGATATGTATTAGCTAATTTTTATATTTTACTGTTCTTGATATCCTATAGACAGCCGTAATGTGACTGTGGAGGGATGATTTCTAGCCACAGGTAGCATGGCTGGCTCTGTCACGTGCCTTAGTTTGCGCACTCTGGGAAGCGGGGCATGACATAAGAACCTCAGACAAACTATTGGTGGCATGGGATAAAGCGAGAAATAGCCAAGATTGTGTCCAAATGCCTAGTTTGCCAACAAGTAAATGCTGAACACCACAGGATGGCAGGTCTATTACAGCCCTTACCGATACCCGAATGGAAATGCCAGAACATCATAATAGATTTTATGACTGCACTCCCTCGCAGCCCCAAGGGAAACGTTGCAGTGTGGGTGATAGTGGATCGACTCACCAAGTCGGCACATTTCATTCCTTTTCGAGTCGGTCAATCAACTGAAAGCCTCGTGAAGAGGTACATAGAGGAAATTGTCAGATTGCATGGAGTGCCAATATGCATTGTGTCCGACCGAGATACGCGTTTCAGATCTCAGTTTTGGCAAGGTCTATAAGAGGGTCTGGACACGAATCTGAGTTTCAGTACCGCCTACTACCCTCAGAACAATGGCCAATCAGAAAGGGTTATTTAGATTCTCGAAGATATGCTCCGGGCTTGTATGTTAGATTTTAAAGGATCTTGGGAAGATCACTGTAAAGACTATGAATTTATTGAACTAAATTTTCCATTTTAATGTACAGAAATGAGATTTTTACAGCCTGAGTTTGAGTTATAAGTTACTTTTGTTAAATAACAGCAAGAAGCCACTTGTGGCTTACTGGTAAAGCCCTTGCACTGCTGTGACGTAGCCCCTGTGTTCGATCCCCATCAGACACAATTATTTTTTTCTGAATTTTTAAAAACTTTTTGGAAGCCTAAAAGATTACACGTATAATACACAGGGAAATGAAAAGTTCAGAAAAATCAAACATGTTGAAAATGGTGTAAACACAGAGAAATCCACGTGGCACGAATCTCGAGACCCAACACTCAAAATCGACCCGCGGAATTGCCTCTTGGGCCGGCGGGGACGGTCAAGATGGAGCCAAATTGCTCCGTGCTTTGCACACTCGTCTCTTCAACTCCCTCAACTCCTCTGCACTGATTGATTTCCCTGCAATCAAACAGAGACCCTTCATTTCATAATTAAACCACATTTTAATGTTTTTTAATCCACAATTTTAATTCCAAAACCTTAATTCTCCACTATTAATACCATCCCCTACCTTGGCTCAGCACCATTATGAAAATTATAGCAAAATTCTCTCAAAAAGTTCCTAAGTACAAGTGGAGTAAAGAGCAGTTAGCGAGCGAGCAACTTCCGGCGAAGATCGAAGCCAATTCCAGAGTTCCCGCGATGCTACGACGATCCTCCTCTATTCCTAACCCTTTCCTTGAGCTTTCAAAACTGCAAGTCCCTTCTAAACACCCTTTCTCTTCATTAAAATTCCATTTCAAAACTTATATCGGTAAGTGGGGTTAATACCAATATCCTTTTTTCTAAACACTAGAAACTCCTTCTTATTATTCTTTGATCAACCAAATTTTTACACAATACTTGTAACCTTAAACCTTAATATTTAGAATCAAATTTTATCAAAATTCTTATGTGAAACAACAATGGTAGCACTTTTTCATTAAAATACCTTAAAATTTATAAACACCTCTTTTAGTAATTGCTTAACAATACCTCAGGAAAACTTCACGGGGCAACGACCTACCCTACACGCACACTTGGTTTCATAGCACGATATTCATTGTATGCATTTTCGTTTCGAGGAATAATATTACAATAAAATACCGCATAACTTTAAAAACCAGATTTTTTTTAAAGTAGTATTTCGTATCCTTTGCGATTATGCATCTACAACCCTCTTTAGGGCACCCGCTAATGGATGGTGCGGATTATCGCACATTCTTGGTCTAGTAGAACGAGATACAGACTTCCTCACGGAGCATTCGATCTCGAAAGGATTTAAATACGGTTTTTAAGAAATACGAATTTTCTAAATAAAATAAAATTATTTTTCTAAAATTTAAAATTATATAAAATTATAAATTCATATTTTCAAAATATAATAAATCTATATTTTTTCAAAAAATGAAAAGACTAACAAATGACAATAAAATACCATCAAGATACAAAAAAGACAATTTTTTCAATAAAATACCATGAACTTTCCAAGCTAAGTAATTATCACTAAAATACCCAATACTTAAAATCTACGCTCATAAACACCCTAAGTAATACTAATCACCCTCGAGATTTATTTTAATCTATATCAATATATTTTTTCATAAAACCCCCTCGAGTTATATAAAAACAATATTTAAGAACTTTAGTAAATGTAGGTTTAAGCGGGACCAATTCTCTTGAGCCCTAGGGAGCCGGAGAAAGTGAGTGCTTGCTTATTTAAGGTAGACAACTTAACGGAGTTATCAATGGTAATTGTCTTGGAAAAAGACACAAATCCCGCCATCCATCTGCAGCAGTTACCGATGATTCCCGAACCTAATTCAAGATCTAAATTTGTTTACAAGTTTCTGACTCAGTCTGAATCCAATCTCAAACCTGAATCCAATATCAAATAAGAACATGAATACTTGAACATGAACATGAATACTTGAATCAAACATCAATATCAAATATGTATACTTGATCTGATTTGACCGAACCATGGTTATAACTTGACTTGACTACTTGATTACATCCTGAACATGACTACTTGAAAAAATTGGATCCATGGTTTCGGCAAGACTTGTAAACAAAATCTATATAATACATTACGCGGGGATAACGGGGTAGATTGGTACGGAACGTATATCGTGGCACGAGAGGTCACTTAAAAGACACCTACATGAATTCACATGCCGTTGTCCCGTGGGTTATGACGGGGCTTTGTACTACATGTTACCATAGTCCACGGGGTAAGATGGACTCCTCTCGTATATATGAATACCTTCTTTACCAAGCTATAAACAAGCACGTTAGAATAAAAATCATATACTTGTACAACTCACCTGTTCATTTTACATTACTTGTTATTTTCTCTTTTTTCTTTTGGGACTTACCGAGCGCTAGTTCGCTGACGACATTCCTGTCTATTTTTTCTTTGGAATGTTCGTCAGGAAGACCGGACTCTTAGGAGATCAAGCCTAGCGAGGAGGAGTTGGATCAGCTTGCGGCACAGCCTGACTTCTAGTTCCTTGTACTTATTTTCCTGTATGCCATTGTTTAGGCACTGCTTATTATCATTGTATCTTTTCATTTTCAAACAGTTGTATGTAAAGATGAATGTAAATAAAGTTATTGTTTTATTTTAATACTCTTGTCATTCTTGTTCATTTTATATATTGCTTAATTACTCTTAACGTATTTATTTCTTAGTAAATACGTTGCGGCCTGCCACGTCATCGTTTCCGTCTACTGGGAAGCGGGGCGTGACAATCACCTACACTTGGTAGAGTTTGCTTATAACAATTGCTACCAGTCTAGTATCGGCATGGCGCCTTTCTCCGCTTTGTATGGGCGAAAGTGTAGGTCACCGTTAAGTTGGGACGATATTGGAGATCGAGAACTTTTGGGCCCCGAGATGATTGTCAAGACAGTGGAGGTGATAAGAACAATCAGGAAAATTATGCATAGCACAAAATCGGCAGAAATATTGGGCTGATACGAAGAGAAGGCCTTTAGAATTTCAACCAGGAGAACACGTGTTTTTGAAGATTTCTCCTAATCGGGAAGTGATACATTTTGGGAAACACGGAAAACACAGCCCACGGTTCATAGGTCCTTTCGATATTCTCGAACGAGTTGGGGAGATTGTGTATCGCCTAGCCTTACCATCTTCTATGGAAGGCGTACACAACGTTTCCCATATCTCACAGTTAAGGAGGTATGTCGAGGACCCTGGTCACGTTTTGGATCATTCTGAAATCACCGTAGGGGCTGATCTAACATATGAACAACAACTAGTTGAGATTATAGACCAGAAAGAGAAGACCTTGAGGGACAAGACGATCAAATTGGTTAGGGTCATGTGGAGGAAGGACTCCCCGGGCGAGTCCACATGGGAAAGAGAGGATGAGATAAGAGAACGATATCCTTACCTATTTGGATTTTCCACTATGTAAATATTCTCTTCGTTTACCTTCATAATTTTGAGGACAAAATTATTTTAAGAACGATAGATTGTAACGACCGTGTTTTCTAATACCTAATAAAATATCTCTTATCTGATTTTCCAATATCAAGTAATTATTTACGTGTTTCGTTGATTAAAAAATATTTTATTTTAATGATTCAAAGTAAGGTTAGTAAAGCATTTAAATATAATTAAAGGAATTTTATAAAAAGCTATTTATATTTTTCTGGGATTAAAATGTTTTAATGGAATCTTGTAATGTCTTAAAATAATTTATATATTTTTAACTAAAATGATTATTTCAAAATTAAAATATTTTCAAGGATAAACTAGATTTTTAAATAATTATAATAACTATCAAATATCATACATATGGGAATATTATTTAGGTTTAGCCCAAGATCATTTTTATACTGGAGATAACAATAAAATATATTTTTCTAAAAATTTTCCATAATTTTCCTGTATTTTAACTATTTTTAACAAATTTTTGAAAACAAATTCCGTTATATAAAAAAAACAGTTTTAGATTTTAATATATATATATATATATATATATATATATATATATATAATTAAACCTTCCTTAACCTGGACCGTTGGATCTCGAATCCAACGGCCGAGGATCGTGTGCAGCTGCCCATGAGGGTGGGGACCACGCGCTTGCGCCAGCAAGCATGTGAACCCTTTTTTTTCGCGACCACATGGTCGATGGCGGCGGCTCATGGCCCGTTGGATTTAGATCCAACGGCCACGATTTGATGGCGGCAGCGCAATCATTAGCTGATGATGATGACAATGATTGCTGGTGTGGATTTTAGAGGATTTGATGAGATTTTGACCGGTTTTGGGGATTTATTTGTTACAACCTTAAACCCTATATAAACAGCCATTCTCAATCGCTTTTCTCACACTACAGAACTCCGAAAATTCTGAAAAAAATACCCATACCTTCGTATCGACGACGCCGACGCTGTGGTTCTACCCAATCATCGAGGAAAAATCCGAGCGCGGAGTTTTTGAGGTTTTATTACAAGTCTATGCTTTCGATCTATCGACCTTCATCTCAAAACAAAGATAGGATCCGCCTTTCACCACTTGATCTATCACCTCCTTCAATTAAGATTTCTTAGACATGCTAATAATCTTGCAATCCATTTTAATACTTTGTTAAACCCTTCATGCATATTATGTTATGGTATTATTTTAATGAAAAATCCTTGACTTGATGTTAACCTCACGGGATAACGATCTATTCCTCATGCTCACACACATACCAACAATCAAAAATTCATGATGTTGTTTATCAATTAAGTTGGCACATCACACATACCTTATAATATCATATTGGTTATTTTTTTTGGATAACATATTGCACATACTGTACGATCTCAAGATAGGTCATTCCACAACATGCCCCCATATTATGAAAAGTTTATGTTTGAAAACAATATACCGTTTAGATAAGTATTTTAAAAGGTGAAACAAAAAAATGATATAATATATTTTTATTGATATTATAAGATAAATCTTAGTTTCGATAAAATACCCCAATCTTTGAAAAATCGTCATATTAGATATACCATAAAATTTCAAAATAGCCTATGATCGCATAAATACCATATTTTTCCATGTTATATATGTTAATTATAATATAGTGTTTTTATCTATACCCTTTAACTTAAGGGAATATTTTTATATTAATGCCTTTAGTCTATAACCACTAAGGTTTAATAAGATATTCTAATAAGGTAGTGTTTTACATGATACAACCCGTGGTTACTAGACAATCGTCCCTGAAAAGAACACAAATCCTATCGTTCATGTGTAGCGATTGTCAACGCGGAGTTGTTCTTGTTGAACATCACTTTTAATAAAATACCCTAATCTAAATAGGGTAATGTTTTACGTAAATACCCCGTGGTTGATAGGCAATCGTCCGTGAAAAGGACATAAATCCTGCCGCTCATGCGCAGCGGTTGCCAATACGGACGTATTTCTAAAATGTTGCCTCCAAATAAAAACCATAACTTTATAAAATTATTATTTACAATAAAATACTTTAATCCATCCTAAAAGGGTATAATTGCAATTAAATAGCTTGATATTTACTAAAATGTTATTTTCGGCAAAAACCATAACTCTTATAAATGATATTTTCCAAAAAGACTACCTAAAACTTTATTAAAAGATAATTTCAAATAAATACCATAATCTTTCATTAAAAAGATATTTTCATACCATGGGTTTCCCAAAATTATAATTACTCTAAAATATCATGGTTTTCTTATAAACGATAACTACCATTAAATGCTATGATCTTTATTAACTAAGAGTTCTATAAAATATTATGATACACCTTACAGACTTTAAAAGGTAACAAGATAAAATAAGTGGTTGTGGAAAACCATATTAAATGAGATCAACTATTCGAATACGAACTTACGACATACATGGCACATGATACGGTTAGGGTTAGAATGCGCGAACCTAGGTATGGAATACTTTATAAATGAAGATCCCTACTGGTAAGATGAACAGTCCAATATGTGGACGACTACTAACCCGATATTCGGGCGAATACTAACCCGGTATTCGGGCGAATACTAACCCTATTTTGAGGGCAAATAATCCAATATATGGATGACATACAATGTGGAAATTCCATGCCTAGATGATATACGCACTAACTCTAATTAGTCAAAACCTTTATACTGAATGACGAGGATGGGTAGTTTGATTAGGCAAGGAGATGCGAAACTCGGATTCCCCACTACTCGATCATGATCCCGGGAGGTGAAACTGTAATAATCGTGAGTATCCGGACCCTTATTTAACAAACTAATGCGAACTTTTACCTAACAGATACCTCATACGACAAACCCATATTCATACATACCTCAGTCAACATAACTTATTTGCATACACCTCATATCTTTATACCCATATACATCATATCTTTACACACACATCATACTTATATACACTTGCTCGTTATTGTACCTTTACTTTCTTACGAGGCAATCCTACTCGAGTGTAACTCGCTGACGGACTTTCCTTTTCTCTTTTCTTTACCTTTGGAATGTCCATTAGATGAAGATGTGTTATGAAAAGGATCAAGGTGTGGAGCCTACTAATGAATATTAGGCGGACTTGACAATGGAAGATTAGTTAGTTTTATTTTTTTGTTGCCGACATGTGTAGGGCTTTTGCTTCTTCTTCGATGTAATTAAACTATTTAGTTTATTTTATTCTTTTGGGATGTAATAAAGTTTGGTTAATGGAAATAAATGCCTTTTTCTTTTATTATATTGTTTTGGTACATATCATGCATGTTATAGATATTCATACGCTTAACGTAACTGTATTGAATAGACCGCCTGCAATACAATTAGGTTGCAGACCATGCCACGTCACCCTTCACCTTCTTTTGGGAAGCGGGGCATGATATAGACGAGAACTGTACATACTTAATCCTGTGTTGGCATTAGATATATATTGGCAATACCTGACTTGAACACACAAACCTGGGGGTAAAAGAGAAATCAAGAATGTAACCAAAACGTAACTCAAAAGGCTATTATTATATGTTTGCTGTTTTTCCGGGCGTTGCGGAATAATTACCTGTTTTCCATTTTTCCGGACGTTACGGAATAATTACCTCTTTGCCATTTTTCCGGGCGTTACGGAATAATTACATGTTTGCCGTTTTTCTAGGCGTTATGGAATAATTACTTGTTTACCGTTTTTCCTGGCATTATGGAATAAATCCCGTTACCGTGGTCCCGTGGGAAAGAATGGGACATAGACGGTTGGGTTACGATGAGAATTATATTAATTGATTTCAAAGACTTTTAGAATAGATAACCTAGAAGCACAGTTTTAGGTTACACATCACACATCACATACATACACATACCCCACTGTTTCATATCTGTATTATTTATTTACATTCATGTTTAGTTATATCGTTATATCTTGGTTATCACTGTTTCATTGATATTTTGACGCACTAACGTCTGGGTTTTTCATGGCCCGATTCCTTTACCTTTGTCGCGGGCAGATCGAGAATATTTTAGCAATCAGGCCGAGCGATGAAGAATTGAACATGTGTTATTTTGAAATGTTTTAGTTTAGTTTATTTCCGCAGTTTTATTTCCTTGATGTGAGCCCATATTGGGACAAGTTTCAGATGTTTATTGGATCTGATTCGTTTCCGCTTATGCATTTTCATGACTCTATTTACTGTGGCAAATGGACATTTACTAGATAGATTTTATATTTCACTGTTTTTGATATTCTATAGACAGCCGTAATGCGACTGTGGAGGGATGTTTCCTAGCCACAGGTAGCATGGTTGGCTCTGTCACGTGCCGTAGTTTGCGCACTCTGGGAAGCAGGGCGTGACAGAGTTTGTTTGGTATTAGAGCCATAGGATTTAGGATTTATCGAGTTTGGTTCTTTTGTAGTTGGGTATTGAACCCGATACACTAACCAGAAACTCGTAATTAGGAACATATCTTGCCACATTACTATCTTGCCAGTCTTGAATCTATAGCTATCTTGTTTATTGAATCATGTTTACCGTTGCTAATCCTCTTCAGTGTCTTAGTGTCAGAATCATAGTGGATAGAGATTTGCGATCATACCAGAGGCGTGTTGATGACGCCGCATTGCTTGGAGTTATACGTGGTATGCTGGAAAACCAGAAGCGTCAAACTAAGCTTAATCAGTGGCAGGCCGAGGCTTTCCAAGAGGGTCTGCGGACAGTCCAGCAGTCCGTAGTTGTAGTAGCACCCGGGCCAGCACAGCGTGAGAGCACCGTGGCGGACTTTAGAAGGCTCGGTCCGTCCATATTTATAGAATTGGAGGAGCCATTTCCAGCGGAGCAGTGGCTAGTTGATACAGAGATTCTGCTAGTTGCCGTGCAGATTCCAGATGAGAAAAGGGTGGATGTAGTACGCATCCAGCTGGTAGATTATGCTCGCGATTGGTGGCTCATAAAAGAGGCCCGTCTGCCCAAACAGATCAGTTAGGCAGTGTTTTCGTGAAGTTTCTTGGAGAAGTTCTTTCCGCAATCTGCTCGAGAAGAGATGGAAGAGAAGTTTATCAGCCTGATGCAAAATGGTGAATCCGTTGATGCGCATGCAGCTGAGTGGACTCGGCTCAGTCGATTTGCGGGGCCTTTGGTTGCCAACAATGCAGATAAGGCATGAAGGTTTATGCATAGCCTGGATTTAGAGATTCAGAGGCATATTATATCTCTGAGATTGACCACCTTCTCCCAAGTTCTCAAGGAATCCAGGGAGCAGCAGAGTTTATCGGTGAAAGCGAAGAGTATACAACATCAAACCGTCGTAGTGCGGAAGCCGGCGTTTTTGCCAAACTGAGTTCCTATACGCATAGGCATTCCGGTGAACAAGCGAGGCATTATACCCATGAAGAGGCCCGTTGTACCCGATCGAAAGGGAGTGTATTTTGTGACTACTGCCAACGACCGGGTCATTTCCGGAGAGAATGTCGAAGGAGGCTTGGACTCTGTCTTGTTTGCGGATCAGATGATCATACCATCGATGCTTGCCCTTCGAAGCTACGATTGACGGGAGATATTCAGAAGCCACCGCAGAAGCAGATTCATGGACAAAAGCAGGTTACTCAGGGGCCTAATCAAGCACAGGCCTTTACTTTGACGGCCGAGGAGGCCAAAACATCAGACGAAGTTGTTTCAGGTATCCTACTCATTTATAATTTTCCCGCATTGGCATTATTCGATTCAGGTGCATCCCATTGTTTTATGTCGTCCAAGTTTATTAGTGCACACTCGATTCCATACACGGCCCTGTCTAGTTGTTGGAACATGCATACTGGGAACAGGAAGATTATATCTAGTAGTGAGTGCGAGGATTGTTCGATTGTTATTTGCAAACGAGAGTTATTCGCGGATTTCTTGGTGATTGATACTGGCAACTATGATGTTGTCTTGGGAATGGATTTTCTTGGCACTTTCCATGCTCACATCAATTGTAGGGCAAAGAAGTGATTTTCTAGATTCCCGGACATCCGGAGTTTATATTTTCAGGAGGTAGCAGATCCGTCTGGCCAGTCGAATTTGGGGCTAGGCCGACAAGTGTCGTTCTTTCGTCGATGGAAGTAGATAATGAAGAAGAGCCAGCAGTACTTCGAGAGTTTATGGATGTATTCGAGGACATCTCGGGTTAACCGCCAAAACGAGATGTGGAGTTCATGATTGATCTTATTCCTGGAGCAGCGCCGATTTCAAAGGCCTATTATCCAATGGCGCTGGTGGAGTTAGAAGAGGTAAAGAAACAGGTTGCCGAATTACTAGAGAAGAGTTAGATTCACAGCAGCAATTCATCCTGGAGAGCTCCAGTTCTCCTAGTCAAGAAGAAGGATCGCACGCGGAGGATGTGCATCGACTATCGAGAATTAAACCGGGCAACTATTAAGAACAGGTACCCAATCTCTCATGTCGGCGAATTATTCGATCAACTTAGTAGCGTGAGGGTATTCTCGAAGTTGGATTTGCGATCCGGATATCATCAAGTTCAGGTGAAATCAGAAGATATTTGCAAAACATCGTTCTGAACTCGATATAGGAATTACGAATACTTAGTGATGCCATTCGAAGTCACTGACGCACCGACGATATTTATGGACTTGATGAACCGAATCTTTTCACCGTATTTGGACCGGTTCGTAGTAGTGTTTATTGATGACATTCTGGTCTATTCGAGGAGCAAAGAAAAGCATGCAGAACACTTAAGGATCGCACTGCAAACGTTGATGCAAGAAAGGTTATATGCTAAGATAAGAAAGTGCAAGTTTTCATGATTGGTCAATTCCAAAGAACATAGTAGAGATCGGAAGTTTTCTTGGGCTTGCCGGATATTATAGAAGGTTTGTGGAGAACTTTGCTCGAATAACAGAACTATTGACCAAGCTAATACGAAAGGAGGTACCGTTCGTATGGACGGAGAAATGTGCGTCAGCTTTTGAAGCGTTGAAGCAAAGATTGATCACCACTCCTATCTTGATAGTGCCAGACGGTTCCAGAGGGTTGGTTATCCATAATGACGCATCTGGAAAAGGCTTGGGATGTGTTCTAATGCAAAATGGGAAGGTTATAGCCTACACGTCGACAATTGAAGACCATGAGAAGAACTACCCAACTAATGATTTGGAGCTAGCAGCAGTGATTTTTGCTTTGAAGATTTGGAGACACTACTTATTGGGCAAAAGGGTAGAAGTATTTACCGATCACAAGAGCCTAAAGTATGTGTTCACGCAGAAAGAACTCAACATGAGGCAGCGTGATAGTTGGAGCTGATGGCTGACTATGATCTTGATCTAAAATACCATCCGGAAAAAGTTAATGTAGTGTCGGATGCTCTAAGTCGGTTGCTAGCGATACGAATGTTGACTGCACAGAAGGAGATTATAGCTGATTTTCAGATATTCGAGTTGGAGATTGTACTACCGCATTCCTCGGGACAGTTGATGCAATTGCAAGTACAGTCATCTTTGATCGATAACATTAAAGCAGCGCAGTCGCACGATCCAAGATTGAAGAAGTTTCGAGAACAAGTAGAAGCGGGACTTTGAATTGATCTGTTGATTCATGAAGATGGTTCGTTACAATATGGGAGTTGTTTATGTGTTCCGAAAGGAGATGTTCATGAAGAAGTCATGAAGGAGCCTCATAGTTCCGTATATTCCGTACATTCAGGAGGCACAAATATGTACCGAGATCTACGACAACATTTCTGGTGGGAAGGTATGAAAAAGGAGATTGCTCGCTACGTGTCAAAGTGCTTGGTGTGTCAGCAGGTCAAGGCTGAACATCCAAGGGTAGCTGGTTTATTGAAATCATTTCCGATTCCTCAATGGAAGTGGGAACATATAACCATGGATTTCGTGATAGCTTTACCGCGGAGTCCAAAGGGAAATAATGCACTTTGGACGATTGTTGATTGATTGATCAAGGCAGCTCATTTCATACCGTTTCGAGTTGGTCAGTGGACGGAAGCTTTAGCAGGAGATTGTGAGATTGCATGAAGTACCTATGAGTATCGTTTTCGATCGTGATACCCGATTTTTATCGCACTTTTGGAGGAGTCTACAAGAAAGTTTGGGGACTCGTATGAAATTTAGCACCGCCTATTATCCTTAGATAGATGGCCAGTCTGAAAGAACGATCCAAACTCTTGAAAATATGTTGAGAGTATGCATGTTAGATTTCAAGGGTTCATGGGAGGATCATTTGTACTTGGTGGAGTTTTCTTATAATAACAGTTTTCAGGCGACTATACAGATGGCTCCATTCGAAGTACTGTACAGTCGTAAGTGTCGCTCGCCGGTCTGTTGGGACGATATTGGAGAAAGAAGACTGTTGGGACCAGATCTTATGTGCAAACAGTGGAGAAAGTCAACGTGATCCGAAATCATATGAAGGCGGTACAAGATCAATAGAAAAGTTGGGCTGATACAGGACGAATATCTCTGGAGTTCATAGTTGGAGATCTTGTATTCTTGAAGATATCGCCGACCAGAGGAGTGATCCGTTTTGGCAGTCGAGGCAAGCTTAGTCCTCGATTCATGGGGCCTTTCGGTATTATCGAGCGAGTTGGAGAAGTAGCTTATCGATTGGCTTTACCACTATCCTTGGCGAGTGTTCATGACGTATTTCATGTATCTCAACTCCGTAAATATGTTCGATATGAGACGCACGTCTTAGATCACTTGGAGATGACAGTAAGGGAGTACTTAACCTATGAAGAAATACCGATGGCGATAGTGGATCGACGAGACAAGTCCTCAAGAACAATGTTATCCCTCTAGTACTTGTTTTATGGGGGAATCGTTCACACGGAGAATCAACTTCGGAACGTGAAGATGAGATTCGAAAAAAGTTTTCACACCTCTTTTCTTAGATCCATGTCTTATTGTATCTTTTCTTGTTCTGTGAATTTCGAGGACGAAATTCTTTTGTAGTTGGGTATAAAGTAACGCCCTAGTGCATTTTATACGATTTTTTATGTGGGGTTTTCCTAATCTTGCGATAGTTTCTTGTTTATTCTTGTTTTTGGGTATGAATAATACATTGGGTATCTGTGGTTAGTATCCGACCCGATCGGCATGCTTGAAACCCATCATGGTTCTATATTACGTCATATTTTACTAGTACAGAGGATCCGTGTACATCTAGATTCTATATACATGTATAAGGTATTTTGTGTCCGCATATCATTTAAATAATAGAAATTATAACCATATAATGATTTTTGATATCAAGCATTGCACGTTATCATACCCCATACCACATGGTTGCATTCATATATCATGGTCATGTCCAGATTGATAAAACAGGCTCGTTTAGATCGCTACGTGTATTTACGTGTATCTGTTCTTGGGGGTATGCATTTTATTTAACCGGACATAGCATTATAGTTTTAACTGATACGTATATTTGTAATGACTCTAAAATCTTGTACGAAAATTTTCTGTTAATATACAAGAAATGAGTTTTACAGCCTGAGTTTAAGTTATAAGTCACTTTTGTTAAATAACAGCAAGAAACAACTTGTAGCTTACTGATAAAGCCCTTGCACTGCTGTGACTTAGCCTGTGTGTTCGATTCCCATCAGACACAATATTTTTTCTGAATTTTTCTTTTTAATTTTTGGAAGCCCAAAAGATTGCACGTGCAATACACAGGGAATTGAAAAGTTCAGAAAAATCAAACATGTGCAAAATAGTTTAAACACAGAGAAATCCACGTGGCACGAATCTCGACACCCAAAACCCTAAATTGACCGGCGGATATTGCATTTGGGCCGACACCGACAGTTGATTTGAGGCCAATGAAGCCCGGGCTTTGCACACACACCTCTTCAGCTACCCCTAACTCCTCTGCACTGTTTGATTTCCCTGCAATAAAACAGAGGCCCTTCATTTCACAATTAAACACCATTTTAATGATTTTTAATCCACTATTTTAATTCCAAACCCCTAATTCTCCACTATAAATACCATCCCTTACTTTAGCTCAGCACCATTATGAGAATTATAGCAAAATTCTCTCAAAAAGTTCCTAAGTACAAGTGGAGTAAAGAGGAGTTAGCGAGCATGCAACTTCCAGCGAAGATCGAAGCAACATCTGGAGCATGCCACGATGACACTCTTCTTTTCCTAACCCTCTTCTTGAAAATCCTAAACCGTAAGTCCCTCCTAAACCCTCTTTCTCTTCATTGAATTTCACTTTTAATCTTATGTCGGTAAAAGTAGAGTTATTACCGATATCTTTTTCTAAACCCTAGAATACTCATTCTCCTTAATACTTTGTTCAATCTATTTTTTTTACACAATACTTGTAACCCTAAATACTAATATTTAGAATCAAGTTTAACCAAGAATCTCATGTGAAACATTCATACTTGAAATTTTTCATTAAAATACCATGAACTTTGATATCACTTCTTTTGGGGTTTTTTAAACTATACCTTTACGAAAAACTTTATGAAGTAACAACCTACCCCTTACGTGCACTCTTGTTTCATAGCACGATGCCTATTTTGGTATGAATATTTGTTACGGAAAAAAACTTACAATAAAATACCAGCTACTTTAAAACCGGATTTCTTTTTAAGCGGTATTTCATTTCCTTTGTGATTATGCCTCTACAACCCTCGTTAGGGGACCCGCTAATAGATGGAGCGGATTATCGCACATCATGGGGATAATAGAGCGAGATGCAGACCTCCTCACGGAGCATTCGATCTCGAAAAGATTTAAATACGGTTTATAAGAAAAACGAATTTTCTAATTAAAAAAATTAATTTTTATATTATATAAAATTATATATCCATGTTTTCAAAATATAATAAACTTACATTTTTCTAAAAATGAAAGATTAACAAGTTTCAATAAAATACCATAAAGATACCGAAAAGACAAGTTTTTCAATAAAATACCACGAACTTTCCAAAGCTAAGTATTTATCACTAAAATACTCCAAATCCTTAAAATCCATGCTCATGAAAACCCCAAATAATATAAATCACCCCTCGAGGTTTATTTTGAAACTATAGTAAAATACTTTTCATAAAAACCCCTCGAGTTATATAAAAACAATATTTTAAGGACTTTAGTAAATATAGTTTTAAGCGGGATGAATTCTCTTGAACCCCAGGGAGCCGGAGAAAGTGAGTGCTTGCCTATTTAAGGTAGACAACTTAACAGAGTTATCAATGGTAATTGTCTTGGAAAAAGACACAAATCCTTCCGTCCATATGTAGCAGTTACCGATGACTCCCGAACCTAATTCAAGATCTAAATCAGTTTACAAATGTCTGACTCAATCTGAGTCTAATTCAAACTTGAATCCAAAGTCAAACATGAATACTTGATCATGAACATGATTACTTGAATTCAAATATCAATATCAAACATGTATACTTGACTTGATTTGACCGGACCATGGTTATAACTTGACATGACTACTTGAATACATGATTACATCCTGAACATGATTACTTGAACATTTTGTATCTATAGTCTCGGCAAGACTTGCAAACATAACATACAATAGATTACGCGGGGATAACGGGATAGATTGGTACGGAATGTATATCGTGGCAAGAAAGGTCACTTTAAAAGACACCTATATGAATTCACGTGCTTTTGTCCTGTGGGTTATGACGGAAAAGTAGACGTAGAATTACCGACTTCGGAGTCGATAGGAGGAACGCAAACAAGACGGGCACTAGAATCCCGTGTCTAACCGAGCATGCACTAAATGGTTTAGCACAAGTGGAAGCATTGCGATAATTAGGGGAAAAAATGGATTTCGTGTTTGGTTTGAAAAAGACTGATTTTGAAAGAAAAAAAAATCAAATCACAAAAATATACAAGCAACCCTAGATCTAATGGTCACCTAGGTCAAGTCACTAGACCGCTCCTAGACTTCCAGAAGACAAGTCGCAAGATAGATCCTCTACTGCCTCTTTACCCCTTCTGTGGCCAGGTAAGTGGGAGGTTCTCCACTACGTAAGTAGTGGGCCTAATTAAGTAACCACTTGCCTTAGACACACTTGCCTTAGACACCATAAAAAAAACGCAAATAAGCAATAGATTACCCACGACCTTCTTCTGTCCTAATTGAGCGCGACGGTCCTTAAAGTTTTGTTTAGATATTTTTTAGTTAATGAGGGTGATACGGATGCAAGTTTGTGATTTTTGGGGCTTAGGAAGGGTAATGAACTCCCCACCTAATCTGAATTTGGTCTTTTGCCCCTTAATTTCTATGTTAAAATATGCAAACAACCAAGATCAAACACGCACAATTTTTTTCTTTTTGCGGCGGTGCGAATTTTGCAAAGAATCCTGCAGAAATTGGTTAATGGAATAGAGCAGGGAAGAGATAAGAAAGTCAGAGATAGACCTAAAAAATTTGGTGTACTGAATCCCTCAATTCACCGCAGATCCACCGCGAGATGCTTCTAAATGCCGCGGTTCCGCCGTGAGATGACAAGATCCCTGCACAAATATTGGTACAGATGCTCCTGTACCTTCACTAAGCTCTCTGAGATGACCTGAAAATTTTTTCTCTCGCTCCAGAGATTCCAGATTCCCTTGCAACAATTCACAACATATCGTTAAGCACTTGATGCGAATTTTGATCTAAAAATTCTGATGGAATAGTAAATTTTTCCAACTCAAATTACAAAAACGAACAAATTAGCACACGATCCCCGGCAACGGCGCCATTTTATTGATTCGTTTTCCGTGTCGTGTTTTGAAAAGTGTAAAGATCACAACCAAAAAAATTTATACCGCAATCAATTGACGGTGTCTGTTGTAGTTTCGTCAATGAGAACGGATCGTCCACTGAGAAAGTGTGAATTTGTTCGAAATCATTTTAGTTGAGTTGAAAAGAAAATGATTCAATATTTGTGAGATTTTAGTTTCAAGAACATAAAAAAATAGATCTAAAATCAAGAATTAATAAAGATCAAGAAAATGTCCAAACCAATTGAATTATCAAGATTTGTAAAGTAGCTTGTAGGAATCGATCAAATAAGTAGTGATCATGAAAACTAAAGATTATGAAATCTTATCTATTGAGGATTTGTTGCTAGATCGATGACGATCAACGAATTTTAGGGATCTATTGAAGAAACTAGGGTTTCTCCTTCACCATCCCTTGTCTTTTCATTGCTAGATCGATGACGATCAACGAGCTTTAGGGATCTATTGAAGAAACTAGGGTTTCTCCTTCACCATCCCTTGTCTTTTCATTGCCTAAATTTAAAATCTAGCCTCTAGTCAAGAAAATCACCGATCGTTGATCTCTAATCTTATCTATTGAGGATTTGTTGCTAGATCGATGACGATCATCGAGGTTTAGGGATCTATTGAAGAAACTAGGGTTTCTCCTTCACCATCCCTTGTCTTTTCATTGATTATCATCAAATTTCTAGCCTCTAGTCAAGAAAATCACCGATCGTTGATCTCTAATTTGGAGCGAAAACATACAAGAAAGCGATCTCGCTCAAAATTAGGTCTTCGATGATTCAATTTGCTAGAGTTAACAAAACCTCATAAGACTTAAGAATCTTTCAAGAATTTCATCATCATCATCTACCTATTCTCTCGATTCCGCTACAAGCGGAGATTTCACTCACTCATCATGGAAAATGGAAGAGTCAAGAATTGATAAATTTTCATAATGCAAGAATGTAAAGAAAGCAAAATTTATAATTTTTCACCATTATTAATCGACGATTAGGTACAATTCACTCAGAGGTTACAAGATTTGAGGAGGTAACTAGATCCGTCGAAATTAGCTTCGCATCGATCTTCTTGAGTCGCGGATCGTCGTGAATCTCTTGCTCGGATGATGATTGGCATTGCTTCAAAGGATCTTCATTTGCTTGCTTGATTTGTTCTCGATGAATCTTGATTTGGCTTTGGATTTGAATTTGGGCCAGGGTTTTGATTACAAGTTGTGTCACTCAACTTGTGTTTGGAATTATTGAACAACCAATTAATGAACTAATGAACAACCTAACAACCTTTGTAATGAAACCATAGGTCCCCTTTTATAGTTTTGATTTAGCTTCCCCTAGAAGCTAGATCAATCTTCCCTAGAAGCTAGATCAATCTTCTCTTAGAAGTTAGGTAGTTGTAGAGAAGTTTCTAGATTAAGGTAGTTAGCTAGCTTGCATAAGAAGCCTTTCTGTTGGAGGGAAGCTTTTGGAGATTTGAAGCGTCTTGAAGAATTTTGGCCGTTGATAGGGTGCTACGTCTGAAACTTTCTGCCGCCGATGAGTCAGAACGGCCGCGGATCCACGGCAGATCGGCCTGACTCGGCCGCGGATCCGCGGCCATATAGTGGACTCAGTGCTTCAAATCTTCAGGGTATTCTGGTGTTTGGCTTTAAGGTTGTTTTCTGATGTCTGGAATCTTATATTTCTTTCTAGTTTACTGCCGGATCTCAAGTCTTTGACTTGATGCGTTTTATCAGCACTTTTGTGATTCCGGTTCTTTGACCTGGATAATTTCTGCACAAAAATCTTAAGACAAGTGTTTAAATATACAAAGATCATGTATGTAGTAATAAACACACAATTTCCCTCATAATGCCGGTTATAATGTATAACACATGTTATTTGATATTTCGCAGACAGATTGCTAATATGTGCTATATTTATACCAAACACCTTTAGATGATTACAAAGGGTAGGGAAATTGATGTGTTAAGAATGCAATATTTTCGACTGATCAAATTCCCCCAAACTTTATTTTGGTCGTCTCGAGCAAATATCTTTTATTTAAGAGAAGGAGAGAAAAAAACTAACTAGCAACTTTCGTAGGCAACACGATTGCACTGAGCATGTGCAACAAGCCTTTAAACCTTTAGGTGTCCCTAGTAGGAGGAGTGTTGTCTCCTGAGGGTTTTCAGCGGATTGCACCCAGAAAATCCTATAATAAAAGGAAGACTGTGAAAGTTACATATAAAGATAAGAATTATAAAAGAAAGACTTTGAAAATTAGAGTTTCCAACTACACTACCTTTTCAGTTGTCATGATCCCTATCTTAATAGTCATGAAAAGATATTAGAAATCACATCATCCCTCAATAAAACATCGCCTTTATTCTTCATCCCTACCTTTCTTCCAAACACCGATCATATACCCCTACGTGTGTGTAAAAGACATCCCTACACTCGGAAAATTCAATTCAAGCTATCATACTCTTGTTCATCTACCTCAGTAATTTTTAATCGGTGAATATTTAGATGGATTTGCTCACACATTTTTCATGCGACCGTTAATCCTTCTTGAGGTACTAACCGACCGATTACTCATATGCTTGCTGATTAGGTGATTAGTATTTTTCTCGTCTTGCAACACCTAAGGTTTAGCAGTGACTCCCAAACCAGTTGGTCTAAGGCACTAGGTGATGAAGCACCCTCGCTATATTTTTTTATTGCTGCCTTGGTATTTACAAAACCAGTGTTCATTTTTCTATACCATTTTATATTTTATTTTTCATTCATTATTTCCTTCATACTTTGGCTTTTAGATAAGAGCATTTCAAGGTTTCCTCTACTACCCTGAGTTTCAAGACGTGTGTAAGTGCGTATAGTAGGGTATCAATGTTCAAATGTTTGGCTTTCAGAATAGGAACTATTTTTCAGACTTATTTTTATCCGCAGATTAGTGACTTCTTTCATCTTACTAACCCTTTGGATAATGGCTCATAACTACTTAATACTAGTTCGTTTAAGAAAACTTCTAACTTTCTAGGTTTTCTTAAACTTTTCTAATCTTTTGAATGTAATTTTTCACTTTCTAATCTTTTATTATCTTATTTATATACAAAAATATTTTTTTTACATGTTTTGTGCTTATGCAAAGTATGATGCAAAGTGATGCGTAAATAAGCACAAACCTCCCCCAAACTTGTTTAGAACAGTGTCCTCACGGTTGCCATCTGCTAAATCTCAGAAAACCTGTAAGCTTGGGAGGAAATTTATTAACGAGGGCAATAATATATGAATTATGAAAATCCTCCCCCAAACTTATTTTTGGCTCATAATTTTGAGGACAACTTTTATTTTCAAGAGCCAGATTATACCCCTCCCCCCAAACTTGAGTTAAATAATGTTAATCTTTTAAAATCACAAGAGGAGGTCAAAGTTATTGGTCAATACCAAGCTTTACAAAGACCGAAAGTCAACACCAACCATTCGAAGATTTTATTAGTGTAGTGCACCGGTTGGTGGAAGAACATGTTGTATAAAGTCAGGAAGAAGTGGGGAAGAGATAAGTAGTGTAAAAGAAAAGGATTCTGTCTCAATTTGGAGAGACGACACAGTGATTGTGATGATGGATTACTCGCATTCTTGTGATTGTCCAGAAGAAGGGGTGAAGGTTCAATTTCTTTTTCTTGGAGTTGATTCATCTCAACACCCGTATCTTTTAAAAATGCGAGTTCATCGGCGAAAATTTCCTCAAAGCTCTCATCGATACCCCGAAGAATAATGTCATCAGAAAAAACGGGGTGATCGTCAGACTCTATAAAAAGTTCCTCATCGGCATTAGATGTTAACCCGGAAAACTCAATGGAAGAGTTTGTATATGTATAATACATAGTTGGGTCAAACAACAACATATGAAAAGAGTCTAGATTAGTATCATGAGGCTGATCAAATTCGCTCCTGTCGACATCCATTAATTCGACAGAACATGCTTGAGCAGTAGGTTCGGACGGTACACTTCCCAACTTGTATATGTTAAGATCTATTGACATCTTCCCGAAGGATAGGGTCATAGAGCCATTACGACAGTTGATTATAGCATTAGAAGTGGCCAAAAAGGGTCGACCAAGAATCACCGGAATTTGATTCCGTGGGTTCGCTGCAGGTTGTGTATCGAGTACAATAAAGTCAACAGGGAATACAAATTCCCCGATTTTTATCAACACATCCTCTAGTTCATCCCTAGGTTTGGTGATTGATCGGTCGGCCATCTGGAGAGTGCAGCGGGCTGGTTTCAACTCTCCAGTCCCTAACTGCTCATAAACCGGTAAGAAAGCAGATTAACACTTGCACCAAGGTCAAGTAGAGCACGGTTAATGTGTTTACCCCCAATAGAAATAGAAATAGTAGGATAGGCAAGGTCTTTACATTTCCTAGGTAATTGTTGGGAAAAAGCTGTATCTACAGTCTTTGACATGAACACCTTTTTTGGCACTTGAGTCTTCCTCTTTCTAGTGCACAAGTCCTTGAGAATTTTCGCATAAGCCGGGACTTGTTGTATAGCATCTAGGAGAGGGATATTGATGTTAACCTGTTTAAAGATTTCAGTGATCTTCTCCATTTGCGGACTTGGTATGTTTCCCCTTAACCGATTCGGATAAGGAGCTTTAGCAATAATAGCGGGGTCCAACATTGGAGAAGATCGTGTGGGTAGGAAAGATCTAAGAATAGGAGTGGGGATCGTCTTTGGTGGACTAGAAGAAGTGTGCTGAGGGTTCGAGCCTTGGGGAAAACGGAGAATAGGCTCGGAAGAAAGCGGTGGGGTAGACGAACTGGGGTCAGAAGTAGAAGTGGAAGGAAAAGTCTCAGCCGGGGTATCCCCGGCAACGGCGCCATTTGATTGATTCGTCATTATTAGTATCAATCTCTTCACCGACAAGGTTTTCCAGCACTCTTCCAGATCTCAACGTGGTGATAGCATTCACATGATGTGAATAGCCAGGATTGGGTAAAGATTGAGCTGGAAGTTTCCCTCTCTCTCTAGCACTCATTTCGGCATTTATTCATGCAATTTGTGCTTCCATCGATTTAATATTCTCACTTTGGGAGTCAGAGTTTTTCTGGATTTTATCGACGGAAGACATCATCTCAGCCGAAACTTGCATGAAATTTGTCAGAAGCAAATTCATGGTTTGTTCGAGTGAAGAGGAGTTATCAGTACCGGACACTTGCAAAGAATTGTTATATGGTGCAGGCTCATTGACCGGATTTTGAAAGTTTTGTGATTGGTAGGGGTGCTAACTTATTTGAAGTGGTTGCTATTGTGGTGGAGGACCCCTTTGGAAATTGTTTTGATTTGGAACCGTGTTTTGAGTTTGTGATTGGTTCCAAGCAAAGTTAAGGTGATTCCTCCAACCCTGATTATATGTGGAAGAATACGGATCGTTTCTAGGTCTTTGTTGGAAAGCAGTATTGGTATGCTCTTGACCTTGAAACGGAGAATTTAAAGGACATTCTTCCATAAAATGAGATGGATCAGAACAACATGCACAGACAGTTTTGGAGAGTGACATCTGATTTAGGGAGGCTGCTAAAAATTTATGTTCCATAGCTTCGAGTTTCTTTTGCATTGCTGCTATTTCAGCTCTAACTCCTATGGAAACATCAAGTTGATGAATACCGCCCCTAGATGATGACTGGTTTACACTCTCCCACTGTAAAGTTCTTTCAATGAAATCTTCTAAAAATCTCCAGGCTTCACCATCATCTTTAGACATGAAGGTGCCTTGATACATGGATTCAAGGGTCTGTTTTGTTGTTGGATTAATGCCCTCATATATGATTCTGCACAGATCCCATATAGGAATTTCGTGATGAGGACATTGAACTAACAGATCCTTGAAGCGTTCAAAACACTTCGAGAATGGTTCATTTAGAAGCTGGGTAAATTGATTTATTTCGCTATGGACTCGGGCTGTCTTATGATTGGGGTAGAATTTCTTAAGAAAAGCTACGACGAATTATCCCAGTTTGAAATAGAATGTGCGGCTGTGTTTATAAAGCCACTTCTCGGCTAAATCGCACAAAGTGAACAGGAGAAGACGTAATATCATAGCATCCACAGAAAGCTGTGAAGTACCCATCATAGCGCAAACGTTTTCAAATTTAGTAATAAAGACGTAGTGTCCTCAGACTCGAGACTGTGATATTTCGGTAAAAGATTGATGTATTGAGGTTTTATTTCAAATTTGTCCCCATTGGCTGGTGGAATGGTGAGACGGGTCGAAAGAGGACCTCGCATAAGGTAACATCTTTCTTGGAGAGAGATGCGGGGTGGATTCTGCGCACCTGCGGACGGTGGCAGAGTAGTTTTAAAGAAGTTCGATGGAGAACCGTCCATCGAAGTGGGTGTGGTAGTGGATGAAGAAAAAGTAGACGTAGAATTACCGACTTCGGAGTCGATAGGAGGAACACAGACAAGACGGGCACTAGAATCCCGTGTCCAGCCGAGCATACACTAAATGGTTTAGCATAAGTGGCAGCGTTGTGATAATTAGGGGGAAAAATGGATTTGGTGTATGGTTTGAAAAAGAAGGATTTTGAAAGAAAAAAAATCAAATCACAAAAATGCACAAGCAACCCTAGATCTAATGGTCACCTAGGTCAAGTCACTAGACCGCTCCTAGACTTCCAGAAGGCAAGTCGCAAGATGGGTCCTCTACTGCCTCTTTGCCCTTTCTGTGGCCAGATAAGTGCCAGGTAAGTGGGAGGTTCTCCACTACGTAAGTAGTGGGCCTAATTAAGTAACCACTTGCCTTAGACACCACAAAAGAAACGCGGATAAGCAATAGATTACCCACGACTTTCTTCTGTCCTAATTGAGCACGACGGTCCTTAAAGTCTTATCTAGATATTTTTTAGTTAATGAGGGTGATGCGGATGCAAGTTTGTGATTTTTAGGACTTAGAAAGGGTAATGAACTCCCCACCTAATATGAATTTGGTCTTTTGCCCCTTAATTTCCATGTTAAAATATGCAAACAACCAAGATCAAACATGCACAATTTTTTTCTTTTTGCGGCGCTGCGAATTTTGTAAAGAATCCTATAGAAATTGGTTAATGGAATAGAGCAGGGAAGAGATAAGAAAGTCAGAGATGGATCTAAAAAATTTGGTGTACTGAATCCCTCAATTCACCGTGGATCCACCGCGAGATGCTTCTAAATGCCGCGGTTCCGCCGCGAGATGACAAGATCCCTGCACAAAAATTGGTACAGATGCTCCTGTACCTTCACTAAGCTCTCTGAGATGACCTGAAAATTTTTCCTCTCGCTCCAGAGATTCCAGATTCCCTTGCAACAATTCACAACATATCATTAAGCACTTGATGCGAATTTTGATCTAAAAATTCTGATGGAATAGTAAATTTTTCCAACTCAAATTACAAAAACGAACAAATTAGCACACGATCCTCAGCAACGGCGCCATTTGATTGATTCGTTTTCCGTGTCATGTTTTGAAAAGTGTAAAGATCACAACCAAAGAAATTTATACCGCAATCAATTGACGGTGTCTATTGTAGTTTCATCAATGAGAACGGATCGTCCACTGAGAAAGTGTGAATTTGTTCGAAATCGTTTTAGTTGAGTTGAAAAGAAAAGATAAAAGAAAATGATTCAATATTTTGTGAGATTTTAGTTTCAAGAACATAAAGAAATAGATCTAAAATCAAGAATTAATAAAGATCAAGAAAATGTCCAAACCAATTGAATTATCAAGATTTGTAAAGTAGCTTGTAGGAATCGATCAAATAAGTAGTGATCATGAAAACTAAAGATTACGAAATCTTATCTATTGAGGATTTGTTGCTAGATCGATGACGAGCAACGAGTTTTAGGGATCTATTGAAGAAAATAGGTTTTCTCCTTCACCATCCCTTGTCTTTTCATTGATTATCATTCAATTTCTAGCCTCTAGTCAAGAAAATCACCGATCGTTGATCTCTAATCTTATCTATTGAGGATTTGTTGCTAGATCGATGACGATCAACGAGGTTTAGAGATCTATTGAAGAAACTAGGGTTTCTCCTTCACCATCCCTTGTCTTTTCATTGATTATCATTCAATTTCTAGCCTCTAGTCAAGAAAATCGCCGATCGTTGATCTCTAATTTGGAGCGAAAATATACAAGAAAGTGATCTCGCTCAAAATTAGGTCTTCGGTGATTCAATTTGCTAGAGTTAACAAAACCTCATAAGACTTAAGAATCGTTCAAGAATTTCATCATCATCGTCTACCTATTCTCTCGATTCCGCTACAAGCGGAGATTTCACTCACACATCATGGAAAATGGAAGAGTCAAGAATTGATAAATTTTCATAATACAAGAATGTAAAGAAAGCAAGATTTATAATTTTTCACCTTTATTAATCGACGATTAGGTACAATTCACTCAGAGGTTACAAGATTTGAGGAGATAACTAGATCCGCCGAAATTAGGTTCGCATCGATTTTCTTGAGTCGCGGATCGTCGTGGATCTCTTGCTCGGATGATGATCGGCATTGCTTCAAAGGATCTTCATTTGCTTGCTTGATTTGTTCTCGATGAATCTTGATTTGGCTTTGGATTTGAATTTGGGCTAGGGTTATGATTACAGGTTGTGTCACTCAACTTGTGTTTGGAATTATTGAACAACCAATTAATGAACTAATGAACAACACAACAACCTTTGTAATGAAACCATAGGTCCCCTTTTATAGTTTTCCTTCAAGCTAGAAGCTAGGTCAATCTTCCCTTAGAAGTTAGGTAGTTGTAGAGAAGTTTCTAGATTAAGGTAGTTAGCTAGCTTGCATGAGAAGCCTTTCTGTTGGAGGGAAGCTTTTGGAGATTTGAAGCGTCTTGAAGAATTTTGGCCGTTGATAGGGTGCTACGTCTGAAACTTTCTGCCGCCGATGAGTCAGAACGGCCGCGGATCCACGGAGGATCGGCCTGACTCGGCCGCGGATCCGCGGCCATATAGTGGACTCAGTGCTTCAAATCTTCAGGGTATTCTGGTGTTTGGCTTTAAGGTTGTTTTCTGATGTCTGCAATCTTATATTTCTTTCTAGTTTACTGCCGGATCTCAAGTCTTTGACTTAATGCGTTTTATCAGCAATTTTGTGATTCCGGTTCTTTGACCTGGAGAATTTCTGCACAAAAATCTTGAGACAAGTGTTTAAATATACAAAGATCATGTATGTAGTAATAAACACACAATTTCCCTCATAATGCCGGTTATAATGTATAACACATGTTATTTGATATTTCGCAGACGGATTGCTAATATGTGATATTTATACCAAACACCTTTAGATGATTACAAAGAGTAGGGAAATTGATGTGTTAAGAATGCAATATTTTTGACTGATCACGGAACGTGAGAGGTTTTGTTGATAGCCCATGCATGTCTATTCTGCATGAAGTCCTAAGTAATATATATCACAAGAATTATACGAATCAGCAACTATACATTTCTTACATTTCGAATTTCTTGAATCTATCCTAACCATTCCTTTTCTATCAAGGTCATGAATTCTCCCAACAACACCAGCACGAATGTCAATGACAATACTCCACCGCCTACTCTACCATTACCACCTACCATTGCATCTCCTATCAATGAGCAAACGGTACTGCTTGAGGCAATCAAGAGCCTTTTGAAGGGTCATCAGTAGCAGACTGCTATCCTCATACATCGCCCCGAAGCCAAGGCACCCGGAGTCAAGCAATTCCGGGCACTGCACCCAAAACACTTTTCGGGAAAAGAGAGCCCACTGGAGGCAGAGAAATAGGTTCAATCGATTGAAGATGATCTAAAAGCAGCACAAGTGCCAGATATTGCATGGGTGAGAGTTGCTAAGTTGCAACTGATAGACAACGCCAAAATCTGGTGGAAGGCTGAGAAAAGCCGTCTCACCCAACCTATCGAGTGAAAGACGTTTCGCGATATGTTCGATGAGAAGTACTTCCCTGAGACTGTCCATTTTGACATGGAGCAGCAGTTCATCCATCTACAACAAGGCACGATGTGGGTCAAGTCGATGGATGAATACGATGCTGAGTTTACCATGCTCAGCAGGTAAGATATTGTCTCAAATTCAAATTTCTGATCTTATTCATTACACTGCTAACACAAGGTCGTAACAGGTTCGCTGCATACCTTATTCCCACTGCTGAGATCCGGGCACGACGATTTCAACAAGGGTTGGATCCGAAAATCCAAGCTGCACTCTCTACAGGGGATTTTCCAACCCATGATCTTACTTTGAAGGCTGCCCGACGCTATGAGGCAGTTGTGAAGAAGAAGGGCAGACCGCAGACTGCCGGTGTGAAATGCACTGCCACACAGATGTCAGGAGGAGCCTCTTCTAGGCTAACTTTTGCACCCAAGAGACTGGGAGGATTATTTAACTGGTCCGGTCCAGATTTCTGCTTTAACTGCAAGAGTAATGGACACCTGGCGAAGGACTGCAGGCATCCAAATGGCTTGTGTTTGGTTTGTAGAGCATCCGCCATAGGAGCATGTCGATATCGTTTCAACCCAGCTCCAGCACCTAGAACAACAATCACAGTCCCGCAGCGGCCAGCCATTCAGGCTCCTGCACCTTGCCTAGCTCTCCCGGAACTACCTCCACATGGACCTCCTGCACAGCCTCCTCGTCAATTATATCAGGCACAAAGAAACGTGCCTCAAGAGCAGAGAAACATATCCCAAAGACAGAGGAATGTGCCTCCTGCAAGGAGGAATGTACCAAGACGTCAGGCTTTCACAATGACGGTTGAGGAAACCGAAGCCACAGGCCAAGTAATCACTGGTAATTCCAAATCCTTTCACATATTTTCAATCCTCGTATATCACTATATTTTTTCCTGTATCTAAAACCAACCTCAAACAACTTAGGTGTTATACTAGTAGCCACCCTTCCTGCACTCACACTTTTCGACACTAGAGTGTCACACTGCTTCATGTCACAATGATTCGTGAGAACACACGATTCCTGTGAAGCCACTCATTTCAAGCTGGAATGTCAGTTCCGGAAATGAAGTATTGAAGGCAACTATGGGATTTGATCAGTGTCCAGTTGTAGTTTGCGGACGAGAATTCTACGTGAATTTCAAAGTACTGGACATCCCAAATTTCGATGTTGTGTTGGGAATGGATTGGCTGGGAGTATTCTATACTACGATTCACTGCCGTCAAAGGAGAGTAGTATTTGAGATACCAGATCACCCAGTCTTCTACTTCAAGAGTGGAGATAGAACCTTAGAGCCAGGAATCTTCCGTGCTAAACCAAAGAATGCAGAAGTGTTCACTCTACCGGCGGAAGTAGAAAAGCCCGAAGTAGTTTGAGAATTCGAGGATGTGTTCCCAGAAGACATATCAGATTTGCCTCCAGATCGAGCTCTTGAGTTAGTATTGACTTACTACCTGGCTTACAACCTGTCATCAAAGCTCCGTATCGGTTAAGTCAGGAAGGATTGAAGGAGATCCGCATTCAGTTAGACGAACTCCTGAAGAAAGGTTGGATTCATCCCAATACTTCAAGCTGGGGATCTCCGGTACTATTGGTGAAGAAGAAAGAAGTTTCATACAGGATGTGTGTAGATTATCGAACTCTAAACAAAGTGATGATTAAGAATAAGTATCCACTACCACGCATCGATAATCTTTTCGATCAGCTAAGTGGGTCTTGTGTATTATCAAAACTAGATCTTCGTTCGGGTTACCATCAGGTAAAGGTCAAACAGTCCGACATTTCGAAGACGGCGTTTAGGACTCGCTATGGTCATTATGAATATCTCGTAATGCCATTTGGAGTGACCAATGCACCTGCCATCTTTATGAACCTGATGAACCAATTTTTCTGAGAGTACATAGACAGCTTCGTTGTCATCTTCATCGACGATATCCTGGTGTATTCAAAAGATTGGAAAGAACATGCCGAGCACTTACGGATTGTCATGGAGACATTGCGACAACATCAGCTCTACACCAAGTACAGCAAGTGTGAATTTTGGCTAGATCAAGTTGTAAGTCGATGTACAACACCCCACGACTTGCGGGGAGGCGGAAATATGAAAAACGATCTTGTTCTTTACTTAAACATCGACTAACCGCATGAATCGAAGCTAAACGATAACTAACATCAAACATAGAAGTTCTAAACTACTATGTAAAGGGATTATACCTAAAGAACCGTGTCCTTCGTCTTTACGAACTCCACCTCCTCCTCGGCCTTCTCCAAGTAGTAGACGATCCACCACGAGAGCTTAACTCCAAGCTTTGTCTCTAAACTTGAGGCAACTAGGTATCTTTAAGTGCTAATCAAAGTACCTAGATGAAATAGAGTATGTTTATGGATTAAGTAGTCTAACTAATCCTTGTACTCAACACATGAGAGGGGAGGATTAGGGTTTGAAGAGAGAGAGCTTGAGGAGAGAGAAGATGAACATAATAATTAGAAAAGAAAATGAGTTATCATAATATATATCAAGCATTTTATTTATCAAGAAAAGAAAAGAAAATGATTTACAACCATGCTTGATAAATATCTTGTGGTGATTCATCTCCATGAGTCATTAAGCAATTATGAAGCATTAATGACATGGATGAATCATCCATATGACTCACTAATCTCATTCAATGTATATGCCACCTAAACCTCCTTAGTCACCATCTTCTAAAAGCTTCTCGCGCAATTACGAGAACGCCCCTCCTATCCGTGAAAACACGGAAAAATTTTAGACTGTATAAATCCAATAACCGGATACTGGTAACTGGCTTAAACCAAAGCCGACGAGTAAAAACTGTCCGAAAGTCGTACGTGCGTAAACACACGTATGCGTCCGAACCCTTGTCGTAAAACCATACGACCTCTATATCGTTTCGCCTGGAGTAGGGAAACTCTCTGCGTGGGACTCTAGCGACTACTACGCTGGCAGTGGGTTTAACCACAGACCGCAAGTGGCACTAGCTGTACGTAACGGTCCCCAGGTAGATGTCGATAAGAAGGCCGATGAGGAAACCCATCCGAACTCCTACTGAGTCTGATGTGACAATCTTCGTACAGTCCGGTCCGTTCGTCTAAGACTGTCGCATATCGGGCCTAAGGGGCGGCAAGCGTCAGTTCCCTAATAGCTGTATAAGTCGTGTCGGAGCGAAGCCCATTACACCCTGAGAAACTACTGGAACCTACCAGCAAATCTCGCTTACCCTGGCCAAGGACTTTGTGTAATGGCTCTCTGACACAGCGCGATATCAACCCCCAATACCGAGAGAGACGAATCCTGTCTAACCGCCACTGCCTCCAAGTGCTCGGGACTGCACCCAACTGCTACCTGTTTGCACGACTCCTTTGAGCCGTGGTAGGGTAGCAATCTAAGAACAGTGGGACACACTCGAGGCGAAGTAGCAGTGTCAAGTCTGCGGACTATGCTGTACTCATGTCACCTGGGAACAGTTCACTGACGACTGGTATAAAACCATCCAACAGTTCCCTGTGAGTCCTGTCCGGTGTACCCGTAACCCAATGAGCACCTACATACTATCTCCAGTACGACGTACTGACGGCTGTGGGACAGACCATCTCCCCAACTGGGATGAGAAGCGTACACACTAGTCTACTCCGGAGTATCGATGCCCTGTCTCGATAATCCAACGACTAGGGACCTGAATAAGGATGTGCTTGTAGACTACCCAGCCCCCACTAGTGTGACTGCCATCACAACGCTGGTAGTCAAGCAAGATCCTAAGAGCTCTATCAATACGTATACTCACATATTAAGATAGAAAAACCAAGTAGCATACTACCATGTTTAGCAAGACTGTTATATACATATGAATATCCCAAGCTTCCATTAAGTAATATACAAACTAGTATGATACAATAATGGCCCCTAGGGCATATACACTAACAATCTCCTACTTGCACTAGGGCCATGTACCGGCATATCGAAGACCGATGATCTCGAGTAGCCTCTCGAACTGAATCTGAGGTAAGGCCTTCGTGAATGGATCAGCAATGTTCTCTTCAGAAGCAACTCTCCGAACCTCGATCTCCCGACGATCAATGATCTCCCTGATCAGGTGATACCGCCTCAAGATGTGTCTGGACTTCTGATGGGACCTTGGTTCCTTCGCTAAAGCTATAGCTCCGTTGTTGTCGCAATACAGAGGTATTGGATCAACTATGGTAGGAACCACCTGAAGTTCTGTTAGGAACTTCTTCATCCAGACTGCTTCTTTTGCGGCATCGCAAGCAGCTATATACTCCGCTTCCATCATCAAGTCAGCAACGGTGTCCTGCTTGGAGCTCTTCCAGCACACCGCCCCTCCATTGAAGGTAAAGACATAACCTGACATGGACTTGGAATCGTCATTATCACTCTGGAAGCCGGAATCAGCAAAGGCCTCCAACCTGAGGTCTTTTCTGCTATAAACCAAGAACATCTCCTTAGTCCTCCTCAGGTACTTGAGAATGTTCTTTACTGCTATCCAGTGCTTCTCCCCTGGGTCTGACTGATACCGGCTTACCACGCTCAGTGCGTAAGCTACATCTGGTCTGGTACACAACATCGCATACATTATAGAGCCTACCGCAGAAGCATAGGGTATAATTGGCATGCGTTCCCTTTCCAAATCAGTCTTGGGAGACATCTCTTTGGAGAGGGTGATTCCGTGACAAGCCGGTAGATTACCGCGCTTAGAATCTTCCATACTGAATCTTTTCAGTACAGTGTCGATATACCTGGACTGCGAAAGTCCCAACATCCTCTTGGATCTATCACGATAGATCCGGATCCCCAGAATGTAAGAGGCATCACCCAGGTCTTTCATGGAGAACCTGTGTGACAAGAATCCTTTGACAGATTGTAGCATAGGAATATCATTTCCTATCAATAGAATGTCATCCACGTACAAGACGAGGAATACGACACTTCTGGCTACAACTTTACTATATATGCACGGTTCATCTGGATTTTTGATAAAGTCATATTCTTTGACTGTCTCATCAAAACAGATGTTCCAACTCCGCTATGCCTGCTTTAGTCCATAAATGGACTTAAGCAGCTTGCATACTTTCCCGCTGCTCCCACTCTGATTGAAACCCTCTGGCTGATCCATATAGACGCACTCTTCTAAATTTCCATTCAGAAAAGCCGTCTTTACGTCCATTTGCCAGATTTCATAATCATGGAAGGCAGCAATAGCAAGAAGGACCCGAATGGATTTGAGCATAGCCACTGGAGAAAAAGTTTCGTCATAGTCCAAACCAGGTCTTTGACGAAAACCCTTTGCAACAAGTCTAGCCTTATAGGTTTCCACCTGTCCATCTACACCAATCTTTTTCTTGAAGATCCATTTGCATCCTAGGGGTTTTACCCCATCTGGAGCAAAGTCCAAAGTCCATACTTTGTTGGTGTACATGGACTCCATTTCGGTCCGCATTGCATCTAGCCATCGTACCGAGTCGCCGCTCTGGATGGCCTGCTGAAAGTCAGTAGGTTCATCATCATCTATGATGCAATCCTCTCTATCCCCATCTATGAGAAAACCGTAGTATCTTTCAGGCGGATGAGACGGCCTACTTCTCCTGCGGAGGGGTGCGGGAATGTCCTGTTCTTCTTGAACTACTGGTTCTACCAAACTTTCAGTATTAGTTTGTGGTTCTGGAATTTCTTCCAGTTCTATTTCGCTCCCACTTATTTCCTTTTCTAAAAACTGATGTTCCAGAAAATGGGCATTACGAGAAACAATAACCTTTTGTTCCTCTGCGTAATAGAAATAATATCCCTTGGAGTTCTTTGGATATCCCACAAACTTACATTTTACTGATCGTGCCTCGAGCTTGTCCACATGCTGTGGAGTGTATGGAGGAGTAAGTTAAGAGAGAATTCCTTTCTCTTTTAGGTAACCTAGGAACTCGGCACTCAAGTATTCACCACCTCGATCAGATCTAAGTGTCTTGATACTTTTGCAGGTTTGGTTTTCTACTTCATTCTTATACTCTTGGAATTTCTCAAAAGCTTCGGATTTATGTTTCATCAGATAAATGAATCCGTATCTTGAGTAATCATCCGTGAAAGTAATAAAATAGGAAAAACCACCTCTTGCATGCGTAGACATTGGACCACATACATCGCTGTGTATGAGTCCTAAGAGCTCGCTCGCTCTTACTCCATGTCCAGTAAATGGAGTCTTTGTCATCTTTCCTTTGAGACAAGATTGACAAGTGTCATAAGTTTGATATTCGAACGAGTCCAAATATCCTTCTTTATGCAACTTAGTCAACCTTCTCTCATTGATGTGACCCAGTCTACAATACCATAAGAAAGCTTTATTTAAATCTGGAGACTTTCTTTTTAGTGTGTTCTGGACATTGAAAATTTGGAGTTGGTTTAAAACATATATACCGTTATTTAGTGTACCGGACCCAATCAATCCATGATTAAGGTGGATGTTAACAACATCTCGTACAAACGTGAAATCATAACCTTTATTTGATAACAAGGAAACTAATATGATATTACACGTTAAGCTTGGTAAAAAAAAACAGTCATGTAAAACCAAAATGTGTCCACTCGTCAATCCTAGGTGATAATCCCCGACGGACGCAGCTCCCACGCTAGCTCCGTTAGCAACCTTTAGGGTCATATCACCTTCCTTCAGCACTCTACGGTTTCTCAGTGCCTACAATGAATTGCAAATATGAGATCCTGATCCGGTATCCAATACCCAGGAAGTAGAGTTAATTGACAGACAATTCTCAATTACAAACACACCTGAAGTCGAAGCCACAGCTTGCTTCGGTTCCTGGTTCTTGGCGTTCCACGCCTTGCAATCTTTCTTCCAGTGCCCTTTCCTGTGACAATAGAAGCACTCATCCTGGCCCACTACCGGTACCGTAAACTTTTTCTTTCCCTTTCCTCCCACCTTACTTACACCTCCTCTAGGTCTGGGGGCGGCCTTCTTCTTCCTTCCTTTGGCCCTAGCCTTGGACCCGGAAGAAGATGCACCGCCAATAAATATAGCGGGTGTTTCCCTTGCCTTCTGCAAGGTGCCCTCTGCACTCCTTAACATGTTCAGGAGTTCCGAAAGTTCAACTTCTTTTCTTTGAATGTTGAAGTTCAGGATAAACTAGGCGTAGGTGGAAGGAAGGGACTGGAGAATAAGGTCTGTATAGAGCTCATTATCCAAAGTCGTCCCAAGGTCTGCGAGCTCTTCTATATAGCCGATCATCTTTAGGACATGTTCTCCTACCGATGACCCGACAGCCAATCTCGCTCGAAACAAGTTCTTAGAGGTCTCGTATCTTGCTATACGAGATTGCTCTCCATAAAGTTCCTTTGTATGGAGAAATATGGTATCTAGTTCCATATCCTCGTGCCTCCTCTGATGTTCATTGTTCATCGAGGCAAGCACGATGCACTTGGCTTTCGCGCAATCGAAATCCCAGGTTTTACGGATTTCCTTATCCGCATTGCTGGATTTGGGACCAGGGACAGCAGGTGCTGTAGCGGTGAGGATGTACCCCAATTTGTTATAGGTCAAAGCCATTTTGATATTCCGCAGCCAATCTTTATAGTTTGGCCCTGTCAGTATATTTTTCTCTAAAAGTAACTTAAGTCCAGTCATTTTCAGGGTCGCTGCAAATAGGAGAGAGAGAAGAAAACTCTTTAGCATGATGCTCTTGCAAGTTTAGAATGGTTTTTAGTTTATCTAAACTGGATGGCTCCCACTGTTTCTCGAATCCTTCCTCAAACCATAAAAGAAGAATTAGCCAGGACTATTCTCACCGTACAATACTTGCTTATCCGTTCAGCCAGGCTAGTGTCGATACTTCGAGGGAGGTTTTCCAACGCTTTCGCGAAGTTCCTTAATTAAATAACCTCTTTTCTCTAGGGGCGTAACCCCGCTGACACCTTTCTTGGCACCTACTTGGTTTATAGCATTGATCGTTAAGTGATGAATATCCTGATAAGTAGCATATACTCACAGTAGGATCGGGATCCAAATATCATTGTATGATAATGTTGAAGGAATCCTACCAACATTCATCAAACTCCAAATGGTATGCAACTCTTTGCAAATTTCAGTTTCTTTAGAAATTCCCGATATATATTTTTTCCCCATGCTCTTATGACCTTGGCTTTGGTCAAAATGTCATAAGTCACATGTCAAGTTCTACCCGTCATTATCTTGTCAATTTGAACCCATCCGTATATACCCCTGACTTTGGTCAAATGATAATACGACTGTTCTAAACCAACTCATCTATCTTATGCAACAAATGAAAACCCAACAGCTACCAAACACTATGCCTTGACTTTGGCCAAAATGCATAGCTTGAATACTACTGAATACCCAAATGAAATGACGGAGGGCTACGAATGGTTTTGGCGAAACCGTGAACGTAGTGAACTTGATATAACCGAAGGAACCTGATAGCTTTTAAAAGGAGTGGTTAAAGCTCCGTATTTAAAAATATCTGTTTTTAAAATTCACCGAGTGGTTTCTTTTAAATTGTTCCAACGATTAAACTTTTGGTTTATTTTCTTTGCATTATAAATAATGCGTCCCATCATTAACCTATCATTGCAGAAAACAACGAAAATACAACGTCCTCTTATGCCATCCGCATTCGCCACGGGGTCCCGTCATCACCCGTTAGGTTACTTAACTAACGACAGAGCGGGGGCTGGGCTAGCGCGGGTGTAAAACATAAGCGACGTCTTAATAGCTATCATATATAGATATTGTACATTCGTCAGACGCAATAATAGGCATTCCAGATCACAGATGAACTTTATTGGATTTACAAGCAATCCGTGTTTGTTTTGAGCCTATAACAAAAGACGGATTACACAGTTGTGATGAATAGCCATTACCCCACCCAAGACCCCAACGGGTACGGCAAACTACCCACCCGGCAGTTTGTGCACCCCACCTTGGGTCTGTCTTAGGAGCAAAAACAGTAAAATGAAATAATACAACGGTGGCTACAACCACAACCTGGATGTGCCCCGCAAAATAATATTACAACAAATTACATTTACATCAAATGAATTAAATAATAACCCATCACATAACCCCGGCTAAACATCACAACAGTCCAACACAGTTCATATACACAAACAGATAAAATCCATTACAGAAATGTGCAACCCCCTGCCAACCGATATACTAGCAATTAGGGGAGGTTTACGAACACATTATACAAACACAAATATAATCCAACAAGCAAATACCGTATAATTTCGATCGATTAAACACATTTAATTTTGCTCCAATACTTCTCTGTAAATCTGAAACCTGAGCAAAAATAAAAAATTCCAGAAAATACCAAATATCACAGAGAACCAACACAGGAAAATTGGGTTCATGAATCGGCAACTCGGCGGCGGAAGCGCGGCGGATCGGTGGGATCCGCCGCGGTTCCGCGGCGCTTTAGCCGATTCATGGGCCCAATTTTCTTGGGTGTTCTAATACTATCATTTTGGGCTTTCTGAACCTGCCTGAAAAATTTTTGGACTTCATTTAAAAATCGACAGAAACCATGATATCGGAGTTTTCCGGTTTTGGTTTTTTCCGTTCGAAATTCATACAATTTTGCAAGTGAGTTATTTATTATTTAGCGAGGCTCTGATACCACTGTAAGTCGATGTACAACACCCCATGACTTGCGGGGAGGCGGAAATATGGAAAACGATCTTGTTCTTTGCTTAAACATCGACTAACCGCATGAATCGAAGCTAAACGATAACTAACATCAAACATAGAAGTTCTAAACTACTATGTAAAGGGATTATACCTAAAGAACCGTGTCCTTCGTCTTTACGAACTCCACCTCCTCCTCGGCCTTCTCCAAGTAGTAGACGATCCACCACGAGAGCTTAACTCCAAGCTTTGCCTCTAAACTTGAGGCAACTAGGTATCTTTAAGTGCTAATCAAAGTACCTAAATGAAATAGAGTATGGTTATGGATTAAGTAGTCTAACTAATTCTTGTACTCAACACATGAGAGAAGAGGATTAGGGTTTGAAGAGAGGGAGCTTGAGGAGAGAGAAGATGAACATAATAATTAGAAGAGAAAATGAGTTATCATAATATATATCAAGCATTTTATTTATCAAGAAAAGAAAAGAAAATGATTTACAACCATACTTGATAAATATCTTGTGGTGATTCATCTCCATAAGTCATTAAGCAATTATGAAGCATTAATGACATGGATGAATCATCCATATGACTCACTAATCTCATTCAATGTATATGCCACCTAAACCTCCTTAGTCACCATCTTCTAAAAGCTTCTCGCGCAATTACGAGAACGCCCCTCCTATCCGTGAAAATACGGAAAAACTTTAGACTGTATAAATCCAATAACCGGATACTGGTAACTGGCTTAAACCAAAGCCGACTAGTAAAAACTGTCCGAAAGTCGTACGTGCGTAAACACATGTATGCGTCCGAACCCTTGTCGTAAAACCATACGACCTCTATATCGTTTCGCCTGGAGTAGGGAAACTCTCTGCGTGGGACTCTAGAGACTCGACTACTACGCTGGCAGTGGGTTTAACCACAGACCGCAAGTGGCACTAGCTGTACGTAACGGTCCCCAGGTAGATGTCGATAAGAAGGCCGATGAGGAAACCCATCCGAACTCCTACTGAGTCTGATGTGACAATCTCCATACAGTCCGATCCGTTCGTCTAAGACTATCGCATATCGGGCCTAGGGGGCGGCAAGCGTCAGTCCCCTAATTGCTGTATAAGTCGTGTCGGAGTGAAGCCCATTACACCCTGAGAAACTACTGGAACCTACCAGCAAATCTCGCTTACCCTGGCCAGGGACTTTGTGTAATGGCTCTCTGACACAGCGCGATATCAACCCCCAATACCGGGAGAGACGAATCCTGTCTAACCGCCACTGCCTCCAAGTGCTCGGGACTTCACCCAACTGCTATCTGTTTGCACGACTCCTTTGAGCCGTGGTAGGGTAGCAATCTAAGAACAGTGGGACACACTCGAGGCGAAGTAGCAGTGTCAAGTCTGCGGACTATGCTGTACTCATGTCACCTGGGAACTGTTCACTGACGACTGGTATAAAACCATCCAACAGTTCCCTGTGAGTCCTGTCCGGTGTACCCGTAACCCAACGAGCACCTGCATACTATCTTCAGTACGACGTACTGACGGCTGTGGGATAGACCATCTCCCCAACTGGGATGAGAAGCGTACACACTAGTCTACTCTGGAGTATCGATGCCCTGTCTCGATAATCCAACGACTAGGGATCTGAATAAGGATGTGCTTGTAGACTACCCAGCCCCCACTAGTGTGACTGCCATCACAACGCTGGTAGTCAAGCAAGATCCTAAGAGCTCTATCAATACGTATACTCACATATTAAGATAGAAAAACCAAGTAGCATACTACCATGTTTAGCAAGACTGTTATATACATGTGAATATCCCAAGCTTCCATTAAGTAATTTATAAACTAGTATGATACAATAATGGCCCCTAGGGCATATACACTAACACAAGTCGGATTTTTCGGACATATCGTTTCAGGCAAAAGAATCTCAGTAGATCTAGCTAAGGTGTCAGCTATCAGCGAATGGCCGACACCAAAGACGGTGAAGGATATACGAAGTTTTTGGGATTAGCAGGATATACCGACGATTCATTGAAGGCTTCTTAAAGATTGCAGCATCCCTGACCAAGCTCACACGTAAAGATGAAGCATTCATGTGGTCAGAAGCATATGAAAAGGTTTTTGTAGAACTCTAGTCAATATTAACTTCTGCTTCTATTCTTGTAATACTGGATCAATTTGGAGGATTCGTCATACATTATGATGCATCCGGAAAAGGATTAGGATGTGTTCTACATCAGTATGGAAAACTTGTGGCTTTCGCATCAAGACAACTGAAGGTTCATGAGCGCAACTATCCAACACATGACCTAGAATTGACAGCAGTTATCTTCGCACTTAAAATTTGGCGCCACTATCTCCTGAGAGAATGAGCGGATATATACATCGACCATAAGAGTCTGAAGTATGTATTTACCTAGAAGGAACTAAACATGCGGTAGAGAAGATGGCTAGAACTTATGGCGAACTTCGACATCAACCTACAGTATCATCCCGGGAAGGTGAACGTAGTTCCTGATGCACTTAGTCGCCAGCCATTAGCAATGAACCTCACCGCCCAGTGGAAGCTACAGCAAGAACTGCATGGATTGGAGATTGAAGTAGTTATGCCGAGTAATGCTTCATATTTGATGAACTTACAAGTCCAGTCCATTCTTGTCAATCAGACCAAGCAGCTCAAGCAAATGATGCCAAGTTACAAAAGATTCGAGAGCAAGTAGAAAGTGGACTTCGAACTGACTTCATCATTCATGAAGATGGATCCTTGAGATATGGAAGTCAGTTATGTGTACCAAATGACCCAGTTTGAGAAGAGTTGATGAAAGAAGCTCGCAGCTCTCCTTATTCTGTACACCCCGGTGGTACAAAGATGTATAAGGATCTACGGCAACACTACTGGTGGCATGGAATGAAGCGAGAAGTAGCAAGGAGCGTAGCCAAGTGTTCGGTGTGTCAGCAAGTGAAGGCTGAACATCATAGAACTGCTGATCTACTTCAGCCGTTACTAATCCTAGAATGGAAATGGCAGCACATTACCATGGACTTCGTGGCTGCCCTTCCTTGCAACACGAAGGGTAACAACGCAGTATGGGTTATTGTGGATCGACTCACCAAGTCGGCTCACTTTATTCTATTTCGAGTTGGCCAATCAACCGAGACGTTAGCAAAGAAGTACATGGGGGTAAGCATAAGTCTAAAGTAAGATTTAAACTATCAAGATGTACTATATTTTGATACCTATGAACTTATGCAGGAGATCGTGAGATTGCATGGAGTACCTGTTTGCATTGCAGTGCTGCTTGATTGACTGCTTGAAAGTTTGAACCAAGTCACAGATTCGGAAGAGAAGCTGCCGATCGTGATACCATATTTCAATCATAGTTTTGGCAGAGTCTGCAATCTAGCCTGAGAACGAATCTGAATTTCAGCATGGCTTATCACCCACAAACGGACAGACAGTCCAAGTGAACAATTCAGATTCTGGAGGACATGCTAAGAGTTTGTATGTTAGACTTCAGAGGTTCGTGGGAAAATCACCTACACCTTATGGAGTTTTCATACAACAACAACTATCAGGTAAGCATTAGAATGGCACCACTCGCAGCACTCTACGGACGGAAGTGTCATTCACTACTAAGTTGGGACGACATTGGAGACCGTGAACTCCTTTGACCAAAGATGATCGTGGCAACTGTGGATGTAGTTCACACGATCAGGGAAAGAATGCGTGTAGCCCAAGACCGACAGAAGCATTAGGAAGATACAAAGCAATGACATCTAGAGTTCCAACCTGTAACGACTCTGAATTTACTGTATGGAATTTTCCATTTTAATGTACAGAAATGTGTTTTACAGGCTGAGTTTGAATTATAAGGTAATTTTGTTAAATAACAGCAAGAAACCACTTGTAGCTCACTGGTAAAGCCTTGCACTGCTGTGACGTAACCTGTGTGTTCGATTCCCATCAGACACAATATTTTTTCTGATTTTTCTTTTTAACTTTTTGGAAGCCCAAAAGATTGCACATGCAATACACAGAAAAATGAAAAGTCATAAAAATCAAACAGGCACAAAATGGAGTAAACCATAATTTAATCAAGTGGCACGAATCTCAAGGCAAAAGCCTCGAGATCGACTGGCCAAAAGTCCATTTAGACCGGCGGGGATGGGTGTGATGGAGCCAAATTGCTTCGGGCTCTGCGCACTTGTGTTTTCACCTACCCCCTAACTCCCCTGCACTGTTTGATTTCCTTGCAATCAAACAAAGACCCTTCAATTCACAATTTATCACAATTTTAATGATTTTTAATCCACCATTTTAATTCCAAAATCCTAATTCTCCACTATAAATACCACCCTACACTTTTTCTCAGAATCATTACGAAATTTCTAGCCAAAACACTCAAAAAATTTCTAAGCACAAGTGGAGTAAAGAGGAGTTAACAAGCGGTCAACTTCCGGCGAAGAATCGAAGCAACATCCGGAGCTCCCGCGACACCACGACAACACTCTCCTCTTCTTCTACCTTTTCTTAGCATAATCAAATAGTAAGTCTCTCCCAAACTCCCTTTCTATTCTTTGAATTTCTTTTTAATTAAAATAGGTAAAAGTGGAGTTAATATCGATATCTTTTTTCTAAACCCTAGAAACTCCACTTTTTCTTATATATTGTTCATCCATATTCTTACACAATACTTGTAGTCATAATACCAATATTTAGAATAAATTTTGATCAAGAATATCATGTAAAATAACTTTAATTTAACTTTTTCATTAAAATACCATGAACTTTAATATCATCACTTTTAGTTTTGTTAAAACTATAGTTTTAGAAAAAACTTTACGGGGTAACGTCCTACCCTTCATGTACACTCTTGTTTCATAGCACGATACCTTTTTGTATGAATTTTTGTACGAAGAAAATATTATATTAAAATACCACTTACTTTAAAAACCGGTTTTCTTTTAAAACTGTATTTCGATTTCTTTGCGATTATGCCTCAACAACCCTCTTTAGGAGACCCGCTAATGGATGGTGTGGATTATCGCACATCCTTGAGCTAGTAGAGCAAGATGCAGACCTCCTCACGGAGCATTCGGTCTCCAAATATTTTAAATACGGTTTTTAAGAAAAAAGAATTTTCTAGATAATTAAAGAAATTTTAATTTTTAATAATTATATAAAAATTACAAATCCTTATCTTCAAAATATAATAAACTTATTTTCTAAAAAATGAAAGGTTAATAAGTTTCAATAAAATACCATCAAGTTACCAAAAGACAACTCTTTTCAATAAAATACCATGAACTTCCAAACTAAATTGTTTATCACTAAAATACCTCAAATCCTTAAAACTCATGCTCATGAAAACCCTAATAATATAAATAACCCCTCGAGGTTTACTTTTAACTATATTATAATATTTTTCATAAAACCCCCTCGAGTTATATAAAACAATATTTAAGGACCTTAATAAATATAGCTTTAAGCGGGATCAATTCTCTTGAGCCCCAGAGAGTCGGAGAAAGTGAGTGCTTGCCTATTTAAAGTAGAAAACTTAACGGGTTTATCAATGGCAATTGTCTTGGAAAAGACACAAATCCTGTCGTCCATGTGCAGCAGTTACCGATGACTCCGGAACCTAACTTAAGTTCTAAATCAGTTTACAAGTGTCTGACTCGGTCAAAGTCCAACTCAAACATGAATCTAAAGTCAAACATGAATACTTGATCATGAACATGAATACTTGAATTCACACGTCAAAATCAAACATGAATACTTGACTTGACTTGACCGAACCATGGTTATAACTTGACTTGACTACTTGACTACTTGATTACATCATGAACATGAATACTTAAATAACTTGTATCCATGGTTTCGGTAAGTCTGATAATTATAATCTATACAATACATTACGTGGGGATAAAGCGGTAGATTGGTAAGGAACGTATATCATGGCACGAAAGGTCACTTAAAAGACACTTACATGAATTCTCGTGTCGTTGTGCCGTGGGTTATGACGGGGCCTTATACTACATGTTACCATAGTCCACAGGGTAAGATGGACTCCTCTCGTATATACGAATACCTTCTGTATCAAGCTACAAACAACCATGTTATAATAACCATCATATACCAGTAACTAATCATACATAATTCATTTCATATACTGTCTTCTCATTCTTCTTTTGGGACTTACCGAGCGCTAGTTCACTGATGACATTCCTTTCTATTTTTTTCTTTGGAATGTTTGTCAGGAGGACAGGACTCTCAGGAGATCGAGCCCTGCCAGGAGGACTTGGATCAGATTGCGGGACAGCCAGACTTCTAGCTCTTCTTGTACTTACTTTTATTTTGTATGCCACTATTTTGGTACTGCTTTATTCATTGTATATTTCCTTTTAAAAACAGTTGTATGTAAAGATGAATGTAAATAAAGGTTGTTGTTTATTTTAATTCTTTTGTCATTCTTGTGCATTATATATATATATATATGGCTTAATTACGCTTAACGTATTTATTTCTTAGTAAATACGTTGTGGCCTGCCATGTCACCGTTTCCATCTACTGGAAAGTGGGGCGTGACACAACCTGGAGACCATGTTTTTTTGAAGATCTCTCCAAACCAAGGAGTGATTCGCTTTGGCAAGAGGGGTAAGCTAAGTCCGAGATATATAGGACCGTTCGACATACTCGAACGAGTTAGAGAAGTGGCACACCGTTTAGCACAACCACCTTCATTGGAAGGAGTGCACAACGTGTTCTATATATCCCAGCTACGACGATATGTGAGTGACCCCAGCCACATACTTGATCACTCAGAGCACACAGTACAGACTGATCTATCTTGTGAGTAACAACCAGTTGAGATTCTGGACAGAAGGTGAAGACATTGCGGAACAAGGAAGTAAATTTGGTCCGAGTGATGTGGAGAAAGGATTCACCAGGAGAATCAACATGGGAACGAGAAGAAGATATGCATGCAAGATACCCTTACCTATTTGAAAATTAGTCCCTATGTAAATGTAAATTTCGAGGACGAAATTTTTATAAGGATAGTAGAATGTAACGACTCTAAAATCTTATATGGAAATTTTCTGTTAATATACAAGAAATGAGTTTTACAGCCTGAGTTTGAGTTATAAGTCACTTTTGTTAAATAACAGCAAGAAAAACTTGTAAACTGGTAAAGCCCTTGCACTGCTGTAACGTAGCCTGTGTGTTCGATTCCCATCAGACGCAATATTTTTTCTGAATTTTTCTTTTTAATTTTTGGAAGCCCAAAAGATTGCACGTGCAATACACAGGGAAATGAAAAGTTCAGAAAAATCAAACATGTGAAAATAGTTTAAACACAGACAAATCCACGTGGCACGAATCTCGACACCCAAAATCCTAAATCGACCGGCGGATATTGCATTTGGGCCGGCACCGACGGTTGATTTGAAGCCAATGAAGCCCGGGCTTTGCGCACACACCTCTTTAGCTACGCCCAACTCCCCTGCACTGTTTGATTTTCCTGCAATCAAATAGAGACCCTTCATTACACAATTAAACACCATTTTAATGCTTTTTAATCCAACATTTTAATTCCAAAACCCTAATTCTCCATTATAAATATCATCCCCTACTTTGGCTCAGCACCATTTTGAAAATTATAGTAAAATTCTCTCAAAAAGTTTCTAACGACAAGTGGAGTAAAGAGAAGTTAGCGAGCAAGAAATTTCCGGCGAAGATCAAAGCAACATCCGGAGCTCCCGCGACGTCACGACGACACTCTTCTTTTCCTAACCCTCTCCATGAAACTCCTAAACCGTAAGTCCCTCTCAAAGCCTCATTCTCTTCATTGAATTTCACCTTAAATCTTATGTCGGTAAAAGTGAAGTTATTACCGACATCTTTTTCTAAACCCTAGAAAACTCCTTCTCCTTAATACTTTGTTCAATCTATTTTTTTTACACAATACTTGTAACCCTAAATACTAATGTTTAGAATCAAGTTTAACCAAGAATCTCATGTGAAACATTCATACTTGAACTTTTTCATTAAAATACCATGAACTTTGATATCACTTCTTTTAGTTTTGTTTAAACTATACCTTTAGGAAAAACTTCACGGACCTACGACTCACGTACACTCTTATTTCATAGCACGATGCCTATTTGGGTATGAATATTTGTTACGAAGAAAATCTTACAATAAAATACCACTTACTTTAAAACCGGATTTCTTTTTAAGCTGATTTCATTTGCTTTGCGATTATGCCTCTACAACCCTCGTTAGGGGTTCCGCTAATGGATGGTGCGGATTATCGCACATCCTGAGGATAATAGAGCGAGATACTGACCTCCTCACGGAGCATTCGATCTCGAAAGGATTTAAATACGGTTTATAAGAAAAACGAGTTTTCTAGTTAAAAAAATTAATTTTTAAATTAAATAAAATTATATATCCATGTTTTCAAAATATAATAAGCTTACATTTTTCTAAAAATGAAAAATTAACAAGTTTCAATAAAATACCATCAAGATACCGAAAGGACAAGTTTTTCAATAAAATACCATGAACTTTCCAAAGCTAAGTATTTATCACTAAAATACCCCAAATCCTTAAAATCCATGCTCATGAAAACACTAAATAATATAAATCACCCCTCGAGATTTATTTTGAAACTATATTAAAATACTTTTCATAAAAACCCCTCTAGTTATATAAAAATAATATTTTAAGGACTTTAGTAAATATAGGTTTAAGCGGTATCAATTCTCTTGAGCCCCAGGGAGCCGGAGAAAGTGAGTGCTTGCTTATTTAAGATAGACAACTTAACAGAGTTATCAATGGTAATTGTCTTGAAAAAAAACACAAATCCTGCCGTCCATGTGCAGCAGTTACCGATGACTCCCAAACCTAATTCAAGATCTAAATCAGTTTACAAGTGTCTGACTCAATCTGAGTCTAATTCAAACCTGAATCCAAAATCAAACACGAATACTTGATTATGGACATGAATACTTGAATTTAAACATCAATATCAAACATGTATACTTGACTTGACTTGACCGAATCATGGTTATAACTTGACATGACTACTTGAATACATGATTAAATCCTGAACATGATTACTTGAACATTTTGTATCCATGGTCTCGGGAAGACTTGCAAACATAACCTATACAATACATTACGCATGGATAACTGGGTAGATTGGTACGGAATGTATATCGTGGCACAAGAGATCGCTTTAAAAGACACCTACATGAATTCACGTGTCGTTGCCCCGTGGATTATGACGGGGCTTTGTACTACATGTTACCATAGTCCACGGGGTAAGATGGACTCCTCTCGTATACATGAATACCTTCTGTATCAAACTATAAACAACCACGATAGAATAACTAACAGATACCAGTAATTGATCATATACACATACATGTTCATTTCACATTATTTGTTACATCCTTTTTCTTCTTTTGGGTCTTACCGAGCGTTAGTTCGCGGACGAAATTCTTTCTATTTCTTTTTTTGGAATGTTCGTCAGGAGTACCGGATTCTCAGGAGATCGAGTCTAGCCAGGAAGACTTGGACCAGCTCACCGCTCAGTCTGACTACTAGTTCACTTGTACTTTCTTTTTGTATGCCGCTGTTTAAGCACTACTTTACTGTAACGTTTTAAAAATAAATAAATAAATAGATAGATAAATAAAATCCTTTAGGTGAATTTTCTGATAATCGGTAAAATAAACCGTATTTTCCGTAAAACTTAACTATAATTATTTTTCAATATAGATTTAAATACGCCTATTTTAACTATGTAATTACTAGTAAATGGTGTTTATTTAGTGACTTATAAATTATTAGTTTACTAAAATATTTTCCGTAATTAATTAAATTCAAATATTTACATAAGCTTTTAATTATACATTAAATTAGTGCGAATTACAAATTAAAAATGGGTTAATTTGACAAAGTGAGCCATGACATATTAGAATTAAGTTTGTTGCATGCTCTTCTCTTCTTGAAATTTCTTCAAAATTCTAGAGCTTTCTAGGATTGGTTTAGAAAAGAAAATAAATAAAATTAAATAAATTATTGAAAAGACTTAATTGGTGTCATAATTTGGGAACTTTCTACATAACCTCACACTCTCTCCCTCTCCTCTAAAAGTGGGCGAAATTCCCCCATGGCAGCCTCAATTTTTCCCAAGCTCTTTTCTCATCAAAAATTCTTCAAAAAATTCAACAAAAATCCAAAATAAAACCTCAAATTCCAAATCCAATTCCTAACCACTATTCTTTGCTCATTCTAGCTTGGATTCTTGAGGCAAGAGAGACATTTGGGAGGCTATGTGAGCATGCTAGACATCATGTTGTGAGGTATAAATCTTAACCTATAGCTTAATTGTTGGATAATTACTTTAATTTAAGCTAATTAGGTGTTTAATTATGGTTTTAAATTCAAGAGAAGGGGTTTTAAATTAGGTTAGGGTTTTATCACTTAATTATGTTTACAAGGTGTAGTTTAACTTGTTGAGGCATGGAAAACTTAATCTAATTGTTAATTTGTTAGGTGTTACTTTAAAATTGTTAAAATTAGGAAAAATTGTGCAAACTAGGTTTTTTTAGAATATGTTTATAGGTGAGATAAAATTCTAGTGAGAATTTTTATTAATTATTCATGGTTTTAATGAGGAGATTAACATGTTAATGTTAGTGTATATGCCCTAGAGGCCATTACTGTATCATACTAGTATGTATATTACTTGATGGAAGCTTGGGATATTCACAGTTGTACAGACAATCTTGCTCAATATAGTAGTATGCTACTTGGTTTGTCTCTGCTTTAATGTGTACATGTGTGTTTATTTATTATATCACCTATACGCATTAGTAGAGCCCTTAGGATCTTTGCTTGATTACCGGCGTTGTGATGGCGATCACACTCGTGGGGGCTGGGTAATCTACAAGCACATCCTTATACCCGTCCCTAGTCGTGGGAGTATCGAGATAGGGCATCGATACTCCAGAGTAGACTAGCGTATGCGCTTCTCATCCCAGTTCGGGAGACGGTCTGTCCCACAGCCGTCAGTACGTCGTACTTGAGATAGTATGCGGGTGCTCGTTAGGTTACGAGTACACTGGACAGGACTCGTCGGGAACTGATGGTTGGTATTATACCTATCGTCAGTTATCAGTTCCCAGGTGACATGAGTACAGCTTAGTCCGCTGACTTGACACCGTCACTTCGCCTCGAGTGTGTTCCCACTGTTCTTTGATTGCTACCCTACCACGGCTCTACTGAGTCGTGCAAACAGGTAGTAGTTGGGAGCAGTCCCGAAGCACTTGGAGGCAGTGACGGTTAGACAGGATTCGTCTCTCCCGGTATTGGGGGTTGACATCGTGCTGTGTCTAGGAGAGCCATTACACGAGTAGTCCCTGGCCAGGGCAAGCGAGATATACTGGTAGGTTTCCAGTGTTATCTCAGGGTGTATTGGGCTTCACTCCGACACGACTTGTACCGCTATTAGGGGACTGACGTTTACCGCCCCCCTAGGCCCGCCATGCGATGTATCAGACGAACAGACCGGACTGTACGGAGAATGTCACATTCAGACTCAGTAGGAGTTCAGATGGGGTTTCACCTCGTCAGCCTTCTTGTCGGCATCTACCTGGGGACCGTTACGCACAGCTAGTGCCGCTTGCGGTCTGTGGTTAAACCCACTGCCAGCGTAGTGTCGAGTCTTTAGAGTCCCACACAGAGGGTATTCGCCTCTGAGCAAAACAGAGTAGAGGTCGCATGGTTTTGCGACAGGGTTCGTTCTCATCCGCGCACTTGTGCACGTTTGGAGTCCGGACGGATTATACTGGCAGGCTCTGGTTTGAGCCGGATACTGGTATATGTTTTGGGGTTGCTTTTATATCTTGGTATTCTTGTTCCTCGGAACGAGAATGCAGGTGTGTATGCACAGTTGCTTGAGGCGGAGGATGAGGTATTTCATTAGGGTTTCGGAACGGGTGCGTATGCACAGTTGACAGTTATCATTTTCCAAACCCTAATGGATTTATGAATTATCTATTAATAATAGTAATTAAATGAGAATTATGTTATGGTTGATTTTGTTGACTTGTTGACCATGGTTGACTTGTTGACCATGGTTGAATGTTGACCACCATCATGCTTTAAAAAGTCCTCCTTGATTCATGCTTACATTTCATTAAATGAAGCATGGTAGTGGTCATTCCAAATTGCCATCAACTATTCTCATTTTGAATTATTATCATTTAGATAATTCTTTTTCTTTTTGATATGGTTGCAAAAAGAAAAAGAGAGCTCATTCTTTCATATCCATTCTCTCTCCTCTCTTCATCTTCTTCTTCCTCTAGCTCAAGGTGATTCCTTCTCATGTGTTGAGATTCCTTCACCTTGAAAAGAAAACAACCCCTAAACACTCTCTACTCTCTCTAGGGTTCAAGGTTTAGCAAGCCGGAAACCCTAGTTCACTCAAAGATCGAGGAAGAGTCCAAAGGTCGAACCTTCGAGGTGGATCCATCTTTGACGGAAGAAGGCGACGAGAAGAGAACCACTCAAGCTACTACAAAGAACAAGAAAGAAGAACAACAACAAGAAGAGAAGGAGTTCAAGTTTAGGTATAACCATCTTCATAGTAGCTAACTCTCTTTAGCAAGTATGCTAGTTTAGTTTAGCAAAGATCCGGCTTTTACGGTCCATGTTACAAAGCTTAGAAAAAATTTTGATTTACCGTTTCCGCAACCCCGAAAGTACCGGGAGAGGTAACGTGGACCTAACAGTGGTATCAGAGCCTAACTAAACATAAACTAGCTTGGTAGTAAAGTGTATCGAAGTTCGAAACGGAAAAATCGAAAAAACCAAGTTATGAAAACCTGAGTTTCTGTTAAATTTTTTTCTCGTCAAAAAAAAATTTATTATAGTCCAAAAATCATCTCAGGGTTTTTAGAAGAAACCCACCAAAAACGAGACAGCAACTCTACCAGAGTGCGGCGCTTCCGCGGCAATAGCAAGCTATTGCCGCGGAAGCGCGGCCAACCTGGTGAGTTACTGTGTCGTTTTTGGTGCAGTGTGTTTCTGACATGGTTTTAGGATTTTAGAGATATATTATATGTGCCCAGATTTTCCAGAACACAAATTTGTTTTTGGGGGCCTATAATTCCGTATTTTTTTCGAACTTCAATATACTTTGACTATAAAGGTTATATCTGTGATGTTCTTATGTATTGAACGTCGGCTAATCGCTATATGTCGATTAGTCGGGGTTATACATATCTGTGATCTGTGATTGTTGTTGATGGTTTGTGTATATGAACTCGTTGGATTGTCGCGGATGAATAGCCGAGGTGGATGTGAGATGAGAGTTTCTTTTTCTTTCATTCATGTAATAAATTTGTAAATTGATGTAATATTATTTATTTGGCCGCACAACCGGGTCAGGGTTGTAGCCGTCATTGTATAATTCTTTTTACTGTTTTTGCTCCTAGGATAGACCCATGGAGGGGTGCACAAACTACCGGGTAGCTCGAAGTGCCGAGTGGCCTACTCATGGCATTGAGGGAGGTTGCTTCGCTTCGGGTACTTGGCGGGTAGTTTGCCGCACCCGTAGGGGTCTTGGGTGGGGTATTGGCTATTCATCGCGACCGTGTAATCCGTTTTTCGTTGCAGGCTCGAACGAATTGCGGATTTCTAGTATATCCAAAGTGTTCATCTGTGATCTGGATTGGCTATCATTGCTATATTGCTATATATAATAACTATTTAGGCGTTGCTTATGTTTTACAGCCGCGCTAGCCCAGCCCCCGCTCTGTCGTTAGTTAAGTAACCTAACGGGTGATGACGGGGCCCCGTGGCGAATGCGAATGGCATAAGCGTACGTCATATTTTGGTTGTTTTCTGCAATGGTAGGATTTAAATGATGGGACGCATTAAAAGAACTAATGCAAGAAAATAAACCTAAAAGACGTTGTTGGAACAAGTTTTTCAAAAAGCTGTTATTACAAGGACGTTCATCTTTTTGTTTTGCATCGCGGTATTCGGTTATGAATGCCCAGCACCTCAGTCGACGAGGCAAGGGCCGAGATCCCTTCACCGGGAGTGACCCCTTGGACAAAACTTTGCGTCAGGGTAATAACTTCACTATAGTCGATTATTCTTGCTTTGCATCGAGGTATTCATCTTACGAATGCCCAGCACCTCACTCGACGAGGAAAGAGCCGAGATCCCTTCACAGGGAGTGACCTCTTTAGCAAAAGTTTTCGCCACTGTATTTTTTCAAAAAAAGGTACAATCGGGTTCCTTCAACGATATCAAGTTCATTACGTTAACGGGTTTTTCGCCAAAAACCCAGCCGTAGCCCTCCGTCGTTTCGGATAATTAATACTTAGTATTCGTGCTGCGTTTGTTGATTATTCGTCAAGATACAGTGAACGGTAGCTAAGTAATAATTCTCTGTTGCACTGATTGATGCGATTGGTTAGGACGGTCGCATGATTTTGTTGATTATTCGTCAAGGATCATGCGGGCGGGTCTAATGCAATCCTGGATAACGACGGGTTGAACTTGACTAGGACCTTTTTGATTTGTTGATTATTCGTCAAGGTCACTTGGGTCCTAGGGGCAAAAACCACATCGGGAGTTTCAAAAGTACTGAAACTTGCAGATTTAGCACACCTTCTGGAGTGTGGTGACTAGAGTGGATTCCATCTAGGTCATCACACAATGATGGCTGGATCCCGATCCCACTGATGAGTTGGATTACTCTCGGGAGATTATTTCACTTAACGATCAATGCTATAAACCTAGTAGGTGTCTAGAAAGGTGTTAGCGGGGTTACGCCCCCAGGGAAAAGAGGTTATTTAATTAAGGAACTTCGTGAAAGCGTTGGAAAACCTCCCTCGAAGTACCGACACTAGCCTGGCTGAAAGGTTAAGCAAGTATTGTGACGTGAATTAAAACCCGACTAGTTCTTCTTTTAAAAGGTTTTAAGAAGAATTTGAGTAAACAGTGGGAGACATCCTGGTTAGATAAATTAATAAACCAATCTAATTTTGCAAGAGCATACGCTGAGTGTTTTTTTTCTCTCTCTCCAGGCAGCAACCTTTTCACGCCCTAATCAAGATAATAAAATGTATCGCTTGACCGAACCGAATTCTTATTCGGGACTGGGGAAAGTTGGTTCAGCTCTAACTTATGACAACAGTCATGAGTATGAGAATGGGAAAGAGGAAAGTATGGATTTCCAGGATACCCAGTTGAAGAAGAAGCATGGTTTTGCATCTACTTCAGGTGTTCTTGTAATTGAGAACTGTTTTACGGTCAGCCCTACCTCCTGGGTACTTGATACCGGATCAGGATCTCATATTTGTAATTTATTGCAAGGACTGAGAAAAAGTAGGAAAGTTGCACCGGGTGATATGTCGCTCAGAGTAGCGAACGGAGCACAAGTTTATGCGGCAGCCGTCGGTGAATATCACCTAGTATTGCCAAATGGCAAGACTATGATTTTGAACGATTGCTACTATGTACCCTCTATGGTTTGCAACATCATATCAGTTTCTTTACTCGATAAAGATAGATATAAGTTTGTTCTTGAAAAGAATATCATGAACATTTACCTTGATAAGGTACTGGTTGCAGAGGGTACACTGTTTAATGGTATCTACGTTCTAAATCAGAATACAGTTCTCAATATACAAAACACACGCAAGAGGAAGAATTCAGATACGAATGAATCCTACTTGTGGATTGTAGACTTGGTCATATCGGAGAGAAAAGACTGAGTAAGTTGCATAAAGATGGACTCTTGAATGCGTTCGAGTTTTCATCTTATGAAACTTGTCAGTCTTGTCTCAAAGGGAAGATGACCAAATCTCCGTTCACCGGACATGGAGAAAGAGCAAGAGAGCTCTTGGGACTCATACACAGTGATGTGTGTGGTCCGATGTCTATACATGCAATGGGTGGGTTCTCGTACTTCATCACATTCACTGACGATCTCTCTAGGTTCGGATATGTGTATCTGATGAAACACAAATCTGAAGCTTTTGAGAAATTCAAGGAATTCAGAAAGGAAGTAGAGAACCAGATTGGCAAAAGTATCAAGATCCTCCGGTCTGATAGAGGAGGGGAGTACTTAAGCACGGAATTCCTAGATTACTTAAAAGAGAATGGTATTCTCTCTCAGCTTACTCCTCCTTATACACCACAGCACAACGGTGTTTCGGAGCGGAGGAATCGTACCCTATTGGATATGGTTCGGTCCATGATGAGTAGTGCTGAGTTGCCTCTTTCATTCTGGGGACATGCGCTTCAGACAGCGGCATACCTTTTGAATCAAGTTCCGTCCAAATCAGTGCCTAAAACTCCGTATGAAATATGGAGCAGTAAGAAACCATGTCTTAAGTTTATTAAGATATGGGGTTGTCCGGCCTATGTGAAAACACAGAAACCGGACAAGTTAGAGGCACGGTCAGTTCTTTGTAAATTTGTGGGATATCCTAAAGACTCACTAGGATATCTGTTCTACCACACTGAGGAACAGAAGGTGTTTGTATCTCGCCACGCTACCTTCTTAGAAAGGGAGTTTCTTGCAAAAGAAACTAGTGGGAGTTCGGTAGAACTGGAAGAAATTCAGCGACCACAAAATGTAACTGAAAATTTGGAGGAACCACTAGATTCAATAACCCCAAACGAACCTCAGCCACTCCGCAGATCTGGTAGGATTTCTCATCCGCCCGAGAGATACTACGGTTTTCTCATAGACGGGGATCGAGAGGATTGCATCTTGGAAGAAGATGACCCTACCAGTTTCAGGCAGGCCATTATCAGTAGGGACTCTGATAAGTGGCAGGAAGCAATGCAATCCGAAATGGAGTCCATATACGCCAATAAAGTGTGGACCTTGGATATTGCTCCACCTGGGGTAAAACCTGTTGGATGCAAATGGATCTACAAAAGGAAACTTGGTGTAGATGAGCAGGTGGAAACCTATAAAGCTAGACTCGTTGCAAAAGGTTTTCGTCAAAGACCTGGTTTGGACTATGATAAGACTTTTTCTCCGGTGGCTATGCTCAAATCCATTCGGATCCTACTTGCCATTGCTGCCTTCCATGACTATGAAATCTGGCAGATGGATGTTAAGACGGCTTTCCTAAACGGTTGTTTGGAAGAGTGCGTTTACATGGATCAACCAGAAGGTTTCGTAGACAGTGGGAGCAGCGGAAGGGTGTGCAAGTTGCTTAAATTCATTTATGGATTAAAGCAGGCATCGCGGAGCTGGAACATCTGTTTTGATGAGGCAATCAAGGAATTTGATTTCATCAAGAACGAAGATGAACCCTGTGTATATAAGAAGATTGTAGGACGAACTGTCGTGTTCCTAGTCTTGTACGTGGACGACATTCTTTTGATAGGAAATGATGTTCCTATGCTACAATCGGTCAAGCTGTTTTTGTCACAAAGGTTCTCCATGAAGGACCTGGGTGATGCCTCGTACATTCTGGGGATCAAGATCTACAGAGATAGATCCAAGAGACTATTGGGACTTTCGCAGTCCAGGTACATAGAAACCGTACTAAAGAGATTTAGTATGGAGGATTCCAAGCGCGGTAACATACCCGCATTGCACGGAATTACCCTCTCCAAGAAGATGTCTCCTAAGACTGACGAGGAGAGGGTTCGCATGAGCACTATACCCTACGCTTCGGCGGTAGGATCTATAATATATGCGATGCTATGTACAAGACCAGATGTAGCTTACGCGTTGAGCACGGTAAGCCGGTATCAGTCAGACCCAGGGGAGGACCACTGGACAGCAGTGAAGAACATTCTCAAGTACCTGAGAAGGACTAAGGAGATGTTCCTGGTTTACGGTAATGGAGACCTCAGGGTCGAGTCCTTTACCGATTCAAGCTTCCAGAGTGACAAAGATGACAGCAAGTCTGTCTCGGATTTTGTGTTTACCCTCAACGGAGGGGCGGTATGTTGGAGGAGTTCCAAGCAGGATACCGTCGCAGACTCGACGATGGAGGCTGAATACATTGCTGCAAGCGATGCCGCAAAAGAGGCGGTCTGGATTAAGAAGTTCATTGGTGAACTTCAGGTGGTTCCGTCCATTGTTGACCCAATACCTTTGTATTGCGATAACAATGGGGCTATAGCTTTAGCGAAGGAACCAAGGTCCCATCAGAAATCCAGGCACATCTTAAGGCGGTATCACCTGATCAGGGAGATCATTGATCGACAGGAGATCGAGGTGCGGAGAGTGGACACAAAGGACAACACTGCGGACCCATTCACGAAGGCTTTACCCCAGACTCGGTTCGAGCGGCTGATCGAGATGATAGGTCTTCGATACGCCAGTACATGGCCTTAGTGCAAGTGGGAGATTGTTAGTGTATATGCCCTAGAGGCCATTACTGTATCATACTAGTATGTATATTACTTGATGGAAGCTTGGGATATTCACAGTTGTACAGACAATCTTGCTCAATATAGTAGTATGCTACTTGGTTTGTCTCTGCTTTAATGTGTACATGTGTGTTTATTTATTATATCACCTATACGCATTAGTAGAGCCCTTAGGATCTTTGCTTGATTACCGGCGTTGTGATGGCGATCACACTCGTGGGGGCTGGGTAATCTACAAGCACATCCTTATACCCGTCCCTAGTCGTGGGAGTATCGAGATAGGGCATCGATACTCCAGAGTAGACTAGCGTATGCGCTTCTCATCCCAGTTCGGGAGACGGTCTGTCCCATAGCCGTCAGTACGTCGTACTTGAGATAGTATGCGGGTGCTCGTTAGGTTACGAGTACACTGGACAGGACTCGTCGGGAACTGATGGTTGGTATTATACCTATCGTCAGTTATCAGTTCCCAGGTGACATGAGTACAGCTTAGTCCGCTGACTTGACACTGTCACTTCGCCTCGAGTGTGTTCCCACTGTTCTTTGATTGCTACCCTACCACGGCTCTACTGAGTCGTGCAAACAGGTAGTAGTTGGGAGCAGTCCCGAAGCACTTGGAGGCAGTGACGGTTAGACAGGATTCGTCTCTCCCGGTATTGGGGGTTGACATCGCGCTGTGTCTAGGAGAGCCATTACACGAGTAGTCCCTGGCCAGGGCAAGCGAGATATACTGGTAGGTTTCCAGTGTTATCTCAGGGTGTATTGGGCTTCACTCCGACACGACTTGTACCGCTATTAGGGGACTGACGTTTACCGCCCCCCTAGACCCGCCATGCGATGTATCAGACGAACAGACCGGACTGTACGGAGAATGTCACATTCAGACTCAGTAGGAGTTCAGATGGGGTTTCACCTCGTCAGCCTTCTTGTCGGCATCTACCTGGGGACCGTTACGTACAGCTAGTGCCGCTTGCGGTCTGTGGTTAAACCCACTGCCAGCGTAGTGTCGAGTCTTTAGAGTCCCACACAGAGGGTATTCGCCTCTGGGCAAAACAGAGTAGAGGTCGCATGGTTTTGCGACAGGGTTCGTTCTCATCCGCGCACTTGTGCACGTTTGGAGTCCGGACGGATTATACTGGCAGGCTCTGGTTTGAGCCGGATACTGGTATATGTTTTGGGGTTGCTTTTATATCTTGGTATTCTTGTTCCTCGGAACGAGAATGCAGGTGTGTATGCACAGTTGCTTGAGGCGGAGGATGAGGTATTTCATTAGGGTTTCGGAACGGGTGCGTATGCACAGTTGACAGTTATCATTTTCCAAACCCTAATGGATTTATGAATTATCTATTAATAATAGTAATTAAATGAGAATTATGTTATGGTTGATTTTGTTGACTTGTTGACCATGGTTGACTTGTTGACCATGGTTGAATGTTGACCACCATCATACTTTAAAAAGTCCTCCTTGATTCATGCTTACATTTCATTAAATGAAGCATGGTAGTGGTCATTCCAAATTGCCATCAACTATTCTCATTTTGAATTATTATCATTTAGATAATTCTTTTTCTTTTTGATATGGTTGCAAAAAGAAAAAGAGAGCTCATTCTTTCATATCCATTCTCTCTCCTCTCTTCATCTTCTTCTTCCTCTAGCTCAAGGTGATTCCTTCTCATGTGTTGAGATTCCTTCACCTTAAAAAGAAAACAACCCCTAAACACTCTCTACTCTCTCTAGGGTTCAAGGTTTAGCAAGCCGGAAACCCTAGTTCACTCAAAGATCGAGGAAGAGCCCAAAGGTCGAACCTTCGAGGTGGATCCATCTTTGACGGAAGAAGGCGACGAGAAGAGAACCACTCAAGCTACTACAAAGAACAAGAAAGAAGAACAACAACAAGAAGAGAAGGAGTTCAAGTTTAGGTATAACCATCTTCATAGTAGCTAACTCTCTTTAGCAAGTATGCTAGTTTAGTTTAGCAAAGATCCGGCTTTTACGGTCCATGTTACAAAGCTTAGAAAAAATTTTGATTTACCGTTTCCGCAACCCCGAAAGTACCGGGAGAGGTAACATGGACCTAACAGTTAATTGACTGCAAAACCTAATTTGGTTACTAGTTGCTAATTGTTAGTTTAAAAATTGTGATAAATATGCTATTTTTGCTAACTAAGTTTTTAGAAATTGCTTAAGTAATTGAGATTAAAATCTAATTAAGGTTTCATGACACTATTAACATTATAAATTGTAGTTTAATAATTTAGTTCATGCAAAACCAAGTTTAGTTGTGGAATTGTGAATTTTGCTTTAAAAAGTGTTAAAATCTGATATTTTTGCAAACTAGAATTTTGGGTTTAATGGAAATTGACGAGATTAAATTTAAGTAATGGTTTTTATGATCTACTTATGATATTTAGTGAATATTATGGCCATTAGTTTTGTTAAAACATCAAGTTTCGAATTAAAACGAAAATTAAGTGCTTTCTAGGTTTTCGGAAATAAATCGATTTGATTTATTTTGAGGTTTTGATGAGTTGCAATCTATTTTGTATTATAATTAGTGATTTTTGAAACCACGATTGGTGTGTTTGGGTTTTTCTCGATCAATCGGCGTTTGTATGCCGATATCGAGGGTTATTTGGTTTTTTTGCATGAGCGAGTCATGGGTTTTAACCTATGCGCGTTTCGTGCGCTGTTTTGGTTCTGTCCGTGATTTCGGTTTATGATATTATATATGTTTGCGTATAGGTACCCCTCACACGGACTTCAGACGATGAAGAAGAGGATGGCGGCATCGACTTCGTCAAATAAGGACTAGGTGAGTAGATGTATATCTACGGGGAAAGTCGGGTGGATGCCGTATAGCACCCCCACAAACGTAGAATAAGGATATTACATATTCTTATTAAGAACTCGGACGTGACCTTAGATTCTTGGCGAGTAGGGTACCATTAAAGACTTTAGGTTGGATTAGACTGATTTAGGAAGACTTAACCAGAGGATGATTGCCTTGGAAGGAATTCGTAGGTTTCATGTAGACACACACGCGCACACACACATAAACCTGACTTGGTGTATATGTGTGTGTGTGTGTATACAGGAATGTGTGTAGGTATATATATATATGTATATATATATATAGCATATACACGTGATATGAAGATGTTATGTGATACCTGGGGATGAGTCGATATGACTGGGCATGATGCCGTGAGATACAGATATACGAGTATGATATGAGATGTATTATGATATTAGCAGATCGTTGGGAAATGGGAAAATATATATTTATACATAAACGATAATAGGTGATGATGACATTGAACTGTACGAGACTCTAGAATAGAACCCGGATTGTAATATGTGACTTAATCACGATATGATATATGACATGATATTTTAGTGGATCATTTGACGATGGATATTTACACAGAGGATAATATATGTTTGATGATATTGGGATGTATGTGATTATAGTACAGTACCCTTGATCATGATATTGTTTGATGATGATACTAAACGAACGATGATGTATATATGTGATAGTTGACCCGTACCCCGATTTTAGGATGCCGTACGATGGATTTTACCGTACGAGGTATAGATGTGACTCGAGAAAGTCGTACTACGTATGTGACGCTATTGAGGCTGGATCGCCAACTAATAAAGATATCGACTCAGAGTTTAGGAGGATTCTTCTTATCTTTCGACTAGTGTCTTTAGTTAGTTCCTTAGTTGGTTAGGTAGATCTTAGTTTAGGCTCGAATCATACTTATTTTCAAAACTAACGAATCGTGTGCATTTTTAAAGACAGCCTGAGGGATACTGCGGATTATTCAAAGGACATATCTTTTCATAAAAAAAACCCGTAGCCCCTAATTTTCTAAAAACCACGATTCGTGCTTTTTTAAACAACAAACTGTATGACTCATAATTAGTATCTATTCTCTAGTTGTGCGTTTACTACACATTCATTATTATATTCATGTTGTATTCATCGTATTTGCATGTTCACACATATGTTTCTTTAGCTAATATGAAACTCTGCCTGTTAGGACACCAGCACCATTACCGATGATGCGCATGTTCCACGTACACTTATTTGCCGGCTCACACACATCATCATCGGTAATTGCCATGTCACGTACACTTTAGAACATATTATCTTTTATTGATATAATCTGCTAAAAGCTTGTCTGATATAATATTGTGTGATTACTCTCATGTGCTAGTTTAGACATTGCATTTATTACTTAGACACTTCATGCATTCACATATTCATATTATCATGCAGTATTGTGGGGCTTATGCCGACACTCATTATTTACTTACTCATGACTTTGGGATTTTGGATTTCTATGAGATTTCTGGACTTTGGGGAAAACCGCAAGAATATATATATATAACTTCTCTCTCTCTCCCCCTCTCTCCCTCTCTCCCTCTCATTTTAAAATACAAGTTGCGGTTTTCCCATGATGTATGGGTCGTCCACCATGAGTTTTCATGTTTTCTGTTGGATTTTGAGACCCGATTCGAGGAGTGGAGGAACCGTCTTGGGTACATGGTGGGACCGGTACGGTACCCCAGGGCGAAAGTGTTTTTGTGGGGATGACGATAAGCCTGGCTAGGGAAGACTACCTACCGGTGATGTCTGGCGCGGCGGATATCCGGAGAATACTGACCGTTGTCGTGTGATTTGATGATATGGGCCGATCCGGACTGACGGAGCCCGAGATATTGAGACTATGAGATATTGAGACTATGAGGTATTGAGACTTAGAGATTTACATGTTTTGTGTCTATGCTTGACACGGATTTCCATGGATTTCATTGATGATGTTTCAGATTACCATACAAATTTTACTATGATAAAAGTTAAAGATTTCTTATACAGATATGTCCAGATTTCGTGGATGATTGTTTTACATTCATGGTGCATGCATACTCATACACATGACATGTTACTACTTGAGGCACTGACACGAGCACTAAACATTGCACTTACGCATAGATTATTATTCTGCCACTACTAGATGACTAGTGTTATATTAAGTATATTATTATGACCTAGGAGATCGTCGTGCATGCAATTTCTACTCGCAGATGTCTTCTACTCACGAGTTGGCAACTCACTCCCGTTGTGCCAAATTTTGTTACAGGTTTCGATGTATAGGTTTTCTTGGCGGCTTGCTGGCACAACATTTCATTCAGGGTGATTTGCTTGGTAGGTTGGTTCACTTGTATCAGGACAGCCGTTGTACTTTTATTATTTCAATTGTATCTAGTAAGCTCCATCAACCAGACTTGTATTACTGATAGATTTAGAAGACTAGTTGTTTTATTTCGACCTTAGAGTCGCGCTTGTATTATTATGGTTTCTGGTGGATTTGGTTTTCTTTTGAGTTTTAAGCCTCGCCCTTCGGCGTTGTATATTATAGTGGATTGTGTGGTTGTTTCCGCCATTTGGCATAGAGCTAGCTCCCGCTTGGGGATACCTTTTTATTATTGCTCATGTATATATTCTTATTTGTACCCATTTGGGGCCAGTTTTTACAAAGAAGAATCTACCGAAATTTTTGAGAAAATTTGATGTTGCTTTTAAACATGTTTTTCCTTACTACTTCTTTTAATAGTTTAGATTTTTTGGGCTTCGGCTTTCTTAGATTACGTTAAGCCTCTAGACGTTTCGTAATTTAAGTGTCGGACACGTTCTGTACCTTCAGGTCGTGACAAAGTTGGTATCAGAGCGCTAAGTTTAACCCTTGTCTAAGTCTAGGTTGACCTTGATTGATGGAGCAGGTGACTTAGGTAGAGTGACGTACCGTGGGTATGATCCACGGCATACTTACGATACGCTACTCTGCTTAGAAGCCTTAGGATGTACATTTCTTTGCATCATATTCTATTCGTTCCTATGATCTATCTTCGTCAATGTCGGATGGTGGTTTCTGTTACCACGGTCGCACGGGCAGAGGGAGCTGCGGTTCGAATGTGATGACCGTTAGGGTATCGTTTATTCTTAAGAATTGAAGTATTGTTTAGTGTGCGGATGAAGGGTATTCACATGTCGTCCAGACGAAGTTAAAAGGTTCGAACGAATGTCAGAAACCCATTTTTCCAAGTTTAAGGTATTCGGAAGAACATGCAGGTATTTCTATGGACCCTCTAAAAGAATGAAACCCTAACTCGATATAATGACCATGAGAACGCCTTTGAACCTTAGGGTTTACGGCAATTCCGCGGTGCCATTAGTGAGGCTTGGGTTTGCCCTTCTACGGCTGGTCCGCAGGTGCTGTGGCATGTACTGGATATTTTAAACTGTACTTGAGTGTTGAGCTCTCGGGAATTTTTGGGACTTTGATGAATCGATCGAAAAGTTTAACGTAGTCCGGATATCATGTGATGAGATACATTACTTGGGATACTCTAGATATGAGCATAGCCGTTTGTAGCGCCGTTCATACAGCTACGAAGAGACGAGTTCGAATCGGTCGAAACCAGAGGAAAGAGGAGCCTATTGACGTCGGTGTTACGATTTGCGATCTGGTGATTCGAGTATCACATCTCCGTTGTTGGGTTTTGGTATTTTGAGGATTTCGTTTTATGATTGGTTTTCCTATGTACTCCTTCATTGCACTCGATTCGTGTTCTATGTATCAGATGTATTGATGCTGTTTTGTGCATACCCAGTGCACTCGATTTGGTTTTATACATTTTGAGATATTGATTTGATTTCGAGCATATGGGTTGCACATGATTTTGACACATGCTTCGGCATAGTTTTCATGCACTTTTCGTACTGTGATTTCGATTTTGATATTCGGTATATGTTTTCGTGCACCATGTGCACTTGATTGAGATTCTAGCGCACACTTGGCGCACTTGATGCGATTTTGTGCATACCAGATGCACTAAATCGGGATTTGTGCAGATTAGATGCACCTAATATTGTTTTTGTGCACACCCATTGCACTTGACAGATGTTTTTGGTGCACACCCGTTGCACTCAGTTTTGTTTCTGTGCATATTCGTGCTTCTGTATTTGGTTTCAATTTTCGTGCGCACCGGACGCACGAGGTATTTGTATACTGTATTTGAGATTGATTTTATTTTGAGCAGCAAGTTTTTATGATATTTACTATTTGGTTTGATAATCGAGCAGGACTGTCCTGAGATCAGTACCTAGGTATTTTTGCATACTTCTCTATTCAGATGTTTGGACAATTTTACTACGATGCGCACTATAAACAAGTTATAGTTTTGACGTATTTCATGTTGGTTTTCGTATTGGATTTTGACATGGTATTTCACCATAACTCCGATGATTGCGTTATGCTTGACGGAGTTGATTTTTAGTCATGTATTGATGATTTCGGAGCCCCGACGATTTGAGTGTTTTGCTAAATATTTTAGTATTGGGGGGAGTTTTAATTTAAATTCGGGGACCGAATTTCTTTAAGGGGGGAAGATTGTAACGTTTTAAAAATAAATAAATAAATAATAAGATAAATAAAATCCTTTAGGTGAATTTTCTGATAATCGGTAAAATAAACCGTATTTTTCGTAAAACTTAACTATAATTATTTTTCAATATAGATTTAAATATGCCTATTTTAACTATGTAATTACTAGTAAATGGTGTTTATTTAGTGACTTATAAATTATTAGTTTACTAAAATATTTTCCGTAATTAATTAAATTCAAATATTTACATAAGCTTTTAATTATACATTAAATTAGTGCGAATTACAAATTAAAAATGGGTTAATTTGAAAAGGTGAGCCATGACATATTAGAATTAAGTTTGTTGCATGCTCTTCTCTTCTTGAAATTTCTTCAAAATTCTAGAGCTTTCTAAGATTGGTTTAGAAAAAAAAATTAAATAAATTATTGAAAAGACTTAATTGGTGTCATAATTTGGGGACTTTCTATATAACCTCACTCTCTCTCCCTCTCCTCTAAAAGTGGCCGAAATTCCCCCATGGCGGCCTCAATTTTTCCCAAGCACTTTTCTCATCAAAAATTCTTCAAAAAATTCAACAAAAATCCAAAATAAAACCTCAAATTCCAAATCCAATTCCTACCCATTATTCTTTGCTCATTCTAGCTTGGATTCTTGAGGCAAGAGAGCCATTTGGGAGGCTATGTGAGCATGCTAGATATCATGTTGTGAGGTATAAATCTTAACCTATAGCTTAATTGTTGGATTATTACTTTAATTTAAGCTAATTAGGTGTTTAATTATGATTTTAATTTCAAGATCTAAATTTTCAAGAGAAGGGGTTTTAAATTAGGTTAGGGTTTTATCACTCAATTATGTTTACAAGGTGTAGTTTAACATGTTGAGGCATGGAAAACTTAATTTAATTGTTAATTTGTTAGGTGTTACTTTAAAATTCTTAAAATTAGGAAAAATTGTGCAAACTAGGTTTTTTTAGAATATGTTTATAGGTGAGATAAAATTCTAGTGAGAATTTTTATCAATTATTCATGGTTTTAATGATAAGATTAACATGTTAATTGAATGCAAAACCTAATTTGGTTACTGGTTGCTAATTGTTTGTTTAAAAATTGTGATAAATATGCTATTTTTGCTAACTAGGTTTTTAGAAAATTGCTTAAATAATTGAGATTAAAATCTAATTAGTGTTTCATGACATTATTAACATTATAAATTGTAGTTTAATAATTTAGTTCATGCAAAACCAAGTTTAGTTGTGGAATTGTGAATTTTGCTTTAAAAAGTGTTAAAATTTGATATTTTTGCAAACTAGAATTTTGGGTTTAATGGAAATTGACGAGATTAAATCTAAGTAATGGTTTTTATGATCTACTTATGATATTTAGTGAATATTACGACCATTAGTTTTGTTAAAACATCAAGTTTCGAATTAAAACGAAAATTAAGTGCTTTCTATGTTTTCGGAAATAAATCGATTTGATTTATTTTGAGGTTTTGATGAGTTGCAATCTATTTTGTATTATAATTAGTGATTTTTGAAACCACGATTGGTGTGTTTGGGTTTTTCTCAATCAATCGGCGTTTGTACGCCGATATCGAGGGTTATTTAGTTATTTTGCATGAGTGGGTCATGGGTTTTAACCTATGCGCGTTTCGTGCGCTGTTTTGGTTCTGCCCGCGATTTCGGTTTACGATATTATATATGTTTACGTATAGGTACCCCTCACGTGGACTTCGGACGATGAAGAAGAGGATGGCGGCATCGAGTTCGACAGACAAGGACCAGGTGAGTAGATGTATATCTACGGGGGAAGTCGGGTGGATGGCGTATAGCACCCCTGCAAACGTAGAATAAGGATATTACATATTCTTATTAGAAAGTCGGACGTGAACTTAAATTCTTAGCAAGTAGGGTATCATTGAAGACTTTAGGTTGGATTAGACTGATTTAGGAAGAGAACCAGAGGATGATTGCCTTGGAGGGAATTCGTAGGTTTCATGTAGACACACACACACGCACACATATAAACCTGACTTGGTGTATATGTATGTGTATATATATATACAGGAATGTGTGTAGGTATATATATATATGTATATATATATAGCATATACACGTGATATGAGGATGTTATGTGATACCTGGGGATGAGTCGTTATGATTGGGCATGATACCGTGAGATATAGATATACGATCGAGTATGATATGAGATGTATTATGATATTAGTGGATCGTTGGGAAATGGGAAAATGCATATTTATACATAAACGATAATAGGTGATGATGACATTGAACTGTACGCGACTCTGGAATAGAACCCTGATTGTAATATGTGACTTAATCACGATATGATATATGACATGATATTTTAGTGGATCATTTGACGATGGAAATTTACACAGACGATAATATATGTTTGATGATATTGCGATGTATGCGATTATAGTACAATACCCTTGATTATGATATTGTTTGATGATGATACTATACGAACGATGATGTATATATGTGATAGTTGATCCATACCCCGATTTTGGGATGCCGTACGATGGATTTTACCGTACGAGGCATAGATGTAATGATTGATCCGCACTCTTGATTCGAGAAAGTCATACTACGTACGTGACGCTATTGAGGCTGGATTGTCGACTACTAGAGATATTGACTCAGACTTTAGGAGGATTCTTCTTACCTTTCGACTAGTGTTTTTAGTTAGTTCCTTAGTTGGTTAGGTAGATCTTAGTTTAGGCTCGGGTCATACTTATTTTCAAAACTAACGAATCGTTCTCATTTTTAAAGAGCCTGAGGGATACTGCGGATTTTTTAAAGGACATATCTATTCATAAAAAAAAACCCATAGCCCCTAATTTTCTAAAAACCATGATTCGTGTTTTTTCAAACAACAAACTGTATGACTCGTAATTAGTATGTATTCTCTAGTTGTGCGTTTACTATACATTCACTGTTATATTCATGTTTTATTCATCGCATTACATGTTCACACATATGTTTCTTTAGCTAATATGAAACTCTGCCTGTTAGGACACCAGCACCATTACCGATGATGCGCATGTTCCACGTACACTTATTTGCCGGCTCACACACATCATCATCGGTAATTGCCGTGTCACGTACACTTTAGAACATATTATCTTTTATTGATATAATCAGCTAAAAGCGAGTCTAATATAATATTGTGTGATTACTCTCATGTGCTAGTTTAGACATTGCATTTATTACTTAGACACTTAATGCATTCACATATTAATATTATCATGCAGTATTGTGGGGCTTATGCCGACACTCATTATTTACTTACTCATGACTTTAGGATTTTGGATTTCTATAAGATTTCTGGATTTTGGGGAAAACCGCAAGAATATATATATATAACTTCTCTCTCTCACTCACTCTCTCTCTCTCTCCCCCTCTCATTTTAAAATACAAGTTGCGGTTTTCTCGTGATGTATGGGTCGTTCACCATGAGTTTTCATGTTTTCTGTTGGATTTCGAGACCCGATTTGAGGAGTGGAGGAACCGTCTCGGGTACATAGTGGGCCCGGTACGGTACCCCAGGGCGAGAGTGTTTTTGTGGGGATGACGATGAGCCTGGCTGGGGAAGACTGCCTACCGGTGATGTCTGGCGCGGTGGATATCCAGAGGATACCGACCGTTGTCGTGTGATTTGATGATATGGGCCGATCCGGAGTGACGGAGCCCGAGATATTGAGACTATGAGATATTGAGACTATGAGGTATTGAGACTTAGAGATTTACATGTTTTGTGTCGATACTTGACACGGATTTCCATGGATTTCATTGATGATATTTCAGATTACCATACAAATTTTACTATGATAAAAGTTAAAGATTTCTTATACAGATATATCCAGATTTCGTGGATGATTGTTTTACATTCATGGTGCATGCATACTCATACACATGACATGTTACTACTTGAGGCACTGACACGAGCACTAAACATTGCACTTACGCATAGATTATTACCCTGCCACTACTAGATGACTAGTGTTATATTAAGTATATTATTATGACCTAGGAGATCGTCGTGCATGCGATTTCTACTCGCAGATGTCTTCTACTCACGAGTTGGCAACTCACCCCCGTTGTGCCAAATTTTGTTACAGGTTTCGATGTACAGGTTTCCTTGGCCGCTTGCTGGCACAACATTTCATTCAGGGTGATTTTCTTGGTAGGTTGGTTCACTTGTATCAGGACCGCCGTTGTACTTTTATTATTTCAATTGTATCTAGTAAGCTCCATCAACCAGACTTGTATTACTGATAGATTTAGAAGACTAGTTGTTTTATTTCGATCTTAGAGTCGCGCTTGTATTATTATGGTTTCTGGTGGATTTGGTTTTCTTTTGAATTTTAAGCCTCGCCCTTCGGCGTTGTATATTATAATGCATTTGAATTTTAAGCCTCGCCCTTCGGCGTTGTATATTATAGTGCATTGTGTGGTTGTTTCCGCCATTTGGCATAGAGCTAGCTCTCGCTTGGGGATGCCTTTTTATTATTGCTCATGTATATATTCTTATTTGTACCCGTTTGGGGCCAGTTTTTACAAAGGAGACTCTGCCGAAATTTTTGAGAAAATTTGATGTTGCTTTTAAACATATTTTTCCTTACTACTTCTTTTAATGGTTTAGATTTCTGGGCTTCGGCTTGCTTAAATTACGTTACGCCTCTAGACGTTTCGTAATTTAAGTACCAGTCACGTTCCGTACTTTCGGGTCGTGACATTTACATCATTGTATCTTTTATTTCAAACAGTTATATGTAAAGATGAATGTATATAAATTTGTTGTTTTATTTTATTTCTCTTATCATTCTTGTACAATTTTATATTTTGTTTAATTACGCTTAACAATTTTATTTCTTAGTAAATACATTACGGCCTGCCACGTTACTGTTTCCGTATACTGGGAAGCAGGGCGTGACAGTATTATCCATATTTTAAACTAGATTTTTAGAAGAGACCCGGGTATTTTTCGAAGTATTTTGTTATTAGCTGTTTAAACCTAATACGTCTATTATAATATTTATAAAACTTAAAACCAAAACTAATAAACTAACAGTTAAGAAAATATATTATAATATATCCTAATATTTTTCATATCTCTTTCTCTCCTCAGTCTCTCTCCCTCTCTTTCTCCCTTTCTGTCTCTCTCTCTCCTCTCGCGCATACTCTCTCTACCCTCTCTATATATAAATATAAATTATTATATTAACCCAATTATTTTACAACACCGCACCTCTCTCTCCCCTTCTCTACTTCTTTTCCCTGCCTCTTCACGAGAAACCAAATCCCAACCTAAACCCTAGCCGCTCGTCTTCACCGCCGATCACCTCACCCTTATCTCCTCGTTGTCATCGTCACCTTCGTCTCGTATTCTTCTCCTCTACCTCGATGACCCACAACCCTTAAGAACCCACGAACCCGGTCACCAACCCTGCAACCCGAGAACCCAAGAAACCCCTTGCCAAGCCATCGCCACCAATCACCAAGCCTCGTCGAGACCTTACCCCGTCACCCTCATCATCACACCACCTCCTTGTTCCTCGACCATCCTTGCACCTCCAGACCCCCGGCGACCTAACTGCAGAAACCCTAACCTCATCGTGGAATCGCCGTCGTTGTCACCCTCACCTCACCGTCATCACTACCATCACCTCCTCGACCTCCTCACAACCTCAACCACCTCCTCTCCCTCTTCTACATCCCCGACGACTCCACCGCCAATAGCAACCCAGAGATCTCTCTGCCCTTCGCCGTTAGACCTTGCCGACGGCAGCCTATCGCCGTCGTCGCCTTCTCCCCTTTCCTCTGTCCCCTGAACCTAGAGCCGACACAACCCCCATTCCTCTTCTTCCTTTCTTATTTCTTTCTTTCCTTTTCTTTATCGGTTCTTGACCGTCTTGCCGGAGTCGCACGGGTCGCCGACGATCCGGACGACCCAGTCATCGTCATCGTCCAGCGTAGCCACATCTTTGATCAGCTAGGTCCAGTCCTGCACGAGCGTGAGTTTGCATCATGATGTTTATCCGATATCGAAGGTGACGTACGTACCCCGACGTGAGATCCGATCAGGCAAGTTTAACTTGCAACATGCTGTGTTAATATATCAATTTATATATGAATAAAAATAGTACATGTGTTTCATTATACGACAAATATTATAGTTTTACCATTTTACAGTATCCGTTCATATCCAAACTGATAATCGTGTACTTAATTGCATGCCGGTACATCATGATATCATTATACTATCACATTAGTACAACATGTTATCTAGGTGTATCTTACGTAGTCATGGACGTATAAAAGGTTATCACAGATAGATACATGTGCATCCGTGCATTAACCGTGTTCCGATATTCGTTACGGTTTCACATTGGATATCTATTTGATGCACATACATCACATGACATGTTCACGACATACTACTTGACTTGTTATATGGATCTTGTTACTAATGCCAACGATATTGACGTGTTGTCCTGACGGATGTGACTTGTTGTCTGCATAGACGAGAACTGTACATACTTGATCCTGTGTTGGCATTAGATCTATATTGGCAATACCCGACTTGAACACATAAACCTGGGGGTAAAGGGGAAATCAAGAATATAACCAAAACGTAACTCAAAAGGCTATTATTACATGTTTGCCGTTTTTTCGGGCGTTACGGAATAATTACCTGTTTGCCGTTTTTCTGGGTGTTACGGAATAATTACATGTTTGCCGTTTTTCCAGGCGTTACGGAATAATTACTTGTTTTTCGTTTTTCCGAGCATTATGGAATAAATCCTGTTACCGTGGTCCCGTGGGGAATGAACGGAACATAGACTGTTGGGTTACGATGAGAATTACATTAATTGATTTCAAATACTTTTAGAATAAATAAGCTAGAAGCACAGTTTTAGGTTACATATTACACATCACATACATACAGATACCCCACTGTTTCATATCTGTATTATTTATTTACATTCATGTTAAGTTATATCGTTATATTCTGGTTATCACTGTTTCTTTGATATTATGACGCACTAACATCTAGGTTTTGTATGGCCCAGTTCCTTTACCTTTATCGCAGGCAGATCGAGAATATTTTAGCAATCAGGCCGAGCGATGAAGAATTGAACATGTATTATTTTGAAATGTTTTGGTTTAGTTTATTTCCGCAGTTTTATTTCCGTGATATGGCCCATATTGGGACAAGTTTCAGATGTCGTTTATTGGATTTGATTCGTTTCTATTTACTGCGGCAAATGGACATGTACTCGATAGATTTTATATTTTACTGTTCTTGATATCCTATAGATAGCCGTAATGTGACTGTGGAGGGATATTTCCTAGCTACAGGTAGCATGGATGGTTCTGTCACATGCCGTAGTTTGCACACTCTAGGAAACGGGGCGTGACAGTTGATATCGTGCTGTGTATGGTTGGCCAATACTAAAGGTCCCTAGTCAGGGCAAGTGAGATTTACTGGTAGGTACACCAGTAGTTTCTCAAGTTGTATTGGACTCCATATTGTCATGACTTGTCACGCTATTAGGGGTTAGACATTTACCACCCCCTAGGCCCGATATGCGATGTTCTCAGACAAACAGACCGGACTGTACGGAGAATGTCACTTATAGGCTCAGTTGGGGTTCGGACAATTTCTCTTTTCGAACTTCCTTTCGACAAATACCTGAGTAGCCATTACAAACAGCTAGTGCCACTGAAATGCTTGTGGTTAAATCCATTACCAGTGTATTGTCGAGTTTTAGAATCTCACACAGAGGGTTTTCCGGTTCAGACAAAATGGTGTAGTTTGCGTATTTCGATACGCTCGGGTGTTCGATTGAACACGTGTATTTATACACATACTTTAATCGGATGGTTTAGTAGTACTAGCGGGTTTGAAAGACAGCCAGTTTTGATGCTAGTATTATATTGCTCTCTTTTGGATATTTGTATTTTAACACGAATACGGTATTTATACGAATACGTGTATTTGTATAAACACGAGTATTTGTGCTTTGATACAAATACATGTATTTCTTTCTAAATATGAATACGCGTATTTTGTATTTTCGGTATAAATACGGTATTCATATTTTGGTATAAATACGGTATACGTATTTATTATAAATACGGTGTCACGACTGAGGAGAAGAAGAGATTCTGTGAAACTCTATTCTGTATTTTAACAGAAGAATTTTCGTACTAAGGTTTCAGAGTCGTTATATTCTACCCTCCTTATAAAAATTTGGTCCTCGAAATTTATACAAGGAAGTTGTAACAGATTCAAGAAAAATTAGATTACAGCGGTGGTGAAAGAACTACTGATATTATACCAGAAATGTATGAAAATATTTAGATAGATGAAAGACCAACGGGATTCAAGAATTTGAAAAGATGAAAAAGATAGGAGTGAATTTACCAGGGTTATCTTGACCCATAGCTTCGACTTCCACGGCCGCCAAGGTGTAAACTTGACGTCTCTGCACATTTCTCTGTGCATGCTAATATATCGATAGCTGAAGAGGTAAAAGTGGTCCACGTGGAGGTGGTGCAGGAAGAGCCAACCGAGTAGATAGAGCTTGGATAGCTGGTCTAGCTGCGGGAATTATGCCAGTTCGGTTCTGTGGGCAAGTGCCTATAGTGTGTGAGGATGATCCACATATCAGACAAAGACCATTCACTTGACGGCAATTTTTGACTTGGTGTCCGGTCCTCTTATAATAGATGCAGAAGTTCGGTTCAGTCTTAGAACATAATCTTCCTGGCCTCATAGATGGTGCTGGGAGAGTTGGCCTAGAAGAGGCTCCTCCACTAATCTGATTGGCGGAACGTTTCATACCGACCGACTGTGGCCTTCTCTTCTTCTTAATGACAGCTTCATAGCGACGGGCTGAGTTCAAAGCTGTTTCATGTGTTAGGTATTCCTCTGTTGCTAGGGCAGCCTGGATCTCCAGGTCTAATCCTTGCTGGAAGCACCTACCTCTGATTTCTGCAGTAGGAATTAGATGGGCGGCGAATCTGCCAAGCATGGTGAATTCGGCATCGTACTCGTCCACTGACATATCCTACATGGATCCTTGTTGTAGGTGAATGGACTTCTGTTCTATTTCGAAGTGTGCGGTTTCCAGAAAGTACTTGGCATCCAAGAGATCACGAAAAGTCTTCCACTCAATTGGATGCTCAAGACGGCTCTCTTCGGCCTTCCACCAGATTTTAGCATTGTCAGTAAGCTGGAGTTTTGCTATTCTGACCCAAGAAACTTATGGAACTTGGGTTGCGGCTAGGTCATCTTCAATGCTTTGTACCCATTCTTCGGCTTCAAGTGGTTTCTCCTTCCCTGAGAAGTTCTTTGGATGCAACGCCCGAAATTGTTTCACTCCCGGTGCTTCTGCTTCAGAGCGGATGAAACTCTGTTGAAGAAGAGCAGTCTGCTCCTGCAAAATCATGCTTTGAGCCTGCTGACCCTCAAGTAAGCTTTTGATAGCCTCCAGAAGTATCGTCTGTTCTGTGAGTGGAGCGGTTACGGTAGGTGAAGGTGGTAGAACGGTAAGGGTAGGTGGCGGTGATGTACTTCCATCATTGGTGCCATGGTTGCTGGGAGAATCCATCACCTTAGATAAAAAAGAAAGATTAGGATAGATTCAATGGAAATTGAATTGCAAAGAATGTAAAGTTGTTGAACCGTATATTTCTTGTTATATATTGCTTATGATTTCATGCAGAATTGACCTGCAGGGCCGCCAACAAAACCTGTCACGTCCCGCTTTTCAGTAGACGGAAGCAAGTACGTGACGAGACCGCGACGTATTTCTTTCGAGAAGGTAATTTCCCGGAATAAATACGCTAAGCGTAAAATAAGCAATATAAAATAATGACAAGAGAATTAACATGAGATTAAAATTTCAACAACTTTATTTACATTCAACTTGATTCATTTACAATACATGATTTCAATTGAAAGAAAGTACAAGAATGAAAATGCCTAAACAATGGCATACAAAAACTGAGAAAAGATAACTGGTCTAGGCCTGGGTCGCTATCTGATCGTGCTCCTCCTCTGAGATGTCTACCTCCTCAGTCTTCACGGTATCTGATGAACATTCCAAGAAAACAAAGGTGGGTGGAATGCCCGTCAGCGAACTTTCGCTCGGTAAGTTCCCAAGATATGAAGTGAAATATAAAGTGTAATGATAAAGGAAATGTATATCATGAACAATTGATTATGAGGTATAGTGTATCAGCATGTCATTTTATAGAAACACGGCAATTTTATTTAGTATACAGTTTTATCGTAATATATGTGAACAAGTATGGTAATATATATGAAAATTAGGTAAACATGACAGTATAGCATGAGCATGGCAAACAATTATAATATGGTCGTGTAGTGTAGGTATAGTGAACATGAAGTGAATGTAAGTGTCTTAACAGGTCTCTACTTGGGTATACCAATTTAACGTAAGTTCAAGGGTGAATGTCAACCAATATCAAGAGTGTTCTCGAACCCAATAGGCTGTAATCCAGGGGTAAGGAACCACGGGCCCGAATCAAGTGTTAGTAACGGGACTTCAACCTAGTGTTGAAGTATTCCAAACTCAACAGGCTGTAATTTAGAAGTAAGGAAACATGGGCCCTCATGATAGCTTACTTGTGTTAGTAGACATGGATTCATGATCTAGTGAGACTCCTGAGATTTCATTGGATTCACGCATGGACTACCCTAACACCCCGTATAGGCTAAGTTACAGTAAAATTACCAGTCTTTCTCGAAACCATGAATACATCGAGTTGCAAGATTGAGTTCATGTCTATATCAAGTATTCATATCAAGTTGTATTCATGGTTCGAGTCAAGTCATAATGTTCAAATATTCATGTTTTTCTTTAGTCAAGTTCAAGTGTTCCGATTCATGATCAATAATCAAGTATACCTGTTTGAGTTTGATATTGATTTTGTGTGTTCAAGTTCATGATCAAGTATTCGTGTTTGGTTTTAGATTCAGGTTTTGAGTTTGGATTCAGACTTGAGTTAGACTCAAACTTGAGTTAGGCACTTGTACCTGATTTAGATCCTGAATTAGGTTCGGGAGTTATCAGTAATTGCTGCACATGTACGGCAGGATTTGTGTCTTTTTCCAAGACAATTACCGTTGATAACACCGTTAAGTTTTCTATCTTAAATAGGCAAGCACTCACTTTCTCCGGCTCCCTGGGGCCCAAGAGAATTGATCCCGCTTAAATCTATATTTACTAAAATCCTTAAATATTGTTTTATATAACTCGATGGGGTTTTATTAAAAATATTTTTAATAAAATTTCAAAATAAACCTCGATTATTTATTTATATTATTTAGGGTTTTCATAGATATGAATTTTAAGGATTTAAGGTTTTTTAGTGATAATTACATAGTTTGGAAAGTTCATGGTATTTTATTGTAAAGCTTGACTTTTATTGGTATTTTGATGAAACTTGTAATTCTTTCATTGTACAAAATATAAGGTTATTATATTTTGAAGATATATGAATTTTATAATATTTATATAATTAAAAAAATAATTTTTATTTAAGTAGAAAATTGCGTTTTTCTTAAAAAAACGTATTAAAAACCTTTCGAGACCGAATGCTCCGTAAGGAGGTCTGCATCTCACTCTACTAGCCTAAGAATGTGTGATAATCCACATCATCCAATAGCGGGTCCCCTAAAAAGGGTTGTAGAGACTTATTTGGAAAGGAATTGAAAATACAATTTAAAAGAAAACCGTTTTTATAGTAAATGGTATTTTAATGAAATCTTGTATTCGTAACAAAAAATATGTTCAAAGGGTATCGTGCTATGGAAACCATATGTGTATATGAGGGGTAGATCGTTACCCTGTGAATTTTTCTAAAGGTATGTTTAAGCAAAACAAATAAAAATGATATATACAAACTTCATGGTATTTTAATGTAAAAATTAAATTAAAGTTATCTTACATGATATTTTTTATTCAAAGTTGATTCTAAGCATTGGTTTTATGATTACAAATATGGTGTAGGAATATGAATGAAAAATATGTAAGAAAAAGTGGAATTATAGAGTTTTAGAGGGAGATGTCAGTTTTAACTCTACTTCCGACATATGTTTTGAAAAGAAATGTTTCAAGAAGAAGAAGGGGGATTGAGAGGGACTTACCGCTTGGTTATATCAAGAAGTGGTAGAAGAAGAGATTATTGTCGTCGTGGTGTCGCGGGGTCGTCGAAATTGCTTCGATTCTTCGCCTGAAGTTAATCGCTTGCTAACTCCACTTATACTTCACTTATACTTAGAATATTTTGAGAATTTTGGCTAGAATTTTCAGAATGATAAAGGGATAGGACATGGAGTAGTATTTATAGTATGTAATTAGGGTTGTGAAATTAAAAGAGTGGATTAAAATGTATTAAAATGAGGATAAATGGGGAATTTAAGGGTCTATATTTGATTGCAGAGCAATCAAACAGTGTAGGGTAGTTAGGGATAAGGGAAGGGTCGTGTGTCCAAAGCCCGGGCTTCATTGGCCAAGGGGGGACCGTCGGTGCCGGCCCAAACAAGTTTTCTACAGGTCGATTTGGGGTGGGGGGCCGGTGGATTCTTGCTACATGTTCCTCTCTGTATTTAAATCATTGTGCATATGTTTGATTTTTCTTTCTTTTCGTTTGTGTGTGTATTGCATGTGTAAAATTTTAGCCTTCCGAAAAGTTTAGAAAGAAAATCAGAAAAAATTAATGTGTCTGATGGGATTCGAACACAGGGGCTACGTCACAGCAGTGCAAGGCTTTACCAGTGAGCTACAAGTTGTTTCTTGCTGTTCTTAAACAAAATTAACTTATAACTTGTAGTAAGGCTGTGAAACTCTATTCTATATTTTAACAGAAGAATTTCCGTACTAAGGTTTCGGAGTCGTTATATTCTACCCTCCTTATAAAAATTTCGTCCTCGAAATTTATACAAGGAAGTTGTAACAGATTCAAGAAAAATTAGATTACAGCAGTGGTGAATTACTGATATTGTACCAGAAGTGTATGAAAATGTTTAGGAAGATGAAAGACCAACATGATGCAAGAATTTGAAAGGCTGAAAAAGCTGGGAGGGGATTTTACCAGGGTTATTATGACCCATAGCTATGGCTTCCCCGGCTACCAAGGTGAAAACCTGATGTCTCTGCACATTTCTCTGTGCATGCTGATACATCGATGGCTGAAGAGGTAAAGGTGGTCCACATGGAAGTGGTGCAGGAAGAGCTAACCGAGTAGGTGGAGCTTGGATAGCTGGTCTAGTTGCGGGAATTAGGCCAGTTCGGTTGTGTGGGCAAGTGCCTATAGTGTGTGAAGATAATCCACATATTAGACAAAGACCATTCACTTGATGGCAATCTTTGACTTGGTGTCCGGTCCTCTTACAATAGATGCAGAAGTTCGGTTCAGTCTTGGAACATAATCCTCCTGGCCTCATAGATGGCGCTGGGAGAGTTGGCCTAGAAGAGGCTTCTCCAGTAATCTGATTGGCAGAACGTTTCATACCGACCAACTGTGGCCTTCTCTTCTTCTTAATGACAGCTTCATAGCGACGGGCTGAGTTCAAAGCTGCTTCATGTGTTAGGTATTCCTCTGTTGCTAGGGCAGCCTGGATCTCCAGGTCTAATCCTTGCTGGATGGGCCTGGCTCTAATTTGTGCAGTAGGAATTAGATAGACGTCGAATCTGCCAAGCATGGTGAATTCGGCATCGTACTCGCCCACTGACTTATCCCACATGAATCCTTGTTTTAGGTGAATGAACTTCTGTTCCATCTCGAAGTGTGCGGTTTTCGGAAAGTACTTTGCATCAAAGAGATCATGAAAAGTCTTCACTCGATTGGCTGCTCAAGACGGCTCTCTTCGGCCTTCCACCAGATTATGGTATTGTCAGTAAGTTGGAGTTTTGCTATTCTGACCCAAATCACTTATAGAACTTGGGCTGCGGCTAAGTCGTCTTCAATGCTCTGTGCCCATCTTCGGCCTCAAGTGGTTTCTCCTTCCTTGAGAAGTTCTTCGGATGTAACGCCCAAAATTGTTTCACTCCCGGTGCTTCTGCTTCAGAGCGGATGAAACTTTGTTGAAGGAGAGCAGTCTGCTCCTACAAAATTGTGCTTTGAGCCTGCTGACCCTCAAGTAAGCTTTTGATAGCCTCCAGAAACATCGTCTGTTCTGTGAGTGGAACGGTTACGGTAGGTGAAGGTAGTAGAACGGTAAGGATAGGTGGCGGTGATGTACTTCCAACGTTGGTGCCAGGGTTGCTGGGAGAATCCATCACCTTAGATAAAGAAGAAAGATTAGGATAGATTCAACGAACATTGAATTTCAAGGAATGTAAAGTTGTTGAACCTCATATTTCTTGTTATATATTACTTATGAGTTCATGCAGAATTGACCTGCAGGGCCGCCAACAAAACCTGTCACGTCCCGCTTTCCAGTAAACGGAAGCAGGTACGTGACGAGACCGCGGTGTATTTATTTCGATAAGGTCATTTCCCGGAATAAATATGCTAAGCGTAAATTAGCAATATAAAAGAATGACAAGAGAATTAACATGAGATTAAAACTTCAAAAACTTTATTTATATTCAACTTGATTCATTTACAATACATGATTTCAACTGAAAGAAAGTACAAGAATGGAAATGCCTAAACAATGGCATACAAAAACTTAGAAAAGATAACTGGTCTAGGCCTGGGTCGCTATCTGATCGTGCTCCTCCTCTGAGATGTCTACCTCCTCAGTCTTCACGGTATCTGACGAACATTCCAAGAAAACAAGGGTGGGTGGAATGCCCGTCTGCGAACTTTCGCTCGGAAAGTCCCCAAGATATGAAGTGAAATATAAAGTGTAATGATAAAGAAAATGTATATCATGAACAATTGATTATGAGGTATGGTGTCTCAGCATGTCATTTTATGGAAACACAGCAATTTTATTTAGCATACAGTTCTATCGTAATATATGTGAACAAGTATGGTAATATATATGACAATTAGGTAAACATGACAGTATAGCATGAGCATGGCAAACAATTATAACATGGTCGTGTAGTGTAGGTATAGTGAACATGAAGTGAATGTAAGTGTCTTAACAGGTCTCTACTTGGGTATACCAATTTAAGGTAAGTTCAAGGGTGAATGTCAACCAATATCAAGAGTGTTCTCGAACCCAATAGGCTGTAATCCAGAGGTAAGGAACCATGGGCACGAATCAAGCGTTAATAACGGGACTTCAACCTAGTGTTGAAGTATTCCAAATTCAATAGGCTATAATCCAGGAGCAAGGAAACACGGGCCCTCATGATAGCTTGCTTGTGTTAATAGATATGGATTCGTGATCTAGTGGAACTCCTAAGATTTCATTGTATTCACGCATGAACTACCCCAACACCCCGTATAGGCTAAGTTACAGTAAAAATTACTAGTCTTGCTCTAATCCATGAATATATCGAGTTGCAAGATTGAGTTCATGTCTCTATCAAGTATTCATGTCAAATATTCATGTATTCATGTCAAGTTGTATTCATGGTTCGAGTCAAGCATAGTGTTCAAATATTCATGCTTTGCTTTAGTCAAGTTCAAGTGTTCTGATTCATGATCAATAATCAAGTATACCTGTTTGAGTTCGATATTGATTTCGTGTGCTCAAGTTCATGATCAAGTATTTGTGTTTGGTTTTAGATTCTGGTATTGAGTTTGGATTCAGACTTGAGTCAGACACTTGTAACTGATTTAGATCCTAAATTAGGTTCGAGAGTTATCAGTAACAGCTGCACATGGACGACAGGATTTGTGTCTTTTTCCAAGACAATTACCGATGATAACACTGTTAAGTTTTCTACCATAAATAGGCAAGCACTCACTTTCTCCGGCTCCCTGGGGCTCAAGAGAATTGATCCCGCTAAAACCAATATTTACTAAAATCCTTAAATACTGTTTTATATAACTCGAAGGGGTTTTATGAAAAATATTTTAAATATAATTTCAAAATAAACCTCGAGTATTTATTATATTATTTAGGGTTTTTATAGATATGAATTTTAAGGATTTTAGGTATTTTAGTGATAATTACATAGCTTGGAAAGTTCATGGTATTTTATTGTAAAGCTTGACTTTTGTTGGTATTTTGATAAAACTTGTAATTCTTTCATTGTACAAAATATAAGGTTATTATATTTTGAAAATATATGGATTTTATAATATTTATATAATTATAAAAAATAAATTTTTATTTAAGTAGAAAATTGTGTTTTTCTTAAAAACCGTATTAAAAACCTTTCGAAACCGAATGCTCCGTGAGGAGGTCTGCATCTCGTTCTACTTGCCCAAGGATATGCAATAATTGGCATCATCCAATAGCAGGTCCCCTAAAAAAGATTGTAGAGGCTTGTTTGCAAAGGAATTGAACATACAATTTAAAAGAAAATCGTTTTTTTATAGTAAATGGTATTTTAATGAAACCTTGTATTCGTAACAAAAAATATGTTCAAAGGGTATCGTGATATGGAAATCATGTTTGTATGTTAGGGGTAGGTTGTTACCCCGTGAATTTTTCTAAAGGCATGTTTAAGCAAAACAAATAAAAATGATATATACAAACTTCATAGTATTTTAATGTAAAAGTTAAATTAAAGTTATCTTACATGATATTTTTGATTCAAAGTTGGTTCTAAGTATTGGTTTTATGATTACAAACATGGTGTAGGATTATGAATAAAAAATATGTAAGAAAAAGTGGAATTATAGAGTTTTAGCGGAAGATGTCATTATTAACTCCACTTCCGACATATGTTTTGAAAAGAGATGTTTCAAGGAGAAGAAAGGGGATTGAGAGGGACTTACCGCTTGGTTATATTAAGAAGAGGTAGGAGAAGAGATTGTTGTCGTCGTGGTGTCGCGGGGTCGTCGGAATCGTTTCGATTCTTCGCCAGAAGTTGACCGCTTACTAACTCCACTTGTACTTAAAAAATTTTGAGAATTTTAGCTAGAATTTTCAGAATGATGAAGGGCTACGTGTCCGACCCGGACTTAAATCACGCGACCGGCACTTAAATCACGCAGCGTCTAAAAGCGTAACGTAATTCAAGTAAGCCGAAACCCATAAATCTAAACCCTTTTACGGAAAATAGTGGAGGTGCAGTTTTGAAATAAAAGTATATTGAAATCAAGTTCTTCTTTGAATGCATAAATAATGATATATAAAAACACAAGTGGATTATATACTAATTGAAAACATTTTTTCGTCCTTTTAAAATTTGTGCAGCACCTCCCTTGTATATTTTGATCCAAAACCACATGCATGCAAATAAAAAGCATCCCCAAGCGGGAGCTAGCTCTTCGCCAATTAGCGGAATAACAACCATGAAATAAGCAGTAAATATACGACGCACTATGTCGAAGATCAAACACAGAAAGAACAATAAATAAAGCAAGACATCAACAACTCAAAAGAAGCGAATATACACTCATCGATCTAAGTCTCGTAAATACACAAGTCTATCAAGGTCTACCAATATACAAAATCTAGTTTCTGATTGATGGAGTTTATCTAGATACATAGGAATAAAAGGTACAAGAGTGGTCACGATCTAATGTGTGTCCCATCTACCAAAGCAAAACAACCTAATGGAACTGTGTGCCAGCGATACCGCTACTGATCCAAGCGGTCGAACCTGCAAGAAAACTGTGGCACGACGAGGGTGAGCTGACAACTCGTGAGTAGAAAATATCAGCAGGTAGAAATCGAATAAATAGCGATCCCTAGGTCATACTATATCAAGAAGGTAATATTATGGTATCTAGGGTGACCATGTATGCATATATATATCAACAATAGAGTCATGCCAATAACATGTAAAATGCAATCATCTGAATCATATGCCTGTATGTATATGAAAATCAACCAACGTGTGTCCATCAACGACACTTCAATATCATAGAATATGAGTGTCCAACATCGACACTCGAAACATTATGAAACTAATGTCCAGCATCGACATGTAAATCCTCATATTTTCAGGCGCCGCATCCATATCCATCTCACGACTCCGGCCGGTATCCTCTGGATAACCGCCGGGTCCAAACTATCACCGGTCAGTGGTGCTCCTCTGCCTTGCTCATTGTCTACTCTACGATCTTCTTGCCCTGAGGTACCGTACCGGGCTCCACCATGTACCCGCAGACGGTTACTCCTCACTCCTCGAATCGGGTATGCTCATAACTCAGAACCGAGAAAACTCATGGTGGACGTCTCGAAATCACATCACGAGAAACTGTGTTTTTAAAACAATTCATAATTTCCTTTGAAATGTAATCGCGGTTCTCAAATCCAGAGATCTCATGGAAACAGTATCTCAATACATATAACCATAAAATACGATGTATGCAAATATAGAACAGTAATGTGAGCATATCAAGTATATCATGCAAGCATGTCATGTGATGGTACTAAACAATAAATGTACTTTACAGTTAAGAATAATATCGTGATATAGCAATTCTACTGTGTAAGTGGCATAGCAATTACCGATGATGAATGTATGAGCCGGCAAATCTGGGTAAGTGTAACATGCGCATCATCAGTAATTGTGCAGGTGTACTAGCAGACGATATCATAAAGCGGTAAATACCGGAAACATAGTACGTATGTCACGAGGGATAAGCCAACATAAACAGAAACGACAAGAAGGTATGTAACTACACATGAACCATATGGTCGGTTTAAATGATACGAATCGTAGTTTTGAAAGTGGGGGCTACGGTGTTTTTGAGGAAAAGACGTCATTTGAAAATCCATAGCGTCCCTTGAGGTTTTCATTTAAAAGTGCATACGATTCGTCGGTTTTGGAAATAAGTATGGTTCAGGTGAAATCTTTACGTCGTCGATCCAACCTCATAGCATCAGATGTGGCAATATACTCCAATATCATCCTCAAATCACGAGCACGGATCAATCATCCGGTAAAACTCATCGCGTATAGTAATCCATCGTACGGTGTCATCAAACAGAATAGGGATTCTATCGTCCTATACATCAATAAGGGTACGGATCTAGGTCTCGTACATCATATCTTATTAATCTCATAACATATCCATCTCAATCTCATATTGTATTTATACCGATCTCATGTCGTATCGATATCGATCTCATATCATACCACTATAAATTCATACTTGTCCTCTATCAATTATATATATCACGCTTCACATCCTCATTTTATCACGTCATCTCATACTAATCCTTTGATCATATCCGTAAGTTCAGTCATAGGTTTCTTCAAACTATAATTTATATATCGGTCATTTCATCATTATAGTTACGAGGGTGCTATACGCCATCCACCCGACTTCCCCCGTAGATATAAATCTACTCACCTGCTAATCTCCTTGTTTAGTCGAAGTCAATGTGCTTCGTCGTCTCGGAAGTCCATGTGAAGGTACCTACAATCAAAACACATTGTAATGCTATTAAAACCAAGTTCAAAAACCGATACGGCACACGAAGTGCTCATAGGTTAGAATCTATAGCCTACGCATGTAAGAACAACCAAATAACCCTCGTCGTTGACATACAAATGTCCAACGACCAAGTCCAATTTCAAATACCAAAACCCAAGTTTCAGAAATCGCAAAAACCGAAATCAGCAACAAAGGAAATCACTCCCAGATTCTACCCTATGTCAAACTAGGAGATTTTACATATAGGGTAGGTCTAGATATCATCTAAGGAAGCCATGGACCAAGAATTAACACCAAAACCTACAGTGTGGCCGCAAATTGCGGCCATAAGGATTAAATCTGCGGCCATTTATTTGAGTTGGGGTCTCGGGTCTCTATGGTAGCTTCCTATATGCCTGCACATCTCTAGGTGATGGGAACTTATTTTATGGGTCTCTCGGGTCATCCCAGATTCCAAAATATCATCACAATCTGTCAAAAATCTAATGTCGGGCAATTCTATGTTTGTGTTTTTGGGGTTCTAGTCTCTGGTCTTGGCTAGTAAAACATCACTAAGGTCTTGAAAACACTCACTACACCTCAATTGCCATTTCACAAGTCCATTCATCCACTAATATCAACCTAGAAATTTCTAAGATCACTAAACATACTTTAACGAACACTAAACTTAACTAGGAGGCAAAGAAACAATTTAACAAGATGGGAAGCGGAAATTATACCTCTTGGATGCAACTCAAGAAAAATCCTAGATGGTTAGAAGTCTTCAAAATCCAAATGAGCTTGCTAGGGGGTGTAGGATGAGATGATGGTCAATTTTAATGAAGGTGGTATGGGGTTTTGACGAAGATTTGAGGTATTTGTGGAGGAGGTGGAGGAAGGAGAAGAAGGAGAGTTGATGTGATGAAATTAAGGAAGAAGGAAATAATGAAGGATGGTGAAGGATACCCCCCCCCCTCTCTCTTTCTCACTCTTACTCTCTCTCTTTCTCTCATAGCCCATACTCCCATGTCATAATTTGTCTCCCCACTCCATGTCTTCTCTTGTCCCCCCCCCCTCTCATCCAAAATCTTTCTTTTTCTTTTCTCTTTCCTTCTCACAAATAAAGCACAATGCAAATGAAACAAACATGCAACAAAAATGCAACACATCATGGTGCATTAGCCATGGTTATTTTAAAAAAGACGGATTTGGCATAATCATGATTGGTAGTGCACTAATCAAGTTTAATTTAAACTTGCATATAATTAATTGCATAATTAATTATAAAATGCCCAAATCCAATAAATACCTTTTTAATAAATAATACATATTAATCTCCAATTATTTTCCAAATATTGGTATTTAATTATACCATTTTACGAAAACCCCATTTCGTAATCGAATAGATTTCGTGAAATATATTATTTTATTATTTAAATTCCAAAAATAATATTTTGTGTTTCTGAAATGTTACAATCTACCCCCTTAAATAAATTCGGTTCCTGAATTTAAATTTAAACCTCCAAATACTAAAATATTTCAATAATCAGTTCAAATCAATGGGGCTCCGAAATCATGGAATACTCAACTATAACACAACGCATCGAGCGCGCATGAAAACGAGTGCGAAACTCAAAATCAAACTCCATCAAGCGTCACGCAATCACTGGAGTTATAAAGGAAATGCAAATCTCGAAATCCACTGCTGAAATCCAATATACTATAGTCAAAATCGTACTACGTATATAGTACGCATCCCTTTAAAACCATTTTAAAAGCTGAATAAAACACATGCAAAATCTTTTCTGAATCGCCGTGCAATGTGTAACTCACGGTACAAGTGGCGGACGCTCATTTTTAAAGTAGTAAATATGCATTCATATATGTTTTGTTCAAAATATATGTTCCGTCTTTTTGAAATATATCAAAAGGTTTTCCTTTGTAAAAGTTCGTGTCACTCCTGGGCACGTAGGAAATAGCGAGACTATAACTCCTTTTTGAAAATCTCTTGGTAAACCTTTATGCATGCGAAAGTACTCTGCTACTATCCTCATATCAGTGCTGCTCGGCTACTATATAATATAATACCCATCACGATAATATGATACTCAAGAGTAAAATCAGCCTCATAAGGCGTATCCAATATCACGTGCGTCTGTTGCGCATGGAAAACCAAGTCCAATACAAGTGCCACAAATGTGCACAAAAGCAAAACTAAGTGCAACGGGTGTGCATGAAAGTATCTGTCAAATGCAACGGGTGTGCACGACAATAATATCAAATGCATCTAGAGTGCACGAAAATCTCAACCAAGTGCAACTAACATGCATGAATAAAAATCCCAATCAAGTGCAGCCGGTGTGCTCAAAATCACATCAAATGAGCCCAGTGTGCGCAAAAATCTAAATCGAGTGCGTCAGGTCCGCATAAAACATCTAGTGCAGAAAATGCACGAAAATATAAATTTGGTGCACTAGGTGACCGAAAACCCATCAATGTCTCAAATGTGCACAAAAACAACACCGAGTGTGCTAAGGTGTATAAAATCATAAACGTGTGCAGCTGTGTGCAAAAAACATGTATCAATGCATTGCAAGAACATGTGAGCTATACCGAATGCATAAGTCAAGTCGAGTGCATACAACATGCATAAAATCAAATCAACTGTATCGAAATCCACAGAATCATAAATATGTGCAGCCAAGGCACAAAATCGATATCAAGTGCAATAGATATGCACAATTCATAAACCAATATAATGGTGTATAAAACATAACCAAGAGCAATAACTGTGCACAAATGAATCCAGTAGGTGCAGTCATGGCGCACGAAAACAAATATCACGAAAGCCAATCATCAAAACTCAAAGTCCACGAGATAAAAGTGTGATACTCGGATCACAAAACGCAAATCGTAATAAATTACATTGAGGTACTGTAAGGTTACTAGGCACTGTCACAAGGGTCTATAAGACATCAACCATGCCCGATTTAAAATTTAGACGTGCCGAACAACCTAAAGTGAGGATCTTTGCTAGATAATTAGGGTTAAATATGCAAGTAAACAACTTTACTTCTAAGAGTTAGGGATTACAACCTTTGTAGTCCATTCCTTCACTTCTAAAGCTCCGTGTTGAGGTCCGTTCGCTACGATCATCGAGTACCCGGACTCAAGAGAGGCTCCATGAAGAGAAAGATGCAAGCTTGCTTCCGATCTTCAATAATTAAGATGATCTACCTTGAAGAAACTCAAACCCAAGCTTTTGCTTTACTAATCAAGTATTAGCAAAGCAAACACCCTAATCTAAGTGGCAAGAATAGATGAGGATGATGAAGTAGGAATTTAGCTCTCATTTGTTTTCAATTTCTCACTCATTTTTATCACATATGAAAAAGCTAGAAAGCTTTTTTTGGAGGAAGAAGAAGATCAAGTCTTTTTTGTGATGAATAATGAATTGTTATTTTAATTACAATTGCAACCCATGGTTAATAATCAAAGGGCTAACCATTGTAGAGATTTAACTAGGGTAAAGGGTTTGGGTTGGGTTGGGAAATATCTCCAAAATATCAACACATAATATCTTAGCTTAAAACAAAACAAAAGCTTCTAGAAGCTTCATGAAAGAGCTAACCCAAATCAAACCCTAACTATATTTAATCTCCACTAATCATGTTGCATTTGTAATCATAACTTGTTACAATATTATATATCACATATACAATATTTATTGTAACAAAATAAAATAATACAATTAACATATATCACATATATATCAATGTATTACCCGAGTGAGAAAAAGAATCTTTAAGTGAGCTTGTATTAGTTAATGTAATTTAATATATCAAATATATAATTATACATTAAATTATCGAATCAACACTTGATCCGATAATCCGGCTATATCGCATATAACCGACTAATATAATATGTATCAGTTCATCGAATCAACATTTGATCCGATGACCCGGTTATATCACATATACCCGGCCGATATCTTATATCGCGATAATCTAATATGGTATCACATACACGTATTGTTCTCAGTCTCGCACATATCATATATATGCTCCTACTCCGTTTTGCCTGAGCCAGGAAACCTCTGTGTAGAACTCTAAAGAATCGTCAATACGTCGGCAGTAGGTGATGATCATATCAAACACCTACAAGCTGCAAGCGGTTAGCTAAACGTAACAGCCACCCAGGTATTGAGCAATCAGAAGATCAACAAGCAAGCCTGTACATTCTCCCGTGAATCCAACCAGTAACACTCCCGTACAGTCCGGTCTCTTCGTCTGATATGTCGCATATCTCGCCTAGGGGTGGTAAACGTCAGACCCCAGTAACTTGATATGTCGTGTCAATATAAGGTCCATAACAGTTTGAGAAACTACTGATAACACTTACCAGTAAATCTCAGCAACCCTGGCCAGGGATTTCCAGTTATAGCCAATCGAACACAGCGCAACATCAACTCCCTATACCGGGAGAGACGAAACCCCTCCTATCGCTGATTGCCTCCATGTGATTCGGGAATGTACCCAAAAGCCACCTTTTTACATGCCCTCTTGGACATGGTTTGATGGAAATCAAAGCACAGTGGGAATCACACAAGACTCTATGACTATCTCGGGTCTACAGACTAACCTGTACCAGTGTCACCAGAGAACTGCCATCTGACGTGAGGTATAATACCATCTGGGAGTTCTCGGCGAGTCCGTCCAGTGTATCCAGTCTCCACTGAGCACCCATATACCTTCTCTGATGTCAAACACCAATGGATATGGGATCATCCATCGCCCATCATATGGGTCAAGAAGCGCATAAGCTAGTCTACTCTGGAGTATTGATGCCCTGTCTCGGCACTCCCACGACTAAGAACATTTGAAGGATGTACTTGGCGACTACACTGTCCCCACTAGTATGATCTGCATCATAGTCCTGGTAGTCAAGTACTCATCCTATGGGCTTTATCAACATGTGACATAGAGACAATCAGAGTACATGTTAAGATAAAGAGTAACCAGATAGCATACTATCATATCGAGCAAGAAAGTCCTCCTTATATATGTCCAAGCATCCACTACAATATACAACGTATGTACAGTAATGGCCTCTAGGGCATACATATAACTAACAGGTATACCTCCTTCAATGTCGAAAAATATCGGTGCACCCAAAGCTGGCAGAGTAAGAACATCCGCTTGCCTCCTGCTCACGGTCTGGCGTCCTCTGAATCTGGGTCCCTATTTTCTTTCTGGATTACCAATTCCACAATCTTTCTGCTCGTCGGCCCGGCTGGATATAATGACGGAAACAGTTCCGCTCTGGCACCTCTCTCTATCTCTCTCTCTCGGCCAATTAACATGACCAATCGTAAGGCAGCACGTTAAAGATGGCGGTATCCGGCCCTCTGATTACACGCGATACAACCGATCCTGGGTGCAAATCCTTATCGCTATGGCATCCTGGAAGAACCTGGTTATGGTCTCTTCCGATCTCACTTATGCTGAACTGAATGAAGGTTGGCACTCTTTACTTAATCTTTTTTCTCATTTTCCGGACAGCTGCGTCCTCAGCACGGCTTTCCTCTGGAATTGGCCGTATCCAACACCTCTGCATACATATTAATCCTCTGGTATCAACGGGGAATAACAATAGCTCGTTAATATCTCGCACGAACCTATTGTTTCACCCGTCTCCATTATCGTCCACATCGAAATTACGTCTTGTTGTCTGTGTACTGCAATTCGTTCTCGATTACAGTCAATCTGGAGTCACTCACACAGACTCGAAATACGAACTCGAGTATCTTCACCACTCTGTGGAAGATATCTAGCCGATTACGTCTTCGGGAACTCGTCCAAATTATTGTAGGAATACGCTTCATTCGTCCGTTCTCGATCAACTAACAACGTATCTGGGTGAGGTCCTTCTATCCGAAGCTAGTTAACTTACCGATCTTACATCCGAGCATCCAACTGTCACGACCCGGAAATGGCACGTGACTGGAACTTGAATCATATGAAGTCTATAGGGCTCCACCTAATTCAAGTAAGCCAAAATCCCATAAATCTAAACCATTTTTAAAGAAAGTGTTTTGATAAAATAAGTCGAATATGCGTTTTTAAAACATCATGTCTTTTCTGAAAATTTCGGCAAAGTTTCCTTTGTAAATACTGGCCCCAAAAGGGGTACAACATGCATAATATATAAAAAGGCATCCCCAAGCGGGAGCTAACTCTTCGTCAATTGACGGCCACAACCACGCAAGCAATATAATATACAACGCTGAAAGGCGAGAATCAAACTAAAAGGAAACTCAAAAACAACATGAAAACCCATAATAACACAACGCGCGACTCTAAAGTCGAAATAATATACCACTGGGCTCTAAGTCTGAATAAATATATAAGTTTGGTTGATGGAGTTTCTAGATACAACAATGTAAATAAAATACAAGGGTGGTCACGAAGCGAGTGAACCCACCTACCAAAACAATCACCCGGAATGGAAGCAGTGTGCCAGTAAAACCGCACGAAACCTGTACGGCAAAACCTGCAAGAAACTGTGGCACAACGGGGGTGAGTTGCCAACTCATGAGTAGAAAACATCACCGAGCAGAAATCGTATGTATGCCTCAATCCTAAGTCAAAACGATCAATAACATATACAACCTCAAAATGATAAAGTCTGAAGCATGAAAAGGAGGCAAGGGTAAACATCTATACATAAGTGTAATCCCATGTGCTCGTGTCAGTGTCTCAAGTAGCAATGTATCACATGTATGAGGTATGAAAGTAATGTAATGAAAACAGAATACATGTAAATGAAGAAACTGTTTTCTTGTTTTGGTGAGGTTTCTGTTTATATAACACGAGGTATCATCAATGAAAACAACATAATCAGTGTCTAGCATCGACACAAAACATAAATCCCAATATCTCAATATCATAGTGTCTCGATATCTCGGGCTCCGTCAGTCCGGATCGGCCCATATCATCAAATCACATGACCATGGACGGTATCCTCCGGATATCCACCGCGCCAAACAATCACCGGTAGGCAGTCTGCCCCTGCTGGGCTCATTATCCTCCATGAAATCAGTCTCGCCCCGGGATACCATACCGGGTCCACCATGTACCCGAAAGGTTCATACTACTCCTCGAAACGGGTCTCGAAATCCAACAGCTATTATGAAAACTCGTGGTGGACGACTCATACATCACGAGAAAACCGCAACTTGCCTTTTAAAAAGAGAGAGAGAGAGAGAGAGAAGTTTATATATATATTCTTGCAGTTTCTCCAAATCCAGAAATCTCATGAAAATCCGAAATCCGAATCTCAAGTATAAATAAACAATGAATTCTAACATATTGGGCTCCGGCAATCCGGACTGGCCCTGATAATGATGCATGAAAATGAACGTATAAATATGCATGAAATCACCGTAATAAATGCAATGTCTAAGCTATCAGCTAACAAGTGATATCAAAGAATTAATATTCTCTACAGTGTACGTAGCATGGCAATTACCGATGATGATGTGTGTGAGCCGGCAAGCAGGTGTACGTGGAACATACGCATCATCGGTAATGGTACTAGTGTCCTGACAGCATGGTTTCATAACAATAACGAAAGCACAAGTATAAGCATGCAAATGCGATATGAATAATATGAATGTGCAATGATAACCACAAGAATATGCAGGAATAAATAGCAATGCAACAATAAGGAATAAACATTGTATATAATCGAGTCATACAGTTTGGCATTTGAAATCGCACGAATCGTGGTTTTTAGAAAATAGTACCTGTTTTTAAAATACCCACGATTCTTCAGTTTTTGGAAATAGGTATGACTCAAGTTTAGTCTAATATCTACTAAGTAAACTACAGTACTAGAGTAACAGGTTAGTCGAAAGGGGTGAGAAAAACCACCTAAGTCTGAGTCGATACATATATATATATATATATATATATATATATATATATATATATATATAAGTCGGTGATCCTGCCTCAATAGTATCCCATACGATACCCTGTACAACATGACATCCTCGAGTCAAGAGTGCAGATCTATCATCAATATAGCTCGTACGGTAAATCCATCATACAGCATCCCAAATCTGGGTACAGGTCAAATATCACATTCACCTCATTATTCATCCGGTATCCTCTTTATCATATATCATGATCCGGGGGTACTGATCTACGTCTAGTACAATACTGATACCATCTATGTATATGCATGCGTGTGTATGAAAACACCACGCCTAAAGGACCCGCTAAAATCTCATGTCGTATCTCAAATACGAACCATGTCACATCACCGATCTCATAGCCTCAAGCCCAATCTCATCGACTCATCTCCAATCCCAAGTACTATCCTTATAATCCATGTATATGTATACGTATATATATATATACATAGTCTCACACCCATGTGTGTGTGTGTGTGTGTGTGTGTGTGTACATGTCCCCATATACTCACAGGTAAATAAGAGTATGCAAGTATGTGTGTGCGTGTGGGTGTAACTACCAATCTAGGGTTTCGCGATTTACCCTAAACTAACCCATGGTCTGCTACGATCCTACTTGCTAAACTATCCAGTTTTTATAACACATAAACATATATATATAGTATTTACTACGAACTACGGGGGTGCTATACGCCATCCACCCGACTTTCCCCGTAGATATATATCTACTCACTTGATCTTCATTTGCCGATGCCGACGTCACCACTCGCTTGCTTGTCGTCTCGAAGTCCTCGTGGGGCACCTACACATCATAACGTATCGTGCCGCATTAAAATCTAATTTAAAACCAAAAAGACACACGTTTCACATATAGGTCAAAACCTATGGTCTGCTCTCGCAAATCAACCAAACATCACCCAATACAGACGTACAAACGTCAAGTGATTGATACCAAACACAAATATCAAAACTCCAATTCATAAACATCGCAAACATAAAGCAGCAACTTTGAAAACATGCTCCAGATTTTACCCTAAATCAAATTAGCCAATTTTGCATATGTGGAGGGTCTAGTTTACTGATATAGGAGCTACAGATGAAGCACGAACCCCAAATGAGGTACCCAGGCCGCAAATTGTGGCCCAGGGGATTAAATTTATGGCCATGGTGTTAGGTTTTGGTCTCGGGTCTCAATGGCAGCTTCCTGGGTGCCTGCATGACTCACAGTGTTTGCTAAATAAATTTTAGAGTCCCCGGGTGTTAGCAGATTTCAATTTCCCTACACAATTCTCACAAAATACAAATATCGGGGATTTCTAAGTTCACTAATTGGGGTTCTAGTCGCGGGTTTTGGTCTTAAATCAATCACCACAGGGGTTTAAGGTCACAATTAAGTCTCAATTACACCTTCACAACTCAAATCAAATCCTAACCCTCACTAGGAAAATTCAAAGCTCACAAATCACCACTTAATCGGTTTTAAGTTAACATGGATACAAAAGCAATGAAAATACTACACTAATGATGGATAATTTACCTCATTTGGCAACTCAATAATTTTCTTGAGTTGCCCCAAGTCTCCAAAATCCTTGCTTTCTTGGTCCAAAGTGCTTGGTGTGAGCTTGTGCATGTTTTTTGTGAAGTGGGGATGGACTTTTGAGGTGGGGATGTGGGTGTTTTGAGGAGGTAGAGGGGAGAGGGCAGTAGCATTGTTGAGGGAGGAGAGGGAAAAATGAAGGAAACAATGAAAGGGAGAATGCCAAGACTTAGGTTTGACCCCTCACCTCTCTCTCTCTCTCATGCTCATACCTCTCATTCTTTATTCTTTTCTTTTCTTTTCCTTTTATCTTCTTCTTTTAATTAAAACAAAACCCAAAATGAAAAATTGAGAGAAGCCATGAAAGAAAATGTAACAAAGTGTAAAAATGACATGGTGCATGTCATGTGCACAAAACCGGATTAATGGGAGATTAGCGATGTTTAATCATGATTAGCAATAAAATAGTGTATAATTAATCATAAAATTTCATAATTTTCTTAAATCATATAAAACACCCTCATTTCAGTAATTTTTATAATTTTCCAAATTTTTCCCAATTTATCGGTATTTAATTATACCGCACTAATAAAATATTCAATATATTTATTATTTAATCATAAAAATTCCCAAAAATAATATTTTATTTTTCTGAAATGTTACAATCTTCCCCCCTTAAAGAAATTCGGTCCCCGAATTTAAATTTAAACCCCTCAAATACCAAAACATTCAGTAAAATGTCCAGTCGTCGGGGCTCCGAAATCATCAATACATAAAACGCATCGTAGCGCAATGCATGCGCATGAACAATGAGCAGATAACTCAAAATCAAATACCAAAACATTCAGTAAAATGTCCAGTCGTCGGGGCTCCGAAATCATCAATACATAAAACGCATCGTAGCGCAATGCATGCGCATGAACAATGAGCAGATAACTCAAATCAAAACTCCGTCAAGCATCCTGCAATCATCGAAGTCATGGGGAAGACATCAATGTCTAAATCCAATACATAAACCAACATGATATATATCGAACTGTACATGTAAACCTTTGAAGGAAATGCATGCTAAACCTCTTTAAGTCGCTGTGCGATGCGCATAACACTGTATAATGGCAGACGTCTATTGTAAGAAAATAACCATATATGTATATATCTTTTGCTTAATATGCCCGTCCCACCGTTTTGAAAACAATTTAGAAGGGTTTCCTTGTTTTAAATGTTTCGTGCCATTTCAGACACGTAGATAAATACTGAGACTATAGCTTCCCTTTTTAGAAATCCCTTCGATAACTATCAATGCATGCAAAATATATTCAGGTACCGTCCTCTGACTAGTCCTGCTCAGTACGAAAACAAATAGTAAATATCATAAAAACGTACTGCTCCATAAGAAATCAATCCCAAAATGTGCATATGAATGCTACGTGTGTCTGGTGCGTACGGAAATCGAAACCCATGAATGTGCCATACATGTGCGCAGAAACAATATCTAAGTGCAACGGGTGTGTACGAAATACCTGTCAGAGGCAACGTGTGTGCCTGACAGCAAATTTAGGTACATCTGATATGCACGAAGAATCTCGATTTAGTGCATCTGGCGTGCTCCAAAATCGCATCTCATATCATGCACCCAACATGCGCGAAAATCCAAATCAGGTGCATCCATCATGTACGAAATCACGAAATCCAATATCAAGTGCCGAACATGCGCAAAATCCAATCCAAGCTTGTCAAATATGCGCAAGAATCCAATCAGGTGCACAAGGTGCACAAAACAAATATCGAGTATCACAATCGAAATCGACGGTATACAACACATTTCAATCTAAATCCAAATCAGATATACCGTGGTATATAATCTCACAACCATGTGCATCAGCGTGCACAAAAGCAAATCAAAATACTAAAAGTGCATGAAAACTATGCCGAAAGCATAAGTCAAATTATATGCATGCCCTAGGCATGAAATCACAATCAATATCTCAGATGACATCAACACGAAGTCAGGTGCAACTGTGATGCACAAAATACGAATCAATGCACTGCAAGCATATGTGAACCATACCGAGTGCGGAAACCAAATCGAGTGCGTACCACATGCACAAAATCAACCCAACTGTATGAAATCCATGAAATCATAAACATGTGCAGCCAAGGCACAAAACGATATCAAGTGCAATAACCGTGTACAAATCATAAATATTCAGTAGGTGCAACCATAGTGCACGAAAACAAATATCATGAAACTCAGTCATCAAAACTCAATCATGCGAATAAATCGCCCAAAATACCGAAATCAAGTACGGCGGCATAGTTCCACTCAAACACATCCTCTAAAGATCTCTGGCCAACTATCGTGGCCACTCATAACATGCTCGTCGACGATGTCGAACTCTGGCCTGCTGGGTGTTCGTAATATGACCACTCCTGGGTCCAAGTCTCCTCGTATAATATTTCAGAAAGGTCCTGTCGAAGTCTCTCCCAAATCCCGTTTCTGCCGCACTGTCCGGAGGTTATCACCCTTTACTATATCAATTTCTGGTCCGGAACAGCTGCATACATATCGCGACTCCTTCTGAAAGTATATCTATATATAACGTCTCTGTATGCGTATCGCATCTCTGATGTCAGCGGAGTGGAACGTCATCTCATACGAATCTCTTACTCCACTTTTCTCTGATATCAACTGCTTCGGACTCGTCTGTTCGTGGCTGCATGGACTGCGCTCCAACGGCTATACTCGTATCTGGAGTCTCCTAAGCAATGCATCCCATCGCATAGCATCCTAAGAAAGTCGAACCATTCGATCGATTCGTCAAAACCTCATAAACCCCCAAGAGCTCAACATCTTGGATACAGTTTAATAGTATCGAGTATATACCACAGCACCGGTGGACCAGCCGTAGAAGGGCAAACCCAAGCCTCACTAATGGCACCACGGAACTGCCGCAAACCCTAAGGTTCAAAGGCTTTCACATGGTCATTATGTCGAGCTAGAGTTTTCATTCTTCTAGAGGGTCCATAGAATTGCTTGCATGTCTTTCTGAATACTTTAGACTTGGAATATGGGTTTCTGACACTCGATCGCCTCTATCGACACTCAACGTACCTGCGTGAAGTCATCTCTAGCTGGAATCAATCTATCTGATGACCTCGTATCGAGGTAAGCGAACGAACCACATGTCCTAGTCATTCATCCTCGGGTGACTAGCGACCTTCTGTCATATCTCTAAGTACAACTCGTACTGCAATAGCTCCAACATCTGGGGCAATATCTCATCGTTCGTAGCAACAACTGGCTCATTCTTCTGCATGCTGAACAGTGCCTCAATCATTATGAATAAGCGATACATCAATGGTCATCACATTCTGGCTGGCCTCTATCAGTGGCTCAATCCTCTGGTGCTGATCTGCACGTCCGAGAAATCTCATAATAACGATCCATCAAATGCTCATGGCACGAAAACACAATAAAACGACGCCTCTATATGCAATCATATATCCCTGGAATCACGCCCTGGTTAGTCCTCGTCCGTGATGAGCTCGTGCTGACCGCAACTCTAACCGTAGCTCTCTCTGCCCGTATAATCGTGGCAGCAAAACCATAAACCAATATCGATGAGGATAGATCATGAATGAATATAATAATGTGTAAGGAAATGTACATCCTAAGGCTTCTTAAGCGGAGTAGCATATCGTAAGTATGCCGCGTAACATACACACGGTACGTCACTCTCCTTAAGTCACCTACTCTATCAACCAAGGTCAACATATGCGACAAAAGTTCGGGTCTAATACCCCCTCGACTAAGTCTAAGTTCCGTAAGGTCAAGCCTAGATTCTGTATATATACAAACTCCCTAGGCTCCACATAGTCAAAATAGACTCGAACCAAGGTTAATCTAGCGCTCCGATACCAACTTTGTCATGACCCGGAAATGGCACGCAACTGGCACTTGAATCATATGAAGTCAATAGGACTCTATCTAATTCAAGTAAGCCAAAATCCCAGAAATCTAAACCATTTTTAAAGAAAGCATTTTGATAAAATAAGCCGAATATGCGTTTTAAAACATCAAGTCTTTTCTGAAAATTTCGGCAGAGTTTCCTTTGTAAATACTGGCCCAAAAGGGGTACAACATGCATAATATATAAAAAGGCATCCCCAAGCGGGAGCTAGCTCTTCGTCAATCGACGGCCATAACCACGCAAGCAATATAATATACAACGCCGAAGGGCGAGGATCAAACTAAAAGGAAACTCAAAAACAACATGAAAACCCATAATAATACAATGCGCGACTCTAAGGTCGAAATAATATAACACTGGTCTCTAAGTCTAAATAAATATACAAGTTTGGTTGATGGAGTTTCTAGATATAAAAATGTAAATAAAATACAAGGGTGGTCACGAAGCGGGTGAACCCACCTACCAAAGCAATCACCCGGAATGGAAGCAGTGTGCCAGCAAAGCTGCACGAAACCTATACGGCAAGACCTGCAAGAAACTGTGGCACAATGGGGTGAGTTGCCAACTCGTGAGTAGAAAACATCACCGAGCAGAAATCGTATGTATGACTCAATCTTAGGTCAAAACGATCAATAACATATACAGCCTCAAAATGATAAAGTCTGAAGCATGAAAAGGTGGTAAGGGTAAACATCTATACATAAGTGTAATCACATGTGCTCGTGTCAGTGCCTCAGGTAGCAATGTATTACATGTATGAGGTATGAAAGTAATGTAATAAAAACAGAATACAAGTAAATGAAGAAACTGTTTTCTTGTTTTGGTGAGGTTTCTGTTTATATAACACGAGGTATCATCAATGAAAACAACATAATCAGTGTCTAGTATCGACACAAAACATAATCCCAATATCTCAATATCACAGTGTCTCGATATCTTGGGCTCCATCAGTCCGGATCAGCCCATATCATCAAATCACATGACCATGGACGGTATCTTCCGGATATCCGCCGCGCCAAACAATCACCGATAGGCAGTCTGCCCCTGCTGGGCTCATCATCCTCCATGAAATCACTCTCGCCCCGGGATACCATACCGGGTCCACCATATACCCGAGACGGTTCATACTACTCCTCGAAACGGGTCTCGAAATACAACAGCTATTATGAAAACTCATGGTGGACGACTCATACATCACGAGAAAACCGCAACTTGCCTTTTAAAAAGAGAGAGAGAAAGAGAAGTTTATATATATATTCTTGTGGTTTCTCCAAATCCAGAAATCTTATGAAAATCCGAAATCCGAATCTCAAGTATAAATAAACAATGAATTCTAACATATTGGGCTCCGGCAATCCGGACTGGCCCTGATAATGATGCATGAAAATGAACGTATAAATATGCATGACAATCACCGTAATAAATACAATGTCTAAGCTATCGGCTAACAAGTGATATCAAAGAATTAATATTCTCTACAGTGTACGTAGCATGACAATTACCGATGATGATGTGTGTGAGCCGGCAAGTAGGTGTACGTGGAACATACGCATCATCGGTAATGGTGCTGGTGTCCTGACAGCATGGTTTTATAACAATAACGAAAGCACAAGTATAAGCATGCAAATGCGATATGAATAATATGAATGTGTGATGATAACCACAAGAATATGCAGGAATAAATAGCAATGCAACAATAAGGAATAAACATTGTATATAATCGAGTCATACAGTTTGGCATTTGAAATCGCACGAATCGTGGTTTTTAGAAAATAGGACTTGTCTTTAAAATACCCACGATTCGTCAGTTTTTGGAAATAGGTATGACTCGAGTCTAGTCTAACATCTACTAAGTAAACTACTGTACTAGACTAACAGGTTAGTCGAAAAGGGTGAGGAAAACCACCTAAGTCTGGGTCGATATATATATATATATATATATATATATATATATATATATATATATATATATATATATATATATATATATATATATATATATATATATAAGTCGGTGATCCCGTCTCAATAGTATCCCATATGATACCCTATATAACATGACATTCTCGAGTCAAGAGTGCGGATTTATTATCAATATAGCTCGTACGGTAAATCCATCGTACGGCATCCCAAATCTGGGTACGGGTCAAATATCACATTCACCTCATTATTCATCTGGTATCCTCTTTATCATATATCATTATCCGGGGTTACTGATCTACGTCTAGTACAATACTGATACCATCTATGTATATGCATGCGTGTGTATGAAACACCACACCTAAAGGACCCGCTAAAATCTCATGTCGTATCTCAAATACGAACCATGTCACATCACCGATCTCATGGCCTCAAGCCCAATCTCACCGACTCATCTCCAATCCCAAGTACTATCCTCATAATCCATATATATGTATACGTATATATATATATATATATATATATATACACATAGTCCCATACCCATGTGTGTGTGTGTATACATATCCCCATATACGCACAGGTAAATAAAATTATGCAAGTGTGTGTGTGCGTGTGGGTGTAACTACTAATCTAGGGTTTCGCGATTTACCCTAAACTAACCCATGATCTGTTATGATCCTACTTGCTAAACTATCCAGTTTTATAACACATAAACATATATAAACATATATATATAGTATTTACTACGAACTGCGGGGGTGCTATACGCCATCCACCCTACTTCCCCCGTAGATATATATCTACTCACTTGATCTTCGTTTGCCGATACCGACGTCGCCACTCGCTTACTTGTCGTCTCGAAGTCCTCATGGGGCACCTACACATCATAACGTATCGTGTAACAACCGAGTCCAGTTATACCATTTTTCTGTTGCCATATGTGTTGTTTGTGGTGTTTATTTCATTTACCCTGTTGGTTGTAAATGGTAGGTTACTTTATATTCGACCCGTTTACTGAGTTTGTTGTTTCCTAGTTTTTTAGCTTACCCTAACATTACATACTTTGCATATAACAATTTATGTTACTTAAAATAATTTAAAAAATACATGACGTGGCCTGCATGGTACCCCTAACCCTGTGGTAGCGTCCTTGCATCGTGTTCTCGTCCCGTTCAGTGAAACGGACGTGTTTGGATGGCTACGCGCACGTACGTGCGTCCGTTCTTGGGGGTATGCATTTATGTTACAAAATCCTTCATTTTAATTTTCGGAACTTGCCAGTAATTTTCATATTTCAAATTCAAAATTTTGGACTCGACCCGGGTGCAATTCTGAAATATTTGCATTTCGCCAAATTCTAATTTTTTTCCTAAATTTCTTTAACCCGTTTAAAATTTATATAACAGCCAGAATATTTTTGTTATCAATTGAAATCTTTTGTAAAACTTAAAATCTTTAATTTAAAAATTTTCCCAACCTTTCCTCATCTCTCTCTCTTCCCTCGACCCCACCACCAAATTATCTCTCTCTCTCTTTTATTTTCTTCTTCAACCAATCAAATTTTTCCTTTGTTTAGAGTCGGCCCCACTCTCGATCCCCCTCTCTCATTCTCTTTCCCTTTCTCTTTCTCTCTCTGCTGCGAAGTCTCTCTCTCCCTCTCTTCTTTTTCTGTAATACCCAGTTTTTCCTATACGTCTAAATCCGTATTTCTTTACCTATAAGATGTAGTTATAATTATTTGTTTATTGTCAAAATCCTATTAAACCCCAAATCCAGACTACAATTATTTTTCCCAAGCCACTACCAGTTTCTACTTAATATTATAAAGGATCAAGCCCAGTCGTTTCTATTTTTCTAATTAATGTTTCTTTTCTTTCTTCAGCCCATCTCTTTAATCTCTTTAAATTCTTATTCTTTAATCCCTCAGCCCACACATTAATTTTATTCTAAATCCCTTATAAATTCCCGGCCCGTTCCTTTACTAAGACCATTCAAAATTCATTTAAACAAATCCTTTAATATGTTTTAGCCCGGCCGTGTCAATCTCTGCCCAAACCGATTTCCTTTATTTCTTATCTAGGCCCAACCACTCATTTCCCCAAATTAAACTATCCTCTTTAATTTTTATGCAGCCCGAGCCCAGGGAAGCCCACATTCCTTCACAATTTTTTCCTCATTTTATTCTGAGCCCGTCTTCCCAGCCCAGGCCCCATTCCTCTATCATATCCTTTATTGTTATTTTCCTGAAACCAAGCCCGGCCCGCTCCCTCACCAGCCCACACCTTTTTAATAATTCTCTAATTGTTTTTTTTTATCTCGGCCCACTCCTTTCCCCTACAGCCCATTCCCTTTGGTTTTCTTTTCTCCTTTAAATCCCTGGCCCTTCTCCTTCAGCCCACGCCAATTACTGTGCATCTCCTTCCTTCAAATCTCCAACGGCTACACCCCCAACTCGCGCGCGCGTTTCCTCCGCCCACGCCGCCTCCTTCGCCCACGTTACCGCTCGTCGCGCGCCACGCTCGCGAACGTTATCACGACGCCCTCCCCCACGTTCTCTTTCTCTTTCCCTCGCGTTTCCCCTCTCACTCTGCTCCCGTTCTCTCCTTCTCGAACCCACTCACCCCGAGCCCTTCTTCTTCCTCGATCACCCGAATCCTTATCTCTTTCTCACCCTCGACCCGAGACACCATCACCCATCACCTCTTCTTACCGTGCCGCCGACCGCCTAGCTCCACACCGAGCTCCCTACAGCCCACACCCGAGCTCCCCTCACCACCGTGACCACGAGCACCTCGCCTCCGTCACCTCCAACTCCTTCAACCTCCATCAAACCCCACCTCAACCGCAACCACCGAGAACCCCTCGACTTCACCCAAGGCACCCAACTGAGACGAGAACCTATCTCGTCGCCACAGAACCCATTGCTACACCATCACCAAGACTTCACCCTCTTACCGAACTCGGCCACCTTGCACCCCCTCTTGTCGCGGACGATCACTTGATCCCATCGCACCTCCGGCCACCCCGTCGACGCCTCGTCGTCGTCATCGTCGCCAACATCATCGTCGTCGTCGTCGTCACAATCTCTCTGTCCCTCACCCTCTCACTCACAGCTCTCTCTTTCCCACTCTCTCTCTCACTCCATTTCTTTCTCTATCTAACCCTCTCTCCCCCTGCCTTCTCTCTCTCTTTCTCTCTCTAACTCTTCCTCTCTGTTAATTGCCTCCCTCTTCAAAACTAACAAAAACCCGCGCATACAACCACGGTAACGAGCCGTCAAGCACAGAGCTCAATCCGAGACCGAGCCAAGATCGAGCCGAGGCCAATCCTTGCCGTGATCGCGTCGGGCCATCACAAAGGACCGCGTCGCTGCCGTGCATCCCCGAGTCACTCCCAGGCAAGTTTCTACTTGCTTACATGCTATTTTACTTAAGTTAAAATTGTTAAATGCATAGATTATTGAAGTTACAAGCTTAACCAATTATATGCCGTACCTGTTCGACGCGTGTTCCCAAAGAAAATGCATTTCTAAATTGACGGAATTTGATTTAGTACTTGGGCCCTTGTTGTGATGAACAACGTGTGCAAGTTTCGTTGGATAATTTGATCGTTTATGACTAAAACAACTGCCCCCAAGTTTAATTGTAAAACTGTAAATTTATTGCACCTGAAAACCGTTAAATTCACCATAAATCATATACACACTAGAATGGTGCGTTCGAGGGCTCAAATCGAAGCCAACTCAACGAACTTTAACCCTGTAATAATTCCCAGACATACCTGTACTTAAACTGTGGTGAAGATTGGATCGGAGTGCGACTCTGGACGGCAGTCCAGAGCGACTCTAAGTATTGCTTGCTGTTCTGTAACTGGTACCTCTGGATTTTCCTTAACACTTAGGTTGCGGAACTCCGCTGATTACTGTAGGTAAATCTGTTAGCTAGACAACACAATTAGTTTCATCCTGTTTCGTTATCAATTACTATTTAATCTGTAATTTAGAAGATCGGGACACATAACAGTCCCAGCAGAATCAGAATTGACATATTGATATTAAACAGATTATAACTCCTAACGTACAGACGCGATTGAAGATCCGTTTGTTGCGTTAAAAACTTTACTGAAAACCCTAGAATTCCTCCAACTGTAGCGTCGCTAAATTATGATCCCAACTGGGTTTAAAATGCGTTGCGAAATGGATTCCTGATTCTGAAACCGGATTTCCAGCCGCGTGCGCTTAAAATGAAACAGTTATAACTAACGATCCTGAAACCCGATTGGCTCGAAACCAAATTAGATGGATAAATAACTGAACATATTAATTACTACCTGTTTGTCATTTCGCCAAATTATATACATATGTTTCATGATAAATCGTGCAAGTGAAAGAATGCGGTTTCATAACATCCTCACCATGTTTATATACTTGTTCACACATCATATCCTACCCATGTCATTGTATTGATAACCTAGTGACATCGTGCATTTACCCAGTGTTAGATTTTAGTGTTGATTGTGGCAAGTACGTCAGTGTTCGTGTATTCGTGATTAAGTGAAAGTGATACGTACTTGTGCACAATCAGTGTCCCTTTTATTCTATTGCATTGTCGACGTCTGTGGGATGTGTGTACGTGTGACTATAAGTGGTATGGGACACTTATGGAAGCGCTTGCACGGATGTCACAGATAAGGCATCCGACACTGCCATTTATCTTAGGTATTAGTCGGGACGTGCTTGATGGAGGTCCTGCCTCCAGTTCTCGCGCAGACTTGTCACGGATCGATTAGTATTTAGATCGATGGTTAGCGTTTGATGTAGACCTCGGGGTGTGGGGTAGTTTAAGTGTGAGTTCAACAGAATCACGGGAGTCCCATGCCGGCTTATATATTTAGGGAGTTATATGGAGATTTACAGGGTATGTGCTATATCACCGTGATACATTCGTTACATGTTGGGCCCGTGGTCCCTTGCCCTTGGGTTCTACCCTTGGGTGGAGGACACTCGCGAGTGGTTGACTCTCACACTTGGACTGACGATAGGCTTATTGACCTGTGCAGTGAGACTTAGAGACTGATAGGGTTACTGTCATTTACATTCCTTATATACTGGGTTGACATACGTGATATATTGTTATACTGCTTTACTGTTCCGCTGCGTTAATTATTACACATGCATATTCATGATGCCATTTATTTACTGCTTCACATACCTATTATCACTGTTGGAACTGTTACTTGATTAAATACATTATACTGCTATTGTGTCGCTCTGACGACCTGAGTATGCATGCTCAGTGTGAGGAGAAGATTTAGCTTGGACCAGATCTAGACGTGCATCACAGACTACTTGACTTGCCTTCCCGATTTACATTCATTTGTTCCACTTCAGGTCAGTCTTTATATTGTTTCCTTCAGTTACTGCATTTCTCATTACCTGTGCATCGTTTACTGTTTACCATGATAAACTAGAAGCCGAAGTGTGACTACGGCAGGACATTTTCCTTGACCGTAGGAGCATGGCTGGCCTTGTCTACCCCTCGTATTCCGTATTTTGGGAAGCGGAGCGTGACATTTTCTCTCTCCTCTCGCGCTCTCTCTCTCAGATCTCGCGATCATTGTGCATTCCTCGATTCCCGTCACCCTCTGCGTGGATCCCGTCACCTCCCTCTGCATCTTTTTTCTTCTTCTCCTTCTTTTAACTGAGTCGCCCACGAGAACCCATTAAAACACGTTAACCCTAGCTCCTCAATCCCCAATCCACTGACGTCAACCCTCGTCGACACCATCCTCATCCTCCTGTCACCCTCATCTCCTTCCTCTCCAAACCCAGAAACTCCACTGCGCCCGCAAACCCAGCGCCACCACCTCCTCGTCGCCGACCATCTCTCATCGCCGTCGCCATCACACCATCTCTCTCCTATATTCTTCTCCCCTTCACGAAACCAACAACAAACCCCAGCAGAAACCCTAGCACCCGAGCCATTCCCTGCAACCTAGAACCTTGCTGCCTTGCCGTCGTTCTCGCCGGGGATCCCATGCCGACGACTTCCTACCTTTGCAACCATATCCTAGCTTTCTCCCAACCCCAGTAAGCAACCCCTTCTCTCTCTCATTCTTCTCTTCTTCTTCTTTCTATTCTTCTTTCTTTTAACTTTTCTTTTCTGTTTTTTTTTTAAAAGAGTGCCTCTGTTGATCGTCGGAGCTCCGTTGATCTCACCACTGTTGGTCTCGCCCCCACCGTTAGCACCCCCTCTGCAACCCAGTAAGCCATTGTACACTCATTCCTCCTCTATTCTTTTTCTTGCCTTCTTTTTCTTTTCTTTTTCTTAAATTCTTGCTTTCTTGTATTCACTGTTCTGTCAAGATCGCCGGAATTGGCCACGACGTCGACGATCCCGATGACTCAGCGAAGACCTCTGACCCATGTGATCCCACTGTTCGTTGTTTGGACTCATTCCGTGTACCGTGCGCGTGTCGCGACTTTTCCGCCAAAGCGTGACATTCCGTTTACCGCTTCACGATCCGTCGAGGCAAGTGAAACTTGCTACATGCTATCTGTATGTTTTATAACTATTTATTGAATATTAAACTTATAGATTGAATCCAAAGTTACCTATTCCAAGTTAACAGTTTGATGTTCCGTTTACATATTGCAGATTCAAAACTTGAAACTTACTCGTTACATTTAGTTCACTATACCTAGTAACCACATTTATATTTTTAATCACATAATAACTATTTATATAGTATATGGTACCCCTTTCTATAGTTTACTATATTGAACACCCGTGTGCATCTTTAACCTGTTTTAATTATAATTGCATCTATTGAACCTATTATACATATCATTGCATCTCTAAATTAATTAATACATATTAACATGATTTTAACATCCATATTTGTATACTGTAGTTAAGTAATGTTGAAACTATCCCTTAAACGCAAAATGATAACCGTGCATCGATATAATTTGATCTGTACCTATTTGCATATCATATTACATGTTCCATTTTATTGTTCTGATAGTACCCGTGCTTGTTTATTTATAACCATGTTTATGTTAGTTTGATTTATGAGCACCCACATAACATTTTGTGCTTCCTGACATGACATGTTGCACTTCCTACTTGATATGACATGGTACCGTACACTCTTGACATGACATGACACCTAAATACACTACTTGACTTGACCTGATGTACCATGATCTTACCTGCTACCTGATCTTGTGCCTAATGCTAACAAACCTGACCTGTCGTCCTTACGGACCGTTCCTATTGTCTATCCAGACAAACACGTACCTGCCTGATCCTGTGTTGGCATTAGCTCCAGATTATTTAAAAACCTGACTTGAACACTTTTGACTTGGGGGTATGGGGAAATCAATGATGAAACCTGACTTGTAACTCGACAGTTATATACCTGTTCTGATCAGTCTTATGGGCTAGGCCAGCCCCGGGGTGATGATGCTGACATCACTCATCTTTACATACTACCCTTTTACTGCCTAGCGGCACGTCTCGGATTCAGCCCGAGAATCTTGACCGTGGTCCTGGGCACGCACGGGATACTATTAAGTTACATCGATGATTCGTCAAATTGATTTCAAAGACTTGAGAGTAGATAACCCAATAGACCAGTTAAGTTTACTCACTACACACTACCCTTCACTGCCCTGATTTATATTGCCGTTACACCTGTTTTACCATTTATAATTATACTTGCATGTCTTGTTACCCTGTTTATATTTTATTGCTTGATGACATGACGCGCTGACGTCTGGGTTATGCATGGCCCAGATTCCGTACCTTTGCTGCAGTCCGAGCAGAAGTACTTCAGCCAGCAGGCTGATCAGTGAGGACTCATTAGTAGTTAGTTCTTTTACTTTTCAGTATTTTATTCCTGATGTAAGCCCGCATTATGGGACATACATTCCAGTTATTCTTGTATTGGATCTTTTGCTTCCGCGTTATTTATTCTTGACTAATTTTATTTTTGGCTTATGGACATGTGCTAGATAGTTTTATTTGTTCTTGATATCTCTACAACCGTAATGTGACTGTGGAAGGATAATTCCTATCCACAGGTAGCATGGTTGGCTATGTCACGTGCCTACCTTAGCGTACTCTGGGAAGCGGGGCGTGACATATCGTGTCGCATTAAAATTCAATTTAAAACCAAAACGAAACACGTTTCACACATAGGTCAAAACCTATGGTCTGCTCTCGCAAATCAACCAAACATCACCCGATACAGACGTACAAACGTCAAGTGATCGATACCAAACACAAATATCAAAACTCCAATTCATAAACATCGCAAACATAAAGCAGCAACTTTGAAAACATGCTCCAGATTTACCCTAAGTCAAATTAGCCAATTTTGCATATGTGGAGGGTCTTGTTTACTGATATAGGAGCTACAGATGAAGCACGAACCCCAAATGAGGTACCAAGGCCGCAAATTACGGCCCAGGGGATTAAATTTATGGCCATGGTGTTAGGGTTTAGTCTCGGGTCTCAGTGGTAGCTTCCTGGGTGCCTGCATGACTCACAGTGTTTGCTAAATAAATTTTAGAGTCCCCGGGTGTTAGCAGATTTCAATTTCCCTACACAATTCTCACAAAATACGAATATCGGGGATTTCTAAGTTCGCTAATTGGGGTTCTAGTCGTGGGTTTTGGTCTTAAATCAATCACCACAGGGGTTTAAGATCACAATTAAGCCTCAATTACGCCTTCACAACTCAAATTAAACCCTAACCCTCACTAGGAAAATTCAAAGCTCACAAATCACCACTTAATCGGTTTTAAGTTAACATGGATACAAAAGCAATGAAAATACTACACTAATGATGGATAATTTACCTCATTTGGCAACTCAATAATTTTCTTGAGTTGCCCCAAGTCTCCAAAATCCTTGCTTTCTTGGTCCAAAGTGCTTGGTGTGAGCTTGTGCATGTTTTTTGTGAAGTGGGGATGGACTTTTGAGGTGGGGATGTGGGTGTTTTGAGGAGGTAGAGGGGAGAGGGCAGCAGCATTGTTGAGGGAGGAGAGGGAAAAATGAAGGAAGCAATGAAGGGGAGAATGCCAAGACTTAGGTTTGACCCCTCACCTCTCTCTCTCTCTCTCTCATGCCCATACCTCTCATTCTTTATTCTTTTCTTTTCTTTTCCTTTTCTCTTCTTCTCTTAATTAAAACAAAACCCAAAATGAAAAATGGAGAGAAGCCATGAAAGAAAATATAACAAAATGTAAAAATGACATGGTGCATGTCATGTGCACGAAACCGGATTAATGTGAGATTAGCGATGTTTAATCGCGATTAGCAATAAAATAGTGTATAATTAATCATAAAATTTCATAATTTGCTTAAATCACATAAAACACCCTCATTTCAGTAATTCTTATAATTTTCCAAATTTTTCCCAATTTATCGGTATTTAATTATACCGTACTAATAAAATATTCAATATATTTATTATTTAATCATAAAAATTCCCAAAAATAATATTTTATTTTTCTGAAATGTTACACCAACGAACAATGTCCTCTCTTGATCGATTTACTCTAGAACTGAGTAAAATCCTCCAAACTGGAACTCTTCAACTTAACTGAGACTGCGTAGGCGCATCAGATCAGACGAATCATCTCAGTCGCTCTATTCAAGATGGACAAGTGGTCTTCTGTCACATCTCTGTCTGAAAGCTCCAGTGGTTTCGGCTCATAAACTCTGGAGGCGATATCCCGTCAATCTCAGAAACAGCTGGGTCATCTATCTGCACGGTAGACAATATCGCGACCCCTGGGGTAGGCTGTACATCAACAGTCCTCTCAATCTGGCAGCCGCTATCAATGGTCTGATCATCTAGTACAGATAAGAACACTCGTCTCAAACGAGAGATCTCAACACAAACAATGTACCGATACGTTCCTATATCACCAGAAAATATCATGGTCAGCCCTCGTCCGTGACGAGCTCGCTCTGACCGCATCTCTAGCAGCAGCTCTATCTGCTCTCAAAGCCATGGTGACAGGAACCTCAAGCAGGTATCGATGAAGATAGATCAAAGAAACGAAATGAATCGACAGGTCCAAAATGGATATATGATCATAGGGAGGAATGGAATCAATAGGAGTATGATCATTGGAACGAATAGAAGCACGGATCTCAAGAATGTACATCCTAAGCTCACTTAAGCTGAGCAGCGTGTCGTAAGTATACCGCGGAACATACACACGGTACGTCACTCTACTCAAGCTATTTACTCCATCAACCAAGGTCATCCTATAAGGTGAAAACTCGGGTCCCAGAACCCCCCCTCAGTCAAGTCTAAGTTCCGTAAGGTCAACCCTAAACTCGAACCAAGGTTAAACCTAACTCTCTGATACCAACTTTGTCACGACCTGGAATTTGGAACGTGACCGGCACTTAAATCACACAACGTCTAAAGGCGTAACGTAAATCAAGTAAGTCGAAGCCCAGAAATCTATACCTTCTTGCGGAAAATAGTTGAGGTGCAGTTTTGAAATAAAGGTATAATGAAATCAAGTTCTTCTTTGAATGCATAAATAATGATATATGAAAACACAAGTGGATTATATACTAGTTGAAAACATTTTTCGTCCTTTAAAAATTTGGGCAGCACCTCCCTTGTATATTTTGATCCAAAACCACATGCATGCAAATAAAAGGCATCCCCAAGCGGGAGCTAGCTCTTCGCCAATTGGCGGAATCACAACCACAAAATAAGCAGTAAATATACGACGCACTACGGCGAAGATCAAACATAGAAAGAATAATAAATAAAGCAAGACATCAACAACTCAAAAGAAGCGAACATACCCCCATCGCTCTAAGTCTGGCAAATACACAAGTCTATCTAGGTCTACCATTATACAAAATCTAGTTTCTGATTGATGGAGTTTATCTAGATACATAGGAATAAAAGGTACAAGAGTGGTTACGATCCAATGTGTGTCCCACCTACCAAAGCAAAACACTCTGATGGAACTGTGTGCCAGCGATACCGCTACTGATCCAAGCGGTCGAACCTGCAAGAAAACTGTGGTACAACGGGAGTGATTTGCCAACTCGTGAGTAAAAAACATCAGCAGATAGAAATCGAATAAACAGCGATCCTTAGGTCATACTATATCATGAAGATAAAACTATAGTATCTAGGATGACCATGTATGCATATATATCAACAATAGAGGCATGCCAATAACATGTAAAATCCAATCATCTGAATCATATGCCTGTATGTATGTGAAAATCAACCAACGTGTGTCCATCAATGACACATCAATATCATGGAACCTGAGTGTCCAACATCGACACTCGAAACATCATGAAACCCGTGTCCAGCATCGATACGTAAATCCTCATATTTTCAGGCATCGCATCCTCAGATCGGCCCTCATATCCATCTCACGATTCCAACCGGTATCCTCCGGATAACCGCCGGGTCCAAACTATTACAGGTCAGTAGTGCTCCCCAGCCAGGCTCATCGTCTACTCCACGATCTTCTTGCCCCGAGGTACCGTATCGAGCCCCACCATGTACCCGCAGACGTTTACTCCTCACTCCTCGAATTGGGTATGCTCATAACTCAGAACCGAGAAAACTCATGGTGGACGCCTCGAAATCACATCACGAGAAACCGTGTTTTTAAAACAATTCATAATTTCCTTTGAAATATAACCGCGGTTCTCAAATCCAGAGATCTCATGAAAATAGTATGTCAATGCATATAACCATAAAGTACGATGTATGCAAACATAGAACAGTAATGTGAGCAAATCAAGTATATCATGCAAGCATGTCATGTGATGGTACTGAACAATAAATGTACTTTACAGTTAAGAATAATATCATGATATAGCAATTCTACTGTGTAAGTGGCATAGCAATTACCGATGATGAATGTGTGAGCCGACAAATCTGTGTAAGTGTAACATGCGTATCATCGCTAATTGTGAAGGTGTACTTCCAGACGATATCATGAAACGGTAAATACCGGAAATATAGTATGTATGTCACAAGGGATAAGCCAATATAAATATAAACGACAAGAAGGCATGTAACTATACATGAACCATATGGTCAGTTAAATGACACGAATCGTAGTTTTTAAAGTGGGGGCTACGTGTTTTTGAGGAAAAGACACCATTTGAAAATCCATAGTGTCCCTTGAGGTTTTCATTTAAAAGTGCATACGATTCGTCGGTTTTGAAAATAAATATAGTTCAGGTGAAATCTTTACGTCGTCGATCCAGCCTCATAGCATCAGATGTGGCAATATCCTCCAATATCATCCTCAAATCACGAGCGCGGATCAATCATCTGGTATAACTCATCGCGTACGATAATCCATCGTACGGTGTCATCAAACAGAATAGGGATTCTATCGTCCTATACATCAATAAGGGTACGGATCTAGGGTCTCGTACATCATATCTTATTAATCTCATAACACATCTATCTCAATCTCATATCGTATTTATACAGATCTCATGTCGTATCGATATCGATCTCATATCATACCACTATCAATTCATACCTGTCATCTATCAATTATATATATCACGCTTCACATCCTCATTTCATCATGTCATCTCATACTAATCCTTTGATCATATCCGTAAGTTCATTCATAGATTTCTTTAAACTATAATTTATATATCAATCATTTCATCATTATAGTTGCGGGGGTGCTATACGCCATCCACCCGACTTCCTCCGTAGATATAAATCTACTCACATAATAATCTCCTTGTTTAGTCGAAGTCGATGTGCTTCGTCGTCTCGGAAGTCCACGTGAAGGTATCTACAATCAAAACACATCGTAATGCTATTAAAACCAAGTTCGAAAACCGATACGGCACACGAAATGCTCATAGGTTAGAACATATAGCCTACGCATGCAAGAACAACCAAATAACCCTCGTCGTTGACGTACAAACGTCCAACGACCAAGTCCAATTTCAAATACCAAAACCCAAGTTTCAGAAATCGCAAAAACCGAAATCAGCAACAAAGGAAATCACTCCTAGATTCTACCCTAGGTCAAACTAGGAGATTTTGCATATATGGTAGGTCTAGATATCACCTAAGGAAGCCATGGACCAAGAATCAACACCAAAACCTACAGTGTGGCCGCAAATTGCGGCCACAAGGATTAAATCTGCGGCCATTTATTTGAGTTGGGGTCTCGGGTCTCTATGGTACCTTCCTATGTGCCTGCACACCTCTAGGTGATGGGAACTTATTTTATGGGGCTCTCGGGTCATCCCAAATTTCAAAATATCATCACAATCGGTCAAAAATCTAATGTCGGGCAATTCTAAGTTTGTGTTTTGGGGTTCTAGTCTATGGTCTTGGCCAGTAAAACATCACTAAGGTCTTGTAAACACTCACTACACCTCAATTACCATTTCATAAGTCCATTCATCCACTAACATCAACCTAGAAATTTCTAAGATCACTAAACATGCTTTAAAGAACACTAAACTTAATTCGGAAGCAAAGAAACAATTTAACAAGATGAGAAGTGGAAATTATATCTCTTGGAAGCAACTCAAGAAAAACCCTAAATGGTTGGAAGTCTTCAAAATCCAAACTTGAGCTTTCTAGGGGGTGTAGGATGAGCTAATGGTCAATTTTAATGAAGGTGGTATGGGGTTTTGATGAAGATTTGAGGTGTTTGTATAGGAGGTAGAGGAGGTGGAGAAAGGAGGAGAAGGAAAGTTGAGGTGAAGAAATGAAGGAAGAAGGAAATAATGAAGGATGGTGAAGGATACCTCCTCTCTCTCTTTCTCACTCTCACTCTCTCTCTCTCATAGCCCATGCTCTCATGTCATAATTTGTCTCCCCACTTCATGTCTCTCTTATTCCTCCCCCCTCCCCACCCCTCTCTTATCCAAAATCTTTCTTTTTCTTTTCTATTTCCTTCTCACAAATAAAGCACAATGCAAATGAAACAAACTTGCAACAAAAATGCAACATGTCATGATGTACTAGCTATGGTTATTTTTAAAAAGACGGATTTAGCCTAATCGTGATTAGTAGTGCACTAATCAAGTTTAATTTAAACTTGCATATAATTAATTGCATAATTAATTATAAAATGCCCAAATCCAATAAATATCTTTTTAATAAATAATACATATTAATCTCCAATTATATTCCAAATATTGGTATTTAATTATACCATTTTACGAAAACCCCAATTCGTAATCGAATAGTTTTCGTGAAATATATTATTTTATTATTTAAATTCCAAAAATAATATTTTATATTTCTGAAATGTTACACTAGGGCATGGGATAGTATTTATAGTGTGGAATTGGGGTTTTCAAATTAAAAGAGTGAATTAAAATGTATTAAAATGAGGATAAATGGGAAATTGAAGGGTCTATGTTTGATTGCAGAGCAATCAAACAGTGCAGGGGAGTTAGGGGTAGGAGAAGGGTCGTGTGTGCAAAGCCTGGGCCTCATTGGCCATAAGAGGACCGTCGGTGCTAGCCCAAACAAGTTATCCGCCGGTCGATTTGTGGAGGGGGCCGGTGGATTCTTACCACGTGTTTCTCTCTGTATTTAAATCATTGTGCACATATTTGATTTTTCTGTCTTTTCGTTTTTATGTTTATTGCACGTGTAAATTTTTGGGCTTCCAAAAAGTTTAAAAAGAAAATCAGAAAAAATTAATGTGTCTGATGGGATTCGAACACATGAGCTACGTCACAGCAATGCAAGGCTTTACCGGTGAGCTACAAGTTGTTTCTTGCTGTTCTTAATCAAAATTAACTTATAACTTGTACTCGGGCTGTGAAACTCTATTCTATATTTAATAGAAGAATTTCCGTACTAAGGTTTCAGAGTCGTTACATACGGGTTTAGTTATACTTGATTATATATACATATGTGTGTGTGTGTGTGTACCTAGATGAGGTGGCCTCTCTCTACTCTCTCTCTCTCTCTTTCTCTCTCATTTCTTCAAGATGTGTGTAGGCTTGTGATTCACCCTAGTGAGTCATTAGCCCACCAACTTATTTTGTATTTTGTGTGAAGAGATAAGAGTGAGAGTGTGAGGATATTTTGGTGGTGATAGTTTTTTCATCAAGTGTTGAGATATTTCTTGAGTTGTCATCTCATTCTTCTTCTTCCTCACTTGCTCACTTGAGCTTTGAGAGATAAAAAGAGAGCATCTTGTTTATAAACTACACCCTCCTAAGTATCTTGTCCTTGCAAGACTCGGTCTTTAGTTATTTTGGTTGAACCTGTCACTTGAATCGGCATTCTTGGGTGGATTGTCTTTGACGTGGGAAGTTTGACTTCGAGAGCTCGTTCCACCAACCCAAGGAGCTTGAGGAGTGTATCTTTCAAAACTCGAAGGACCGTCTACAAAATTTGTAGTACTGACCTAGTAGTTAAATATCTTGTCGGTGTAGTTTAGTTTAGTGTTTGGGCTTGTATTATAGGGTTTTAATGTATTGTGCTCAAGTTTTTTAAAGTTTTTGATTCCGCAAATCCGTAGTTGTTACGACAAAGAGCACCATACACTTACAGACAAAGCCACCCCCCAACTGACCTCGAGATCTCAGTGTCGGCCTCCTCTCTTCCCTCAACGTCTCTCTCTCGCACTCTCTTAGTCTCAATCTCCATCTCTAACTCTCCCACTCTCTCTCCCCCCCAAAACCCATCGAGCTCCCCTCCTACTCCTCTCACCGCAAACCCTCGTCGGCATCCCCTTCACCGCCGACAAGCCCCTTTTCAGTGCCACCAACTCCTCCATCCACCACCTTCTTCATCTCCAAACACCCAGAGCCTTCCTCTACAACACCACCATCACACAGCTACCATCGGTCCCCTCTGCACCGCCGGACACCTCCTCCGACGAGCCACCGCCGCGACACCTCTTCTTCTCACCCAACTCCAAAACCTACCACCACTTCATGCACACCTCTAACGCCAATCCATCATCACCCAAGCACCTTGCCACTTCACCCCGGCCACCGTTTCCTTGCACCAACAAAGTTTGCATACCACCGCCGACGGCGCTCCTGTCGCCTCCAACACCATTGTGACTGTCGCCTCACCGGAGCCCGACCACCACATTGCTGCCACCATCTCTGCACTCCCTCACCTACAAGCCGCATCCAAGCTCACCTCGCCGGAGCTCCTCACTCCAACGCTAACGGCTACAGCCCTTCTCTCTGCCTCAACCTCCTCCTCACCGTCCTACTAGTTTCTCCTCCAAATCACAAGCCAAGGCCCCGTCCCTCGAGCCAAGTAGCATCGCGCCGAACCAAGCTCAAGTCTAAGCCCTAGTTGCACCGTGTCGTTTTCCGTGCTCGCGCCGCTGCCGTACCATCATCGAACCCTCGCCAGGCAAGTGAAAACCTCCACTTGTTTATCATGCTACTACAATCATTAGCCAAAGTAGTTTACAATAACTAGATATACGTAGATATAATTATATCGTAAATTATTATTGAAATTGTGTAACAAACTATAGTGCCATCTTGTTAATTGGAGTCCGACTAGGGCTTATTACTGTGTTGGTATTACGTAAGAGTTATATGGTGAATATCTAAATTCGTTTGGCTAAAGGAAACGTGTGTTTCGATCAATAACCGAACGTTTACCCAAGGTGTTCGATAAGAACCTTAAGCCGGAATCTAATTAAAACTGGCGGAACTTGTGATCGTTAAACTTTTTTACTGTTCACAAATGTACTGCAGAAATTTGGTTGCAAATTAATATCGTTTCACCCATAATATGTTACCCTCGACAACCATTGCGAAATCATAATTTCCCTGAATATGCTAGACCATTAAATTCATAATAAATCGTACAAAAATTGGATAACCTATAAACCTACAGTGACTTTTACTGAATATCATGTCTTTTAGATAGTGGAAACTGAAGGGGTTTGTGGCTCTGGACTGCAGTCCTGAACCGAAAGCCCTACGAATACCTGAAATCAAATACCTGCAACTCACTGTTCGAATTTGCAAATGCGCTGAGCCCTATATAGATATGTAGGAAATTGAGTTAGCTTTCTTATGCGGTTGGTTCCACTGAATTACGTTGTTGTTGGATATTTTTTAATATAATTTATTTTATCAATGCATACGGCTGATTTCTGCAATTTTTCATGTTAGTACCTGAATTTAATCGCCTGTACATCCCTACATAAAACTGAAAATACACGGAGTCTTATATCTCCGCGTAAATAATTTAGTTATCTAACTCATGGCTTTGGTCTTATTCAGTTTTCCTGTCGTTTGATGTTTTAATTATGTTTTAGTTTGTCGACGTATTTGGCAGTTTTCTGCATTGACCGTCTATATGCCTTGACACTAAACAGAACATTTCTCCTAGTACACAGAGGCTATCATTGATCTACTTGATGCGTTGGAAACCTAACAGATAAAAATAGGTTTTATTCAATTAGAGCAACATCTGAATCTAAACACAATATGTAGTAAACTGTGCGTGAAGTTGGACTTCTAGTTCTGAAACTGGAATTCCAGCAACTAATCGCTGATTTAAAATGATGATAAATTCTTAACCTGAATTCCTATTGACATGAAACTAATTTTACCGCTTAGATAATCATGTATATTTCGTATGCCTTTTATATTTTTTTGGCCGATTTTACACTTATGATTTATAGTGAATTTTGCAAGTCATATGGTGTTGGCTGTCCTAATTTAGTGAACGTCTGTTTAGTGCATTTCTACCTTATTTTGTATTTACTTTTATACCCAGTGCGTAGTGATCGTTTACATTGAGATCTAATGACTGATTTGCATTATCGATAGATAAGTGTTAGCGATCGGGTTGTGACAAGTACGACAGTGAACCAGTGATTGAGAGTGATATTGATAAGTGAAAACGTGATTGAAAGTGAAAGTGATGTGTACTTATTCACAATCTATCTAATAGCTGATCATATACTATAACCCGGAGAAATGGGGAAATTAAGGTGAAACCGAACTCGTATTTAGCGATATACAGTGACTTAGTGGATGATCATTCGATATTGGCGATATATATATATATATATATATATATATATATATATATATATATATATATATATATATATATATGGGCCATGCTCCTAGCGGCATGGCTGCAGCGTTATGTCCCGGGCAATAGTGGACCGTAGTCTCGGACATGCACGGGTCCCTTGTTAAACACGAGTATCCTTTTCCACCGATTGATTTCAATTGACTTAGCGACTGATAGGTAATGACATACACATTGCATGAATTGCTGACATAATACATATACCATACTGTTCACATTCATTTGATATTCCATATTCTTATGTTACTGTATTCTGCCGTTCACTTCATACTTAATATCATTGTACCCACTATGTGTGTATTTGTGTGTCGCCCTAAAAACTTGAATGTGCATGCTCAGAAAACATGGTGGACCTTGCAGGACCCGCCATTTAAGATCGTTGAGATTTAAACCGCGACATTAGCGCTATCGCTTTCTACTTGCAATAAAGATATTGTTATTTCTTTTGGTTAGTTGTTTCTTTCTTACGAATAATTGTATCTTAAATTCTGTTGATTAAATATAATAAAGTTGAGAGCTGTGATTTTCTTTACTTTCGTACTGTGTTTACTGATTACCGTGTAATATTAGAAGCCGAAGTGTGACTACGGCGGAATTATTTGTTGACTGTAGAAGCATGGCTGGCCTAATCACCCCTCGTATTTCGTATTTTGGGAAGCGGGGCGTGACATTATCAATATTCTGATATAAGAAAACCTTTTATTATTAGCAACTCGTCGGTTCTAGCTTTAGTATATAAAAGATGATGCTAATGATGGACAAAAAACATAACAACTACGACAATCATAAATCTATGTTCATAATAAACAAATTTCTTCTAAAGATAAAAGGATAGCAAATCTTTTCTTAGGGATGATAAGCTCCGGAAACAGCAAAGCACCCCATATATTTCGAATCGACTCTCTGAACGGTATGTTACAAAAAAAGGTTCTTATGCTCTTCAAAAATATTGAAAGAAAATAAAATCTAACTTCCCAAATATATTGAGATAATAAAATATTGAATCTAATTGCTAAATCCTTGATGCGTTTTGCTTTCAAATCCTACCGACCCGAGCATAATCTAACTATCTACCAATCAGAGTTGGCTCATACGGTAAATATTTCCTTTCCAAAGCAATCGGTCGGTTCGATTTCCAATTGCGCGGTCTTCAATTTTTTTTTGGCTTAATTCATGATCTCGTCATATTTGAAACAAAAAATCAAAAAAGAAATCCTCTTTCAATAGTTTTGTAAGAGAGGCCGAATCCTTTTACCTAGGGTATGTTTGTTTACTGTGATTTACTATGAACTAGCATGGAAGTACCGGAAGTAGATTTATTTCCGGTACTTCAAGTGTTTGTTTTAACAAGAAATAGCATTTGAAGTTACTTTCATATGCTGACGTGGATCCTATGTAGATGCTCTACTTCAAAATTTCTCTTCATGACTTGTTGGGCTTGGGAGTGGCATGGAACACGAGAAAAAGAAAAAGAAAAATAATAATTTATTCCAAATATTAATTACTTCTAAGTTTTTTCCTTTTATCTCATCCAATTTTACATAAAGATGTGCATAAAATAATTGCATTCATCACTTCATTAGGACTACTTTCATAAAAAAAAATGGCAAGAAATTACTACCTCCATGAACTTCTTTGAGAAGTAATTTCAAGATTATTTCCGACACTTCGATGCAAACAAACAGACCAACTTATGCAAACGAAGAGGCCGACTAAGGCAAATCCGTATCTGAAACGGGCCGGGTTCATACTCTAACTAGATCCAAACCCGATCCGTCTCCAGCGCCGCCCTTCACCAATTATAAAGGTCGTCTTTGAACCCCGTGGCTTTCGCCAAAAATCCCCAATCTTTTCCCCAAATCTCTGCCAAGAGATCAGAAGGGCCAAACCCTAATTTCCCCCTGATTTCAGTTCGCAAACCCTAGCTTCGTGGATCTTGTGCGTATCTTCTGCCGATCCGGTGAGTTCTATTCTCGATCGACCTGTTATTTGGAACCATAGGCTTCTTGCTTTGTTGTTTTCCATTGTAGCTTCGTAGTATTAGTGTAATTTGATTGATTGTAGCTGCAGGTATTTCAATTTGTGTTTCTTTTTGGGTTGCATATCCAAATTTTTGGAGGAGACGAGGGTCTTCCAGAATCAGGGTTTTCGTTTGAGTTTCTTTCGTTTCCTTCTGATTTTGTATTCAGGTGTTAGAAATTCCTTTCTATGATGAAAAATAACCAAGAATTAAGACTGTAGTTCCTAGGCTGCATATATTTGGAATTTAGAGTCAATGTAGGGAAGAAGATAACAATTTGATGAAGTTTTCCCCCAGCCATGTGCATTAAAAAGCTTGAATTTTTGAACTAGATTTGGTAAATTCTTTATATGATTGATTGGAATAAAAGAGATTTGTGAAGATTTTGTCTTATTAACACGATTCGATAAAAACCAATCATTGGTAGTTTGGTACTTGTACCCACTAGGAAAAATATTTCTTTTACAGGAAATCTCAAAATACAATTCGAGAAAAATAGCATAACGAGTAAGAAAGCTAATTTATTGACATGAAATGATAACATAATGAACTCAAATATTATTCATCAATGGAGGTTAGAAAGATAAACAACCAGTGAACAAATTTTTTAATTAATACGACAAAATTAAAGATTGTTATTTGCAATTCCTATTGTTACACTTATGCTAATCTTTCCTTTATCTTACTCTACTAAAATGTCTTTTCATTCTGTAACTAAACTTGTGAATATTAGGAGGTGTCATATACTTTTAATTGCAGTTGTTACTATTACACCAATGTTTAACAATCAGTCTGCATTTTTGGGATGCAAATTTAAAGAAAAGGTTTGATGAAACAGTAGTGGCAGAACAGAATCTGTTACGATTACTCTGTTTCTAATTGGTAGGATAAACAAATTGTTTTCTTTACTTGGAGGGCGTTGTAGTTGGTAATAGTTGTGTGTGTGCATGCACACGCGTCTTGGGGTGGGGTGGGACTGCGGGGTTTTTTTAGGGTGGGGGTTGGTAGGTGGGTGTTGAATTGCCACCCTTCCTTGCCTTTGCCAATTGGAGTAGCAAACTTAGAGCTTTATACTTGCATGCTCCTTTCAATTATATTTCTGTGTCTTATAACATAGCAACTGTATACCTAACTGCTGCTTTGTAATTTTTATGCATATTGCATGGTACATGTAAAATGTTATTATTTGGGGTTGTAAAAAATTATGCATTCTGAGCTATATACCTTATTTTTGTTTGAATAGGAAAGTTCATTTATTATCTCAGGCTGCCGGCATTTTTTCCTTCTTGATATTTGGAAGTGTTCAGCTGTCATTTCTTTTTTGTTGTCCTTCACCTGCCACTCTTTCAGAACTCCTATTTACCTTTTGCTTATGATTTTATAGATGACAGCTAAACCTTTAACAACCGAAGCAATTGCCCTCACTGAGAAGAAAATGGACATGAGTCTTGGTAAGTATGTCACACAACCAGTACAGCCTTTGATTTATAATATCCTCTGAAAAGCTGGATAAATTGAGTGCCTGAAATTCTTTCTAGATGATATTATCAAGATGACAAAGAAAAGAACTTCTAAAGAAGAAAAAGCTCCAAGGCGTCCGGTGAGTAGTGCATGCCATATTTCTGATTTTGTAAATAAAGATTAGTATGCCAGGGAATATCTTAAGTTAGTTTTTTTGTTGACAGATCAAAAGTCAAGGATTCTTGAACAGCATTGCTGCTCAGCGTAACAATAGGGTCCGAAACTTCATGGATTCTAGATCATCAATTAGACAGGTGAGATAGATGGATCCATGTTTTAGTCTCGTCAGTGGATTTACATATCATGTATAAATTGTTCAATTAGCCGTGTTATTTTTATAGGGTGTATTAGCGCAGAGAAGATCAAACTTTCTTGGGAATCAATTTCCATTAACAGCTAATGCTGCAAGAAGGGCTGCTGTGATGCCTGTTCGCAACATGGCTGTGATGCCTTCACATAACATGACAGTCAATCGGAATAAACCGAGGTATACTATATTTCATCTAATGTGTGATTACATTATGCCGATTTTGTTGTTGTCTATTAGTATAATGATTATTGATGGGTCTATATCTATCTCTTCAGGTAATCTCTGTAATTTTCTGTTTGATGGGAAAACTTCCATGTACATGCAATCACATTTTAGCTCTTCATTTTTTGGGGACATTGAAATGCTAGATGGGCTGAATCTAAGATCACCGTACTCATGAGAGTTGTCACATTGTGGTCCTTGTTTGGAAATTTCAGTGTATCCAGTTCTCGGTGTGCAAGGCATAGTGCTGTTTGTTAATACTACTGTTATTCTGATGGCTCTCATGTTTCTTGATACATTAAAAATTCTGGCCAGAGAATCTGTCAAACTGTTAATTGACTGCATTGTTGTCATGAATCGGTGGTTAATGTTTAGCATGTCCTTTGGTCCCTTCAGCATACCGACATCATTGAATGATAGATGCGCACTTAGTAGGTGCTTCAAATTTCAGAAATTTTTAGGGCCATTGTTCACCAAATATAAAGTGTATGCATATCAGCACACATTAACTACTCACACCATTTATGATCCTGTGAAGGCATATTTATAGTGGTACTCTCAAGATACTTCACATTGTGGTGAAGGGAAGATGGCTATGGCATGTTTCTCCTTGTGCCTTCTTTTCTTGGATGTTGAAAGCTCTTTTCTTCGGTAGAAGTTTTATATACTGCAAACTGTTGTAGATCAAATTACCTTCATCTCAACATATTCGACGTTCCTTACCTATTGTTGGTGACTTTCTAACGACACTTTTTTCAGTTGTCCTGAACTTGTAGTAATGAGGCTTTTATTAAACTTATCATTTATCTTATAAACTGACCTAATTTATAGATCAAAGTATCCTTGTTGCCTTCTAGTCAGGCTACCATGGAAGGCTAACTGTGTGGATGGTGTTCCAACGAGGCAGTCGTTAAATGATTGGGAGTCCTTGCAATTTCTTGAACCTAGTTTGTTTCAGAATTGTTTCGTGTTCTATCATGCGCACTGATCCATATATCCTTATATGAGTTATGGATGGGTAATAACATCTCAATTGTAGAGGATGGTTGCCAAATACTTCAGGTCTTTGGGAAGCGTGTTAATTCGTAAGCATTTGATTACGTCCTTTGTCCCAAATGGTGAAGTAAACAGAATCAAGTACCGTGTTCAAGCAGGTTATATCTACTGGGGGGAGTGACATATTTCTGCTCATGCAAATTATCTGAAGAATTGAGCAGTGCAGCGAGTTTCTTGCATTGTGTGGATTGTCACCTTTTTGCAGCATCTGAGTTTTGGCTATGTATGAGCTAGTTTGATTATTCAATACCTGTGCTAGGTTTTTCTTTACTACGTCTTGTCTCTCTTGACCATCCATCTCCTTGTTTGTTTTGTGATGCTGCATTATTGGAACATTCACGGAAGAGTTCTGCTAACCGGTGCATCCTCGCCGTTAGATGTCCTATTTCAGTTGCCATTGAGTCTTAAATCTATGAAAGCTGGGCCGATGTTATCCAAATGTATAATTCATGGAAAGAGTTTTCGATGTTTTTGCATAAGCATGCTATCCTCATGGAGGAGAAGTTCTTCAAGTTCAGGAAGTCATTCATTTTTGAAATAATTTGATTTATGGACAGCATCATTGTGGTAAAGGTCGTAATGCCAGAGGCATCATTATCGCAAGGCATAGAGGGGAGGTCATAAGCGTCTATACCGTAAAATCGATTTTGGATGGAATGAAAAAGACATATCTGATAGAATCATAACCATAGAATACGACCCTAATCGAAATGCATACATTTGTCTTGGACACTGGGGATGGTGTGAGGAGATATTTTACATCCAAGAGGGGCAATAATTGGAGATACCATTGTTTCTGGTACAGAAGTCTCTATATCAATGGGAAATGTCCCACCTTTGAGTGTGGTTTGAAATATTGATTTACGTAATTGGAAGTAACCAATTAGGTTTACGATGAAACCAAGAAATCAATCACCGATCCAATTTGAGTACCTTTATGGGATAGACCTCAACAGAAAACTGATGAGTAACGGCAGCAAGTGATTGAGTTCAGTAGTTCTTGAAGGATTTGGTAGAGTTTTCTATTATTCCATTTAATTTAAATTTTGTTTTCATGAGATGATGGTAAGTTTTCACTAGATGGCGGTAAGTTATTTCAAGCAGATTGTTTTAGTTTAGCCATCGAAAGCAGAAGAATTTGCCTAGCTCTGACATTGTATTTATGCTCAGTATTAAGCAAATATTGGTCCCTCTTGGTAGAATGTATGTTTTTTTTGTCAGCAATAATATGTTTTTCTCCCCTTATGTAGGCCTACTGCCCAAAGGAAAGCTGCTGATGGCGGCGTTGCTCGAAAGGTAATTTTAAGTCACATTGTAAGAATGTTGTAAAGCGGGCATAGCATCTCTTATATATATACATTGAATCAAATATTTTCCATACCGGCTGATATATTGGCCATATCGGGCCTGGTGATACGATAAAAGCTATATAATATTGCTGATATATCGGCCGTGTATGATATATGAAAACCTATCTGACACAATTCCTATATCTGTCGATAACTGATATTCAACCACCAGTAGCCTCAAATGATGCATTCTTTCTGTTATAGCTTCTTGCGTAAGATTACAATAGTTTAACAAACCTTTATACCTTTCTATCTTTTACTTTTTGACCGAAGTATCTTCCATGCTAAAAAAAAGTTTGGACAAAGTATGTTCTTTTCTGAGATCTTCCTAGTAACAATAGGTCAAATGTTACATCCTCCTCTGTTATCGCTTCTTGGTTAAAGTAACAATATGCCAACCTTTACACCTGTATCAGCCCGGCCTTTTTTAATGTATAGTTGACATGCAATCTCCATGTTAGTCTTCTTATAGCAAGTGCAGGGACAAATTTTGCATTGCGCTTTTAAGGATTAATTGCCCAAAATGCCTCTTAGCTTGTACCCCCCTAAAAGTGATTTGTTATGCAAACACCCCCTTTTTTGTCATCGCCAAAATCCATTAACAACGCTCAATACTCGATAGTTAATTCTAAATAGCTTAAAATGATTGTTACTTCAACTCTAGAACTTGTTTTTGTTGTTTATAGTATGTTTTTTAGGGTTTTGTTGATGAATAGAGGAGCGTTTGAGTACACGGGCAAACACGGGGTAAACTACAGGGGTGTTTTGTGTAACCTAATGTTTAATCTGTTAAATAACACGAGAGACCAACTGCATCTGCGCATCATTATGTCAGACATCATATTAATAAATCTGGACTATGTTGATGATATGACCTATTGTGTCTCCTCTGCCAGGAGCTTGTATAAGATTCCTCAAGGTTTCATGTTGAAGAATATGTTAATTAAGCCTTCTTGTTATAAAAGTTAATTGTAAACCTTAAAAGGCTTGGATCAATTTAGGACCCAGTCATGCTGCCTTGTGTGTGTGTGTGTGTGAATGAAATTACACAAATATCCAAATTATATGGCGCAGGACACAAACCCAAAGCAGAGGCCTCAGACGATGGATGCTCTCTTTGCAAATATGAAGGAGAAGAGGATGATGGTGTTCTCATCTCAGCGACCGACTTTTCAAGATAACAATCAAAATGCACCGAGGCGTCGTGCTTGGCAGCAACAGCAGCTACGTGGAGGTGGTAGAGGTGGAGCTCTTCCACAACGACAGCAGCAGCAGCAGCAGCAGCAAGGTTTTAGAGGTGGAGCTCGCCCTGGGCGTTGGTGAGCCCAACTCTTTTCATTTGAAAACGTTTCCACGGCATTATGGAGCACTTCAATGGTACAATTGGAGCATCAGCTCTTTCGAGGTTGCCTCATTTGGTTCGCATGGGAAAAAGTGGAGGAAAAAAGATCCGAATTTCTCTCAGCAACGGTCAATGATCTTTAAGTTTCTTACTCAACTTTTATAATGTAGCTGCATTTGTCAACTCTTTGGTAATGCAATGTTTTGAACTATTGTTGCCTTGCTCAGAAGATCACCTATTCTTGTTCATAGGCTTTTTTATCCAAGTGTGTTGAACAATTGAAAATTGGTTTGGCTTGTGATGATCGGGGGCATTTTATGTTCTCGCCGTGAGCAGGAGTTGTGTTTTGTTTACGGGAGAATTGTTGCATAAGTTTGGCTGGAAAGATCTTCAAGGTAGTTTTGTGATGGGCATTAGTTTTCCAACGGCGACACTTCAATCTCATAGATGGAGCATCATTTGTGGAATTTTTATTAATTACATTCTTCAGTGCAGGGGTGCTCTTGAACCGAGCTCTCTAAGAGAGATCTTTGAAGTTCTTAATAAACGGAATGAAGTTAAGCTCAGCCATTCAGGCCGTTTAGCTAATGTGCCGAACTCTAACTGACCTGACCTTGGCTTGTTCGTTTACGGTTTTGTTCAAGCTGGTTTATGTATTATATTATGTTTTACATATACTTAGTGAACTCTTGCCCAAAATCCAAACCAAAAAACGAACAACCAAACTATAAGATTTTTTGTTCTTTTGTATTGATATATATTGGTGTCTTCATTGCCTCTCCTCCCACTCCCATCCCACCTATACATATATGAGAATGAAGGAGAAAAGATGCCTTAGGAGGGAATTTCCTCCTCTGGCGTCGAAAAATACGCCCTCCACCGTATTTTCCGACGATCGGAATCCATCATCTGCATCGTTATCATCTAAAATGTGGATACGCCAAATTTCATGTGATTCTACAACTTTTTCACTGTTGATTTAGTATTGTCGGTAAACCGTTAATTTTGAACCCACTAATTCAACGATAAAAAAGTTGTAGAATCACATGAAATTTGGTATACCCATATCTTAGATGATAACGATGAAGATGATGAATACCGATCGTCGGAAAACACGATGGAGATTGTATTTTTTCAACGCCAAGGAGGAAATTCCCTCCTGTGAGACCTTTCCACAGGAGGGAATTTCCTCCTATGACGTCGGAAAAATGAATCCTTCATGATATTTTTTGACGATCGGCATACATCACCTCCATCTTTATCATCTAAGATGTGGATACACCAAATTTCATGTGATTATACCATTTTTTTACCATCGGTGCAATTAATGGTTTGCCGACAATAGAACTTTTTTCATTGCTAATTCAACGGTGAAAAAGTGGTGGAATCGCATGAAATTTGGTGTATGCATATCTTAGATGATAACGATGATGATGACGGATGCCGATCGTTGGAAAAAATGGTGGAGGTTGTATTTTTTCGACGCCATTGGAGGAAATCCCCTCCTATGGACTCTTTTCTCCATTATTCTCTCTCTCTCTCTCTCTCTCTCTCTCTATATATATATATATATATATAGGTAATATTGCTCAACCTATGTTCCTTTATGATTTTTCCTTTATGATTTCGGCCGATTGAGATTGAGCCAAGAGCCAAGCGTTCGTCCGTCTATGATCTCGGCTCATTTGTACTCGTTAAGAAGTCAAAATCAAGTTGAGAAAAATTTGCCGAACAACAATTGAGCCAGGTGAACTCATCTCAAAACGAACCCGAGCAAAACTCTAGCCGAGCTTAAAACCAAACTCGAGCTGACCCAGTTCTTCAAGTTCAGCTCATTTACACCCATACTTGAGAGCATTTTGTATCACAAGGAGAACGGTCCTCATGCCGGTAACTTTTGGCATGGATTCTTTGAAGCTATGCTGTATCTGTATGTACTATCGATGCATATATTCCATGCTATTACTAGACTACTTCAAGCTATGCTTGTCATATACTGGAGATTATAGTGTCAAACATTATAGGAGCCACAAATTTTGATGCAGACTTGTGTGTGAACAAAACTAAAACACTACAATGGGACATCATAAGCCATCTTTTTATTCAAACCTTTTTACACAACTAAAGCTTCCATGTAGCCAAGAAAAGGGACAAAGGAAAGTTATTACAACAAGAGATTTTATTACATGAAAGAAAGGATATCCCCAGTGGCTGATAGGTTTCACCAAAGTCATCACAGAGGGAGGAGCCAGTTTCTAAACCTTGTATTCTGATGAACATGGACTCCTCAAACTTGCTGCTACTGCCATAACTAAATATTATATATCTCTCCTTCTAATTCCTTGCAAGATCTCTCAAGACCTCGCAAACTTCAGTCTTTGCAAACCTTCCTCGGACTCGGGGCTGGCTATCCGCCAAAGCCTTTCTGCATGCATACTGCGAATGCAGAACGAACAAAGATTCCTAAATATACTTCTTGTAATAAAAGAGAGTGAATAAAGATATTGGTTTCCAGAATGCAATATACCTTGATTTTTCTCCCGAAGTTGCGTTTGGTCTTCTTCTTTCTATACCTGGAAAGTTTCTGCTTGCGTTCCTCAGTCTTCAGCTCGTTGATGGTCAGTTGCCTCTCAAAGGAAGCACGGACGCTGCTTGCATTTCCGAGGCTTGCATTGTTGCTTCCAAGTGTCTTTCAAGAGAGACTCAAATCAATGATTTCAATCAATAAATAAATATAAGGAAACAATAACTAGACACTAATTAAATAATAGAGAACTATTGTCGTCGAAAATTGAAAAGGAAAAAGACGATGCTCACCTGAATGTCTCCTTCACTATATGCCCTCCTCAACCCAAATGCCGTCTCAAAATCCATGCTCTGAAAATCTAAAAAATTCGGCCTCGCACTGCAGTTACCAATCCATTCCACAGAGTCGAGACACCCCGAGCTAACACTCTTTTGAAGCTGCTGCCCTTCTGCACTCAATCTAATAGTCTCCAGACTCAGAGTTTCCTCTGTTTCGATCACAGGAATTTTAACATCTTGCGTCTCGGGAAATTGTTCAGTAATTGCATACTTAGCCAAAAGTTCTTTCTTGCACTCAAATAAGACATCGTTCAATTGTTCGTTTTGGATCGATTCTCTATCTGCAGCTTTGATCGTTTCGATGGTTTCAGTCATAGCATCTTGTCCATTGGAAAAAATGGTCATGGCAGCACTTAGAGGATCTAATGTGAGTACGGGTTCTTCTATGATCGGTTCCGGAGCCTTGAATAGATCTCCTTCGGCTCCAAGATCGTACTCCAAAATAGTCGATGTTTGCATCAAATGGCCCTATAGAGGTAACAATTTCAAAAGCTTAACAAAGTCTTAAATGAATTCATTAAATTTTCACGTACAGCTAGATATTTAACGATGCTTTAATTATTTGTGCAGAGGTAGAAGAAAGACTCTACAATTTGAGTTGAAATTTACTAGCATTTTGTGAGATGCACGAGTGAAATAATGTTGTGAAAAATGCATTCGTAGATTATTTGTTGTTACGTGAAAGTTGACAATTACCGAGGTTTTAACATGCTAAGCATTTTGCAAACTCTTTCTATAGGAATGACATAATCCATGTTTTGTTGTTCAGATAATTTCCGTGTAGGCTCATATAATCTCCATATCCTCTGCCACTGCATTAGATGTTTGCAAAATTAACGATATTTGCATAATGAAGAATTTTGCGTCTTTAGATCTTGGAGGGAAATGAATCTTGAGGCCCTTTCACTAATTTATAAGTCAATTCTCCACCCATCAGTTATCTTCATTTCTATGACCTAAAATCTAGAGACATAAAAACTCAAGTATAAACTTTCATGAATCCAAGGATGAAACCGTTCAATATCATATTTACACTAATTTTGCGACCTTACGATGCAAGGGAAAAGAGTACGACGCTGCATAATCTTTAGGGTTTCTGTGGTTTAAGACATGAAGATCAAGATGCCATTATTGACCATCCAAATTATGGGCCAGGGGTTTCTTTTTACTTGGTGCGCGAATTGGATTAAAAGAAGTTCGGGCTTAAAGAATTATTCTCTCACTCACACACACACAGAGAGAGAGAGTTATAAGAAATGACTGCTGCAACCTTTTAAGTTACACATGGATCATTGAACAATTCAGTTAAACTTTATTGGGATGTAGACATTCTTAGCTAGCCACAACAAAATATCAGTTTCGAGTTAATTCAATTTCAGAGACATGACAATTAAATTATTCTTTCAGATTATGTATAGTATAGGCTAATTACATAATAGAATTTAAAGACGAGGACGCAGAGAAGTAGGATTGATTTTGTTGGAAGCAACTAAAATTTGGGAAATTTACCTCTTTTATGCATTACAACTAACAAATTAATTCCAATTCAAGAAAAGATCTTTGCAATAAAACTGATATGCATGTGAGATTATAATTTTTCCAAACAGTTTCTAGATATGTGATAGTTTAATTAAAGGTTTTTTTATATTTTGGACCCTCAAAACTTTAATATTTTCAGAAAAGACACCCCAAACTTCATATTTCTGAAAAAGATGCTCAATTCTTCTCCGTTACTTAAAAAGGTCTATCCGTTGGTCAGATGTTAGTTTAATAGTTTAGTTAAGTAAACTAGGGTTAGATTAGTAGCTTAATTGCTTCCTCACCCTTAACCCATCTTCTTCTTCCTCTCCTTTTCACCCTTCCTCCTCATCACCAACTAAACATAATCAAATGAAATCTATCCACCTCCTCATCTTCATGACTCTTCTTCTCCTCTATCTTTTTCCTGTTTTCCTATCTTTCCACATTCTTCTCAAACCTTTCTCTATTTCCATTCTCCTCACAATCCAAACTCAAATCTCACCATCACCTTCTTTCTCCATTGCTCCTCTCTCAAACCCAAATCTCACCCCTCTTCCTCCACTACCACTCTCTCAAACCAAAATCCAAATCTCATCCCTCTTCCTCCATTGCTCCTTTTTCAAACTCAAACCCAAATATCACCATCACTCTCTTCCTCCACTCTCCCATCCCATCCCATCCCGATCTCTCCATGCCTAGACCTCATCATTCACCTTATTCATCATTCTCTCTGATAGCTACAAGAAACGCCGACCGTAAGCATGACTAGCAATTAGGTGACTAGCAATTAGGTGGGTAATTAGATATTTGCTAATTTTAATGACTAATTAATGCTTAATTAATGAAGACCGGATGTTAATTGGATGGAAGTTAACACGAGGGGCTAATTTAGTTTGATTTAGAAATATCAAGTTTTGGGTGGTCTTTTTTTGAAAATATCAAAGTTTTGGGGGTCCAAATTAAAAAAAAACTTAATTAAAACAGAAGTTTACAATGAAAGTACTACATGCCCCCCATCACATCAGTTAGCTACAATAAAAATTCTGTTTGAAGATCCAATGCAAGGTTCAATAAACTAATATGATTTCTTGTTCTTTACATTCACCTTGCAAGGCATTGAAAGTCATTTCTGTTAGAAACGATGGAACATATTTCAGGTCAGAAGTTTGAAATACAAACAACGACAGACGTCTGAAGGTGTAATCATATACACTTCAGACGTCTGGCAAACTCAAGTTCAGACGTCTGGAAACTACAAGAGAAACGCCAGAACGGAGGCAGACATCTGCAGTTCATCGGGCAAGACGTTCGCAGGAGCCACGAAGCCCAATCCAGAGCCTGGGCAGAAGCAGGCGTCTGGCCAGGTGTGGTTCAGACGTCTGCCCTTGGAAAATAAAGATTTAATAGAGCGTAGGCAAGTGTCTGCCCAAGTGTGGGTCAGACGTCCGCCGACTAGATTTTCTGATGCGAACAGAATTTACTAAATTTAGTTTTATCTCCAGTTTACTATAAGATTAGGGTTTGCCTATTTAAAGAAACCTCTCATATGTATTATTTACAACCAATTGAAAGAGATCATTGTATGAGAGGATGACGGCTAGGGCTAGAGAAATTTGAGAAAATTCCTAGGATTTTGCTCGTGCAATCGATTCGAAAATTATAGTGGAGACTTTACCGATTCCGCTCTGCCGGAGACTAGTCATAGGGTGGGTGAACCTCGTTAACAAATCTCTTGCCTCTCTGTGTTAGATTTCCTATTTTATTATCGCATATTTATATTGTTCTTTCGTCGTTTAATTGCGTAATTGTGTTTGCGTGTTGTCGTGAGCATTGTTCCGCGTTTTGATCTCTCCCCGTTGATCCCAACAACTACAGAACTAGAATGACCCTAGTAAACATGTGATATTTTGTGTTTGAATCGAACAACGCAAAAAAAAGTCGGAAATTCAATTCTCTTAAACCACCAAAAACAATGTTAAGAAACGTGTTCTACTAATTAGATCCGGTTACAAAACTATCGTTATTTTAATATCCGGTAAAAGCTAAACATCTGAATTAAAAACAACAATAAACAATTATAGTTTTAGATATTAGTAATATATAAGATTCCATGCAAATATAAAGAAGGTGGATTCCAAATCTTTCAAGCAGCTTCTTCTTATATATTTAAATTACAGACGACAAATTGCAAATAATTTCCCATATGAAATTTTTTATAGAGAATAGAGGGTTAGACTTGAACAACAAGCAAGTTTAGATTAATCTTCACATGTCCTTTATTTTTCCTGAAATTTTAATTAAAAAAGAAAGAAAGAAAATTGCCTACAATACAAATAAAACAAGGTAACAGTTAAGTTACCGTCCCCAAGGCAGGCGTGAAACTCGCTGCCCTAAAGAACATATCGCCAACCTTGTGCGGTCAGCCAAGGAAGATGTGTCCATTGGAGGTACAAACCGTTTGTCTATTGGTCTCTTTACGTGCACAACACGACCACCAAGGGTAGGGAAGATGAGCTGCTATCTAAACATGTCCAGAAACGAAGAAAAAGAGAATTTTGTTGAGTGAAAACAAATTGGAAGAAAAGCACTTTCTTTTCCATTTTCATCTTTTTTCCTTTTGTAATAATCATCAATATAGAGCAACATAACCACTAGTCTCCTATTAAACAAAGTTTAAAAGGCTAAATAACTAAGAAAATAAAGATATAATTTTAAATTTCAGATATTTTTTATCTCAAAACCAGCAATATCGACTACCTAAGTTCCTAGATGTAACAGCAACAGAACTTACAAATAAAAAGGTTTATTTTATTAAAAGTAAAACATAGACTGAAGTTCAAAGTCCACATGTCCGTTATTATTTTTTAACCCGATAGAGGAATCTAAAACAGAAGTAAACTAGCAAAAAATATTATATAGCCAAGGTTTTACCATGAACATTCAATCATGCCCTTGGGCATATCTCATCTAATTAACACAGTATTCCGTAATGTTAACCTGTAATTTTAACTATACAATTCAACCGCTTTCCTGATGTTATATAATAAGGTAAGGGAATAGATGGTCCTCGTAATAGATTATCACCAACAATTTCATTAATGGATCGCCAAGGGGATTGCAAAACCAGGAGATCCTTGTCCAAATAATTGTGGTCATCACAAAATTTTAAAATATAAACTAAACCATTTTTTTGTTTTTGTTTGTGTGTGTGTGTGTGTGTGTTGTGTTTGTGTGTGTGTTTGGGGTGGGGGGGGGGGGGGGTTCCTATCTTTTCATAAAACTTTCTCAATTCTCTTTCTCTGCTAAAAATGAGGTCAGCTATAGAGCTAGGATCCACAGTAGATTCGGCAAAGTTTTAAGTTTCACTATCAATCAACTCTCTTATAATTCATGAAAATGCTTGACTGAGAAAACTATGGACAAGATAAGGATCTTCTTAAAGTCCTTAAAACCCAATTTGTGTCCTCCAATTTTCCACTAGGCTACAAAAAGCCTCCAAATTTCTACTAGACTTAACAAAACAGTCTATAATGAAGGGGAAATATAATATAGTTTCCATAATAAATTGCATTCAACTCAGAGGCAGTGATAAAGCCAAAAGCCAAACATAAAGCATTTCCAACCTGTCAATTCTCATGTCTCAAAAGCACAAGAATAAAAAAATGAAGACGCTAATTGGAGGCACCAAAATTTTTTCCTATAACAATTATTTTATCAGCTATCATTATCATTACTTTCATCCCCATGTAATTAAGCCAATTAATAGCTTACTGGCAAGCACAGAACTCAATTTTTTTAATTACCAAATTACCTACAGATATTTTGGAAAAGGCAACAACTTTATAGCAAAATTTAAAAATGGGTTCAATTAAGCTGCTGCATTGAAGGCTCCATTGGTACTTTCACCCAAAAAAATAGATATTTAGAGGCCATTCTTGTCATTCCCTTCATCATCCCCCTTCAATCCACCAATTTACCCACAAAAATCCCAATTTTTTGATTAAAAAAACATTGGGCAAACTGAACATAGCAAGAACAAGAGAACCCATATGGGAATTTCAGATGGGAACTTCTTCAAAAAAAAAAGGGACAATTTCAATTTAGGCTATTTTTAATAATGCTTTAAATTTAGGCCACTTCAAAAAATATTTACAAATTTAGGCTACTTTCGACCTTTTTTTTATTAAAAAAATTTTAGGAGGCACTTGTCAAATGGGTCCCATACAATACCGAGGCGCCCCCATTGAAGTTGTATGAGTGGGCCTCGTACAACTTAGTGTCTAAATTATATTGAGCTCACTTGTCAACCATGCTCCTTACAAAATAAAGTAAATTATGTAGGGGGCAGTTGGCAATTGCGCACAAAAAAAACAGACCTGTGAGACTGGGTCCGTTAAATAAATCGATCTTGAAAGAGAGAAAGAGAGATATCGGGATCAGGATCAGAGAGAGAGAGAGCAGCACGATCTGGAGATCTGAGAGAGAGATCTGGAGATCGATTTATTTAACTGTCCCAGTCTCAGGTCTATTTCTTTTTGGGGCACAGTTGCCAACTACACCTCATACAATTTACGGGCGCAGTTGACAGCTGCGTCCCATGTAATTTAAACATTAGGTTGTATGGGACACACTCACCAAGTGCGTCCCATACAACTTCAATGGAACGCCTCATTGTTGCTGAATGGGGGCACGCTTACCAAGTGCTTCCCATACATTTTTCAAAGGAGGAATTGCATGAGGCGTACTTTTCAAGTGCGCTCCCCAGAATATCTCTTTTATTAAAAAAGCGAAGGGCGTAAGACCCTGTCCGCCGAAAATGGTCTAAATTTGTAACAAAAAATTTAAAGGGGCGTAAATTTAAAAACAGCCTAAATTGAAAAATTGTCCCAAAAAAATTATGGGCAAAAAAGTTATAGAAATTATACCATTTGAGGAGCATCAAAGGGGAACTCAGTGTGAAATCGGCAGAGGAGCTCCTCATCAGGACGAGGGAAGCTCTGAGGCAAAGGGAACATGAGCCCAGGCTCAGCATACATCTCTTTCTCTCTCTTATAAGCTTGTTCTCTCTCTAAAAAGATTCAATCTTTATCTCCCTAGAACTAAAATTATAGCTTTTTGTTGCTGTGATTTTGAGAGCAGCAGAAGGGGAGAGAGGTGATAGAAAGGAAAAGGAAGGTGATGAGAGTAGCTGAATATTTATAGATAGAGAGAGAATGAAGAGAGAGAGAGAGAGAGAATGAGAATGAAGAGAGAGAAAGTGAGAGCAAATCTTGAATGCTGCTTTCTTTTTCAATGGCCTGTGATTTTGTTCTTTTATAAATTAATTTATGTTTGTTCTTTTGGGTAAATTGTCAAAACCCCTCGTTTTATCTATATAGTCTGTTATATCTAAATAGATCATAAATATCGCAGATAACTGTATAGATATTGCATGATAATTGAATATAGTAGGTAACTATACGTAAGCAGGGTTTTCCCTGACAACCGAAAAATCTTCCAGAGGGTTTTTGACAATCGCTTCGAGCCCAAAGGGGCGGAGAAAACCGCTTGGGTTTTTTTTTGTGACAATTTGCCCGTGTGTTTTTATTCATTATTTTTTATTTTTTATGTTTTTTGAATAAGGAGGGTATGTGATCAGATGTAGGTCCAATGCATGAGAAGAGCATGTGGCTCTCAAATGGCTGTTTGACACGTGTCCATAATTACTTTTACATCTACACCCTGATGATTATGATTGTTTGGTTGTTATAGGACAAGTGCAACCTGTAATTTAGAAAATATGCAATAACTTATACCGAGAACAAATGTGGTAAGTTATTTCAGTGGGGAAAAAACCTACCTTCGTAAAACTTTTTTTGAAATAACGTGCAGGGAGATAGACCACCCATGTGAAAGTCACTTTTGGTTTCATTCCGGAGCTCGATGATTGTGAGTCAGGCCACCAATTTTAACCGAAAGAAGATACCAAAGCAATATTCATTCTTATTATGCGGAGTTTTTCGCTCCGCATAATAAACAAACTCCGGAAAAAACTATAATAAATAACTAAATTCTTATTATGCGGAGCTTTCCGATTCCAGTATTTCAGTTTTTTCGAAGAAAATAAGGTTGAAGATGAGATTCTTTTCTATAACATACAAAAATCAACCTCCATTTTTTGGAATCAACCATGAAAACCTTAATTTTATTCCCTTTCTTTTAATATCTTTTTCTTAACACATTGTATTAATTTGCTTAGCTATTTTTTGATTACTTTCAAGTCCAAATAATATGCTGCAAAAGTCCAAACAAAACTAGATTGCGAGGGCAACGTGATTTTCGAGATTTGTTTTTTATTCCTTACCGTTCTAAATCTGTATATCAGCCTAATACACTTTTAAACACAAACCCGACCTAACAAAATTATCAAAAAATATATAAATAAATAAAATTTTGTTCTAATTACTTTAACCATCACCCTTATATAATTATATAATTTGGGATCTAATTCTTATTTCTTGGGATCTAAGTCGGCAATGTTGTACCACACTATTGAAATGACCTTGAATGTCATATATATGCTTGTCAATTGTGAAGTGTACAGGTTGATTCTTGGACATACATTAATGGTGGGGCTTATCCCCACACACTCACCAAGAGTGGGCTAGAGGAAAAGGCAGCATGTTAAAGGTGAGGAAACCCTAACTATATTTTAGGGCATAGTGATCAAAAGCCGACTGCTTCAAAATAGTGCATGACAAAAACTAATATTCATTGAATGGGACCCTAGTGCTTCAAAAAAAAAAATTAATGGTGAAAATGTTTTGATCTTGTGAGCTTAATTAGAGTCATGGAGAGCTAGCTAGAATGGCATTTTTTTTATGTACAAGATTCTTTCTAAATGTAAGGCATAGGCATGAATCTTTTATTTTCCATCGTCATGTTATAAAGATACATGCTGAAAATAATCGTAATATTTTTATCATCACAGACTTTGATATTGTTAGCATCGGGTTTGGACTCGTCCCGATATCCGCCCAGAAGATTGGCCAGGTCAAGTCGAGGAACCTGAACCAAGCCCACTTAGGCTTGTTACCAAGTAGCTTGGCTATGATTCGATTCCATTCGGTTTACAACTATTTATTCGCTTCACCTAAAGCCTATATATGAGGCTATATGCTAAGAGTTTGAGGTATCTTGTTATCTTTGCCATCTAGGATTTGGGTTTGTTTTCCATATTCTCTAGGTCTTTACGTCGGTAACTAGTAGCTCCCATGGAAACAAATGGCTTCTCGCTTAAAAGTGGATTCGTCCCACTCAAGAAACAGAAAAGAGAATCGGAAGGAGAGATTCGATGTATAAATTTATCGGCATATCGATCTTTTATCAGAAAAGCTATGTAGGATGTTCATGTTTCCGCAGCATTTATCCACATGAGATGCGGATATGATGTTAGAATCTACTGTATCGTTGTTAACTAGCATACATGTATAATTGTTTAGAAAAATAAAGAATTAACTTAGAAGTTGATTTATTTCCTTATCTAAGCCAAAGCACATTAATCACATATTTGAAATACACGCAAGTGCACCAACATCTTAAAGTTGAGACGACCGGAGTTCAGCAAGTCAATGTCTTTGCCATGCATTAGAAATCCATCAAAAACCCGTAACTGTGTCAAGAATCAACCACGTACATCTATATTTTATCATCTCCCCTGTGTTTTCAGCTGATCTGGACTTGCGTGCGGCGGTATTTTGTTCCGTGTAAATTGCACGTGCAAAGGGGCTTTAAAATGCAGACAAATGGGGGGAGAAAACGTCATGGGGGACGTAAGCTCCAACAATAAGAAATGGCTCAAACAGGAAACCATCACAGATCCAAGTTGCAAAGATAATCTATTATACAAATTTTGCATGGGCAACTCCACAGTACAGCAAGGGGGCTATTCTATTCTAATAAGGGCTACAAATGAAACAAAAAGGTTAAAAAAAGATGATAAAATAAAAAAGAGAGCATATACTGTTTTCCCAATTCCTCCGAATGATTCAGATTCCCACCCCCACCATCATGGAAGAGCTGTACTTGTAATACCAAGACGATTGTGTGTGTGTGTATATATATATATATATATCTATATATCTCGGAATCAGCACCCTCTAATTGGGAAGGAAAGTTTTACCGTATGGTATGAGCTGTCCGAATATGCATGTCAATGGGTATCCGAACCGACGTGTTCCAGATCCAAATCCATTTATAGTGGATCTAGACCCTTTCATTTATCCAATGGGTCCAAGCTGAATAGATCCATATCCAGATCCACTAATAACTGGGTCCGACGTCCTGTATATCGAGATTCTTTAATTAGCTTTCATAATTAAAATAGTTAATCCTGAACCGAGAATCAGCTATGGAGACAACTATACAGAGAAAGTAAATGGAAAATTGGTGTGAAAATTATTTTGCAGTCAACTAAGCATTTGCTGATATGATTTAATGAACAAAATATATCATTTTGATATGATTCTCGGTATAGCAGTCTAAACTAGCACATGAAAGCAATAATATATAGAAACTATCAGCTAGCAAACTATGTCAATAAAATAATATTCTCTAAAGTGAACGTGACATAGCAATTACCGATGAAAATATATGTGAGCTGGCAACCGAGTGTACGTGGAGCATACGTATCATCGGTAATGGTGCCGGTGTCCTAATAACAGATTTCATCATTATTAACGAAAATACATAGAAGCATGCAATGCAATGCGAACAGCAGATTAAATAGCAAATGAACAGTAAATGCAGCAATAAAGAAATAAACATTCCTATATACGAGTCATACGGTTTTTGGTATCTGAAATCGCACGAATCGTGGTGTTTAGAAAATAGGGCTACGATATTTTTATGAAAAGTACATCCTTTGAAATATCCATAGTATCTCTTGGCCTGTTTTTAAAATACTCACGATTCGTTAGTTTTGGAAATAAGTATGACTCGTGCTCAGTCTAACATCTACTAAGTAACTACATGACTAAACTAACAGACTAACCGAAAAGGTAAGGAAACCACCTAAATCTGGTTCGATATATATATAACATATAATAGTCGGTGATCCCGCCTCAATAGTATCACATATAATACAATAAATAATACGACATTCTTGAGTTAAGAGTGCGGATCTATCATCAATATATAACTCGTACGGTAAATCCATCATACGGCATCCCAATCTGGGTACGGGTCGAATACCACATTTCTTATCATTTATCTGATATCCTTATCATCATATCATGAACTGGGGTACTGATCTAAAGTCTAGTACATACTGATACCATATATATATATATATATATATATATATATATATATATATATATATATATATACGTGTGTATGAAAACACATCGCCTAAGAACCCGCTATACTAATCATGTCGTATCTCATAATACGAACCATGTCATATCACCGATCTCGTGACATCATGCCCAATCTCATCGACTCATATTTAAGTACCATGTACTATTCTCATCATCCATGTATATGTATATGTATACACACACACACACACACACATACACACAGTCCCATACCTATGTGTGTGCGCGCGCGCGTGTGTGTATACATATCCCCATATACGCGCAAGTAAAACAATGTAAGTGTGTGTGCGCGCGCGTGTGGGTGTAAACCTTATTCTAGGGTTTCACGACTAACATTAAACTATAGCATTAACTACCAAATACACTTACACTAACCCAAAGTCCACTAAAGCATTTCTAGCAATGTATTCACATTTTATAATAACACACACACACACACACACACACACACACACACACACACACATATATATATATATATATATATATATATATCATAACGCATTCGCGTTTTATACTACGAAACTGCGGGGGTGTTATACGCCATCCACCCGACTTCTCCCGTAGATATATATCTACTCACCTTGATCCTCGCTTGCAGGAGTCGATGATGCTACGCTCTCCTCGTCGTCTCGAAATCTACGTGGGGTTACCTACATGTCATAACATATCGTGTCGTATTAAAATCCAATTCAAAAGCAAAACGACGCGCTAAAAGCTTATAGGTTAGAACCTACGAACTACGCATGCAAGACACTACCAAATAACCCTCGTCATTGACGTTCAAACGCCACACGACGGAATTTAAATCAATACAAAAACTAAAGTTTCAGAATCGCAAAATACGAAAAACAGCAACTGAGGAAAACCACTTCCAGATTTTGTTTCAGGTTAAATTAGCCAATTTTGCATAAGTGGGGGTCTTATTTACTGGAGATGAACCTATGGACCAAACACTGACACATTGCACCCTACCCTGGCCTTAATTTGCGGCCAGGAACATTAAATCTGCGGCCTGGCAGTGGAGTTAGGGTCTTGAGTCTTGGGGTTATCTCCTATGTTGCCTGCTCTACTCACTGTATTTGCTAAATAATTTTCAGAGGCTCCGGGTGTTAGCAGATCTCCAAATAACCTCACAAATTCAACAAATTCCCGATATCGGGATTTCTAAGTTTATGACTTGGGGTCCTAGTCTCTGTTTTTGTCCATAAAACTAACACTACAGGAATTATATTGGCTCTACTAATCTTAATTACACTTCACAAACCAAGAATTCCTCACAACCGCATCTAGGAATTTTCTAAGTGCACAAAAACACACAATATCGATTCTAAACTAACATGGATGCTAAAGGAATTGAAATACTAAACTAATGATGATGGAAATACCTCATTTGGCAACTCAAGAATTTTCTTGAGTTGCCCCAAGTCTTCAAAATCCAATTTTTTTTGGTCCAAATTGTTTGTGGGAAGCTTGTGCATATTTTTAATGAAGTGGGAATGAGGTTTTAATGGGTTTTTGGGTGTGTTGTGAGGGTTGTAGCGGAGGAGGGAGAAAGGGCAGCCATGCTTGAAGAAAGGGGAGAGGAATGAAGAAAGATGAAGGAATGGATAATGAGCCAAGGGTCAAAGAACCCCTCACCTCTCTCTCTTTTCTCTCTTTTGCCCATACCCATTATTCTAACCTTTTCTGTTCTTTTTCTTTTTCTTTTCTTTTGTTTTCATTTATCTTTTTCTTTTCTTTTCATTTAAAAGTTATGCATGAACAAAATAAGGAAAATCCATGTAGAAAATGTAACACAAGTTTAAAATATGACATGGTGCATGTCATGTGCACAAAAACGGATTAATGCAAGATTAGCGATTTTTAATCGCGATTTGCATTAAAATTGTATATAATTAATTATAAAAATTCATAATTTGCTTAAATCAAATAAAACACTCTCATTTCAGAAATTTTTATAAGTTTCCAAATATTTCCCAATTTATCGGTATTTAATTATACCGCCTCATTAAAATATTCATAATATTTATTATTTAATTATAAAAATTTCCAAAAATAATATTTTATTTTTCTGAAATGTTACAGTCTTCCCCTCTTAAAGAAATTCGGTCCCCGAATTTAAATTTAAACTCCCCTAATTCTAAAACATTTCAGTAAAAAGATCAAGTCATCGGTATTTCCGAAATCATAAATACATAAAACACATCATAGCGCAATGCATGCGCATGAAAAACAAGTATATAATCCAAAATCAAAACCCCGTCAAGCATCCCGCAACCATCGGAGTTATGGCGAAGACACCAATGTCAAAACCCAATACGAAAACCAACATGATATACATTAAACTATACATGTAAATATCATTAAAACATCTGAAAGAAATACATGCCAAACCTTTTCAAGTCGCTGTGCGATGCGCGTATCACTGCACAGTGGCGGACGTCTATTGTAGGAAAATAACTATATATATATACCCTTTGTTTAACATACACGTCTCGCCGTTTTGAAAACAATTTAGAAGGGTTTCCTTATAAAAAAAAAAATTCGTGTCATCTCAGACACGTAGGTAAATACTTAGACTATAACTCCTTTTTGGAATCCCTTTGATAACTATCAATGCATGCAAAACAATATATGCAGGTACTGTTCTCGGACTAGTCCTGCTCAGTACTAAAACAAATAGTAACTATCATAAAACATACTGCTCCAACAGAAATCAATCCCAAAATGTGCATAAGAATGCCACGTGCGTCTGGTGCGCACGGAAATCGAAATCCATGAATGTGCCATACATGTGCACAGAAACAAAATCTAAGTGCAACGGGTGTGCACGAAACACCCGTCAGAGGCAACGGATGTGCCTGACAGCAATATCAGGTGCATCTGATATGCACGAAGAACCTCGATGTAGTGTATCTGGTGTGCACCAAAATCACATCATGCGCGTCAAGTCCGCGCAAAATCCAACTCAAGTGCACAGGGTGCACGAAAACAAATATCGAGTATCACAATCGAAATCGACGGTATACAACATATATCAATCCAAATCAGGTATACCGTGGTATAATCTCACAACCATGTGCATCAGCGTGCACAAAATCGAATCAAAATACTAAAGGTGCATGAAAACTATGTCGAAAGCATAAGTCAAATCACATGCATACCATAGGCATGAAATCAAATCAATATCTCAAATGACATCAAATCAAAATCAGGTGCAACTGTGGTGCACAAATCTCAATAATGCAAATAAATCGTCCAAAATACCGAAATCAAAGGTGGCGGAAATGGTCCCGCTCTGGCACATCCTCTAAAGACCTCTGGCCAACTGTCATGGTCACTCATAACATATCTCATAGACGATGCCAAACTCTGGTCTACTGGGTGTACGTAATATGACCGATCCTGGGTCCAAGTCTTCTCGTATTGTATTCTAGAAAGGTTTTGTCGAAGTCTCTTCCAAATCTCGTTTCTGCCGAACTGCCTGGAAGTCATCATTCTTTACTAAATCTGTTTCTTGTTCTGGAACGGCTGCATACTCATCGCGACTCCTTTTGGATGATATATCCATGTACAACGCCTCTGCATGCGTATCACATCTCTGATGTCAGCAGAGTAGAACGTCATCTCATCAAGATCTCGTATGAACCTCTTACTCCACTTTTCTCTAATGTTGACTGATTCGGACTCGTCTCTTCATGGCTGCATGGACTGCGCTCCAACGGCTATACTCGTATCTGGAGTTTCCCAAGCAATGTATCCCATCACATGATATCCGAATGACGTCGAACCTTTCGATCGATTAGTCAACGTTCCATAATCCCCCAAGAGCTCAATATCTTGAGTATAATTTAATAGTATTCTAGTACATGCCACAGTACCTATGGACCAGCCGTAGAAGGGCAACCCAAGCCTCATTAATGGCACCGCTGAACTGCTGTAAACCCTAAGGTTTCAAAGCGTTCTCATGGTCATTATATCGAGTTAGGGTTTCATTCTTCTAGAGTGTCCACGGAATTACTTGCATGTTTTTCCGACTACTTTAAACTTGGAAAATGGGTTTCTGACATTCGATCGTTCTTTTATCGACTCTCAACGTACCTGCGTGAAGTCGTCTCTAACTGGAATCAATCAATCTGATGACCTCGTATCGGGGTAGGCAACGAATCACATGTCCTAATCATTCCTCCTTGGGTGACTAGCGATCTTCTATCATATCTCTAAGCACAACTCGTGCGGCAATAGCTCCAAACATCAGGGGCGATATCTTGTTATTTGCAGCAACAACTGGCTCTTTTGTCCGCACGCTGAACTGTGCCTCAATCATCAAATAATCGGTGCATTGACGTTCATCACATTCTGGCCGACCTCTAGCAGTGGCCCAATCCTCTAGTGCTGATCTGCACGTCCGAGAAATCTTTTAAAAGCAACCCATCAAACGCTCATAGCGTGAAAACACAATAGGACGATACATCTATGCAATCGTGTGTCCCTGGAATCATGCCCTGGTCAATCCTCATCCGTGATGAGCTCATGCTGATGCAACTCTAGCCGTAGCTCTCTTTTTGCCCGTGTAATCGTGGCAGCAAAAACCATAAACTGATATCGATGAGGATAAATCATAGGAATGAATATAATACTATGCAAGGAAATGTACATCCTAAGGCTTCTTAAGCGGAGTAGCGTATCGTAAGTATGCCACGGAACATACACACGGTACGCCACTCTCCTTAAGTCACCTACTCCATCAACCAAGGTCAATCTACGCGACGAAAGTTCGGGTCTAATACCCCCTCGACTAAGTCTAAGTTCCGTAAGGTCAAGCCTAGATTCCGTATATATACAAACGCCTTAGGCTCCGTATAGTCAAATATAGACTCGAACCAAGGTTAACCTAGCGCTCTGATACCAATTTTGTCACGACCCGAAATGGCACATGACTGGCACTTGAATTATATGAAGTCTATAGGACCCCATCTAATTCAAGTAAGCCAAAACCTAGAAATCTAAACCTTTTAAAAGAAGAAGGTGAAGGAAAACTTGTTTTAAAGTTGCATATAATCACTTTGAAAAGTAGTTGTATACATTTTTAAAACATTATATCTTTTCCGAAAATTTCGGCAGAGTCTCCTTTGTAAATACTGGCCCCAAAAGGGTACAACATGCATAATATGAATAAAGACATTCCCAAGCAGGAGCTAGCTCTTCGTCAATTGACGGTCACAACCACGCAAGCAATATAATATACAACGCCAAGGGCGAGAATCAAAACTCAAAAGGAAACTCCAAATCAACATGAAAACCATAATAATACAAGCGCAACTCTAAGGTCGAAATAATATACAACTGGTCTTCTAAGGTTATAAAATTAACAAGTCTGGTTGATGGAGTTTCTAGATACAACAGAATATAAATAAAGTACAATGGTGGTCACGATGCGAGTGAACCCACCTACCAAAGCAATCACCCGGAATGGAAACAGTGTGCCAGAAAGCCGCAATGAATTTGTACGGCAAAACCTGTAAGAACTGTGGCACAACGGGGGTGAGTTGCCAACTCGTGAGTAGAAAATATCACAGAGCAGAAATCGTATCTATGACTCAATCCTAGGTCAATACGATCAGTAATATATATCCTCAATATGAATAAGCTTGAAGCATGATAAGGTGGCAAGGGTAAACGTCTATACATAAGTGTAATTCCAAGTGTTTGTGTCAGTGCTTCAGGTAGCAACGTATCATAAATATTAGGTATGAATGTAATATAATAAAAACAGCATGCATAATGAATGTGACAACTGTTTTCTTTATTTAGTGAGATTTTTGTATATTTATAAATCGAGGTATCATCAATAAATCAACATGAATTCAGTGTCAAGTATCGACACAAAACATAAATCCCAATATCCCAATATCTCAGGCTCCGGCAATCCGGACTGGCCTGTAATCTCGAATCTCAATATCTAGAGCTCCGGCTATCCGGACCAGCCCATATCCTCAAATCTCAAAACCTCAGGCTCCGGCTATCCGGACTGGCCTGTACTCCGATCGGTATCCTCCGGATATCCGTCGAGTCATAATACAATCACCGGTCAGTAGTGCTCCCCTGTCACAGGCTCAACGCCATCATTTGCGATCTTCTTGCCCCGGGGTATCGTACCGGGTCCACCATGCACCCACATACGGTTCCTCCTCCTCCTCGAATCGGGTGTATGATATCGCTCAAGAACCGAGAAAACTCATGGTGGATAAATCTCAAATCATATCATGAGAAAACCGCATTTTCTATCTTTTAAAAAGATAATCAGTTATAAAATCTTTGCGGTTTCTCTAAATCCAGAAATCTCATGGAAATCCGAAATCATAAATCACGATGTAAATAAATAATGAATACTGGGCTCCGGCAATCTGGACTGGCCCATAATATTGCATGATAAATGAATATAAAATGCATGGGTATCTAAATAAAGAATGCAATATCTAAACTAGCACATGAAAGCAATAACATATAGGAACTATCAGCTAGCAAGCTATGTCAATGAAATAATATTCTCTAAACTATACGTGACATAGCAATTACCGATAAACATGTGTTTGAGCCGGCAAGCGAGTGTACGTGGGCATACGCATCATCGGTAATGGTGCTGGTATCCTAATAACAGGTTTCATCATTATTAACGAAAATACATAGAAGCATGCCATGCAATGCGAACAGCAGATTAAATGGCAAATGAACAGTAAATGCAGCAATAAAGAAATAAAAATTCCTATATACGAGTCATACAGTTTTTGGTATCTGAAATCGCACGAATCGTGGTGTTTAGAAAATAGGGCTACGGTGTTTTTATGAAAAGTACATCCTTTGAAATATCCGTAGTATCGCTTGGCATGTCTTTAAAATACTCACGATTCGTTAGTTTTGGAAATAAGTATGACTCATGCTCAGTCTAACATCTACTAAGTAACTACAGGACTAAACTAACAGACTAACCGAAAAGGTAAGGAAACCACCTAAATCTGAGTCGATATATATATAACATATAATAGTCGGTGATCTCGCCTCAATAGTATCACATATGATATAATAAATAATACGACATCCTCGAGTCAAGAGTGCGGATCTTGTTAGTTATATGTATGCCCTAGAGGCCATTACTGTACATATGATGTATATTGTAATGGATGCTTAGACATATATAGGGAGGACTTTCTTGCTCGACATGATAGTATGCTATCTGGTTGTACTTTATCTTAACATGTATTCTGATTGTCTCTATGTTACATGTTGATAAAGCCCTTAGATATGTACTCGACTACTGGGACTATGATGAGATCATACTAGTGGGGCCACGGTAGTCGACGAGTACATCCTATAACAGTTCCTAGTCGAGGGTGTATCGAGACAGGGCATCGATACACCAGAGTAGACTAGCGTATATGCATCTTCACCCATATGATGGGCGATGGATGATCCCATATCCATCGGTGTTTGACATCAAGGATGGTGTACGGGTGCTCAGTAGAGACTGGGTACACTGGACGGACTCGCCGAGAACTCCCAGATGGTATTATGTCTCACGTCAGATGGCAGTTCTCCGGTGACACTGGTACAGAGTAGTCTGTTGACTCGAGATCGTCATAGAGTCTTATGTGATTCCCACTGTGCTTTGATTTCCATCATACCACGTCCAAGAGGGCGTGCAAAAATGTGGCTTTTGGGTACAGTCCCGAATCACATGGAGGCAATGAGCGATAGGAAAGGATCCGTCTCCCCCGGTATAGGAAGTTGATGTTGTGCTGTGTTCGATTGGCTATAACCGGAAATCCCTGGTCAGGGTTGCTGAGATTTCTGGTAAGTGTTATCAGTAGTTTCTCGAACTGTTATAGACCTCATATCGACACGACTTATCAAGCTACTGGGGTCTGACGTATACCACCCCTAGGCGAGATATGCGACATATCAGACGACGAGACCGGACTGTACTGGAGTGTTACTGATTGGATTCATAGGAGAATGTACAGGCTTGCTTGTTGATCTTCCGAGCGCTCAATACCTGCGTGGCTGTTACGTTTAGCTGACCGCTTGCAGCTTGTGGGTGTTTGACATGATCATCACTTACTGCCGGTGTATTGACGATTCTTTAGAGTCCTAAACAGAGGTTTCTTGGCTCAGGCAAAACGGAGTAGGAGCACATATGTGATATGTGCGGGACCGGGGATAATGCGGTATGTGATACCGTATTGGATTCTCGCGATATGAGATATCGACCGGGTATCTGTGATATAGCCGGGTCATCGTATTAGTCGGTTATATGCGATATAGCCGGATTGTCGAATCAAGTGTTGATTCGATAATTTAATGTATAATAATATATATGATATATTAAATTACATTAACTAATATTAGCCCACTAAAAGATTCTTTTACTCACTCGGGTAATACATTGATATATATGCGATATATGTTAATTGTATTATTTTATATTGTTACGATAAATATTATATATGTGATATATAATATTGTAACATGATATGAAAACTAATGCAACATGTTTAGTGGAGATTAAACAAGGTTAGGGTTTGTTTTGGGTTCGTTCCTTCTTGATGATTCTAGAAGGTTTTCTTTTGTTTTTGCAAAGATATTTTCAAATGACTCATGCTTTAACCCAACCTAAACCCTAGCCCTAGTTAATTCTCTACATGGGTTTAGTTGACCATGGTTGCATTATTCATCATATTTATCTTCTTTCATTATTCATCACAAAAGGATTCTATCATTTTCTTCCTTGAGTTCCTTCTTGGAAAAAGCTTTCTAACTTTTTTCCAAGTGATGAAAATGAGTGAGAATAAGAAAATAAAAGAGAGCAAAAATCCTACTTCATCATTCTCATCTATCCTTGCCCTTTAGATGAGAGTGTTCACTTCATTTAGTGAGTGTTAGCTTGTGTTAATGAAACTTCAAAGTAGATCATCTATATTATCGAAGATCGGAAGCAAGCCTGCATCTTTCTCTTCACGGAGCCTCTCGAGAGTTCGGAACACGATGATCGCAGCGAAGGGACCACAACACGGAGCTTATGAAGTGAAGGACCAGATCTACAAAGGTTGTAATCTCTCTCACTTAGTGTTAAAGTATTTAACATACTTGTTTTCGCATAAACTCTAGTTTAAAGATCCGGCTTTGGGTTGTTCGGCACGGCTAAATTTTTAATCGGGCATGGAAGATGCCTCGTAGACCCTTGTGCGTGTGCCTAGCAACCCTACAGTGGTATCAGAGCCAGGTTAGAGCTTTAGGCGAAGTCTGGACGAAGTTTAAAGTCCGATCGAACCCCGAAACCCTAATTTGAACCCCTCTCTGGATATTTTTCAAAAATATGATTTTTTTTGAATTAAAAATTCTCAGAAAATTAAGCAGGAAAAACTAAGAATTACTGTGAAGTACGGACCTGTAATTCGCTGATTTGACCGCGGAACCGCGGCCAAACCAAGGGTTTGGCGGCGGTTCCGCGGCCAAAATTTTGAATTAGTCCCTGAAACTTCATATATTTATTCTTAGGTCCTTTCTTGTCATTTTTTTCTGGGAACTTTTAATTCCACTCAAGTGTTGAGTTTTCTTGGGTTGTATTGGGGACTCGTTGATTCGATCGGATAATTTAATTTCGTTTAGTTTTGTCCGGGTTATTTTTAGAAACTGTTAAAAAGTTCGAACGGATATCAATAACTCACTTTTTCCCCTGCCGGAAAATTTCCAAGCGTTGAATTTTTCCGTAGTTTAAGAACGTTCTAAGTCGTGCAGGTAACGCAGTGGACCCTCTAGAAGATAACAAACCTTAACTCGATTATGTGACCGTCTTGAACTGTCTCTAAACCTTAGGGTTTGTGGCAGTACAGCGTGCCACATGTGAGGCGTTGGCTTGACCCTTCTACGGCTGGACCATTGGTACTGTAGCATGTGATGGATATTTTTAAACTAATTTCAAGTGTTGAGAACTATTTGGGAAAACTTGGATGTTTGATTATTCGATCGGAAAGTTTAACATTGTCTATTTATCTGGAATGTGATACAATATTTGGAATCCACAAGTAGTTATGAGATAACTAATTTGAATGTTATAAATCTAGCAGTTCAGTCTCAGATGATCGGTTGCCATGGATTTTGATGCGATCAAAAGTCCATCGCAATCGCGTAGCGTATGCGGATACTCGCCGGGTAAACTTAACAGACAGCCACGCCCCATAGCCCTGACCAAGTGACTGTAGGAGAACCTCGTCGCTAAAAGCATCCATTCGGGTGCTCGCGGCAGCATTGTTCCGCCTTAGTGCACTTCGTCGACGGCATCTGGGGGTGCGGCCGTCTACTAAAGTTTGCGATGAGCATTCGATGAGGATGTCTGGAATTTTGTTGAATTGCCCGACTTGATATTGAAAAGAGTTTTCGATAAATAAGACTAAAATGCGGGGTTTATAATTGTTAGGCATGAGATGTCTAAGGAATTCATTTGGTCAGGCATGCGATGTCTAAAGAGGTTGCGGATTCCAACTGTTGTAGTTTTACACTTTCTTTTCTGTGACCGTAAGCGTAGTATGTGGTGTATCGCCGGCTTCGTTGCTATACATCAACGACAATCGGGATACACATACTTGCTTACGTTGATGATATGAGATATTATGTGTTGCTGTGATATGTTGTATTGGATCGTCGCGTTTTGAATAGCCGGGGGTTTTATGTGAGATGAGAGTTTTTCTTTTTCATTCATGTAAAATTCATTTGTATGTAATATTCTTTTATTGGGGCACTTCCGGGCTGAGGATGATGTCACCATTGTATATTATTTACTTTTCCGCATTAGGTAGACCCAAGTCGGGGAGCACAAGTAACCGGGTTCTAGGGTCCAGTGGGAGACCATCTCGAGGAGTCGAGACCGGGTCTCCTAACCCTAGAATTGGCAGTGTTGCTTGCCGCTCTTGTAGGGGTCTAGGGATATGGGTTTGGCTATTCATCGCGACCGTGGAATCCGTGTTTTATACAGGCTCGTATTGAAAACACGGACATCCTAGTATATCCAATATTTCATATGTGTTCTTCTGCTGCAATGTTCTGTGATGAGATCATATTACTGCCTGAGACGAATGTTTATATTATATATATGAGATATATGTTATATTGCAGATTTCGTTTCAAATGAGATGCTTGTGAAGCATAATAAAATGAGACTTCATTAATGAGATTAATGAACTAAAAGAAACCTAAGATGTTGTAGAAACTTGTTTAAAAACTGGTAGCTCTAGTTCTTGCTTTGCATAGCGGTGTTCCTTATAGAACATCCAGCACCTTATTCGATAAGGAAAGAGCCGAGATCCCTTCACCGGGAGTGACCTCTTTAGTGAAACTAGCAGATGCTATAAACTCACTTTGTCTTTTGATTGCTTCTATAGTTCTTGCTTTGCATAGTGGTATATATGATATATCCTGCACCTTATTCGATGAGGAAAGAGCCGACGATCCCTTCACCGGGAGTGACCTTTTTAGCAAAACTAGAAAGGCCTCAAAAACACTCTATTTAAAATCACTCGATTCTACAACGATATCAAGTTCATTACGCAAAAGGTTTTCTTAAAAACCTGTCGTAGCCCTCCGTCATTTCAGATAAGTCCTAATTAGTATTCGTGTTGTTGACCTCCGTCAAGGCGTAGTGTGCGGTAGCTAACTAGTATTTATCTGTTTATGCATATGATGCAGATTGTTTTAGGGTAGTCGTGCGGCCTTGTTGACCTCCGTCAAGAGTCGTGCGGGTGGGTTTAATTCAATCAGGAAATGACGGGTAGAACTTGACTAGCAGCCTATGGTTTGTTGACCTCCGTCAAGGTCATAGGACGCTAGGGGTAAAATATTATTGCGAATTTCAAGTGTTGAAATTTGCAATGAGATTGCATACCTTCTATGAGATAGTTGGATCCCGATACCCGCTGCGAGTAAGAGTTACTCTTGGGAGAGTTTTACACATTACAATTAGCCGATCAAGTAGGTGTCTAGAAAGGTGTTAACGGGGTTACGCCCATGGGAAAACGAGGTTTACTTTAATTAGGTCCGTGTGAAAGCACGGGGAACCTCCCTCAAAGTAACGACACTGGCCTGGCTGAAAGATTAGCGAACTTGTAGCGTGTAATTAATCCCGGCTAGTCTTTCCTTTTAGGGTTTGAAGGAAGATTTGACTAAAACAGTGGGAGACATCCTGATTAGATATATTAGATAACCAATCTAATCTTGCAAGAGCATACGCTGAGTATTTTCTTCTCTCTCTCTCCAGGTAGCGACCATATCACGCCTTAATCAAGATAATAATACGGATGTATTGACCGAACCCGCTTGTTATACTGAGCTGGTGAATGTTGGTCCCGCTCCAACTTATAATTGTTATAAGACAGAGCAGGAAATTGTGGAATACCAGATTTCCCGTGCCGCCCTAATGAAGAAAGTGCATGTTGATGCATCTTCTTCGGATGTGTTCATTACAGAGAACTGTTTCTCAGTATCCTTTACGTCCTGGGTATTTGATACCGGATCAGGATCCCACATATGTAATTTGTTACATGGGCTACAGATAGGTAGAGAACTGAGAACGGGTGATAAGTTTCATGAGATAGAAAACGGTGCAAGTGTTGCAGCCAAGTCTGTTGGTCACTATCACCCTGTATTACCAGAATACATTGATTCTGAACGAATGTTATTAGATACCGAACCTGATATACAACATCATATCAGTCTCTTTATTAGTAAAGAAAGGATATAATTTTGTATTGATGGATAATGTTTTGAACATTTCCTATATCAAGAGTTGATCGGTTCAGGCACATTATCTAAAAGCATTGACGTTCTAAATCAAACTACAGTTCTTAGTATACAGAACGCACACGAGAGGAAGAGTTCAGAAATGAACGAATCCTTCTTGAGGCATTGTAGACTAGGTCATATCAATGCGACCCGGCTAGCTGAAGTTACATTAAGATGCATATTTAAATTTTTTTGAATTTACATCTTGTGAAACTTGTCGGTCATGCCACAAAGATAAGATGACCACAGCTCTGTTTATTGAAAACGGAGAAAGAGTTAGTGAACTTTTGGGATTGATACGTGATGATGTATGTAAGGTCCCCTGTCTACACATGCCAAGACCGGTTCTTTGTACTTCATTACATTCTCTGATGATCTCTCAAGATTCAGACATATGTTCCTGTTGAAACACAAGTCCGAAGCTTTTGAGATATTCACAGAATATAAGTTAGAAGTAGAGAACCAAAATACGGGTATAAGTATTATGTCCTTTGATGAGATCAAGGAGGAGAATACTTGAGCATGGAATTCCTGGACTATTCTAAAGGAGAATGAGATTCTCTCTCAGCATTACTCCTCCGTATACACCACAGCATGTCGGTGTATCGGGGCGGAGCAATAGCACCCTATGTGATATGGTATGCTCTATGATGAGTACTACTAAGTTTCCTATTTCCTTTTGGGAGTTATGCACTTGAGAAGTTGCATACCTATTGAATAGAGTTCAAATCAAATCAGTTGCCTACCACTTCATATGTAATATGAAATGGGAAGAGCCCATATCTTAAGAATGTTAAGATTTGGGGATGTCCAGCCTATGTCTAAAAGCATAATCCGGATAAGCTCGAGGCAAAGTCAGTTCTGTGGAAGTTTGTTGGATATCCCAAGTATTCGCAAGGGAATATCTTCTACCAAACAGAGGAACAAAAGATGTTTTGTTTCTCAGCATGCCACCTTTGTGAAAGGGAATTTCTTGTGAAGAAATTAGTGGTCATGAGGTAGAACTGGAAGTAGTTCCAGCTATACAAACTACAGCAGATGATTTGGTAGAACCGAAAGATTCAATAGTTTCCAACGAAGCTCAGCCTCTCCGCCGATCTAGTAGGGTTCCTCACCCACCTGAGAGATACTTCGGTTTCTCTATGACAGTGGGAGTAAGGATTGCACCATGAGATGATGACCCAACTAGTTTCGAGCAGGCCATCAGGAGTGGGACTCTGTAAGAATGGCTGGATGCTTAGAGATCTGAGATGGAATCCTTATACACCAACAAAGTATGGACTTTGGTTGCTTTATCTGAAGGGTTAAATCCCTATTAGGAGCAAGTATATCTTGAGAAGATTACTTGGTGTACATGGAAAGGTTGAGACTTTCAAAGCTATGCTTAAGTCCATCCAGATCCTACTTGCCACTGCTACATACTATGACTACGATATCTGGTGGTTAGGTGTCTTGACTGCTTTTCTAAATGATGTTTTAGAAGAGAGCGTCTATAGGTACACAGCCAGAGGGCTTCGTAGACAGTGGGAGCAGCGGAAACGTGTGCAAGATGTTTTATGTGATAAAACAGGCATCGCGGAGTTGGAACATCTGTTTTGATATGGTAGTCAAAGAGTTTGACTTCATCAAAATGGTAGATGAACCTTGTATATATAAAAAGGGAGTAGAGAGTATGGTGGTGATCCTCGTAGAGTACGTGGATGACATACTCTTGATAGGAAAGGAGTTTCCTATGCTACGCTCGGTCAATCTCCGCTTATCACAAGGATTCTCCATATAGGATCAAAGTGATACCTACTAAATCCTGGATTTTGGATTTATGAGATAGATCTAATTGGATGTTAGGATTCTCACTAGGTGTAGTGAGATGGTATCAATCGATCCTGGGGAGAATCACTGGAAAGGTTCCAGGGTGATAAGGACGACTGAATGTCAGTTGCAGGCATTGTCTTTACCCTCAATGGAGGGACGGTGTGTTGGAAGAGTTCCAAGCTAGATACCGTGACATACTAGACGATTAAAGGCAAGATATATCGTTACCAAGGATGCTATCAAAGAGGCAGTCTGGATATATATAAGTTCATGAGATGAACTTCGTTCCTACCATTGTGTGACAATGGAGTTGTGGCTTATGCCAAGGAACCCCCGTCCCATCAGAAATCCAGATATAATTCTTAGGCAGTATCACCTGATCATGGAGATGGTTGATCTCCAGGGAGATCGAGGTTAGGAGAGTAGACACAGAGGACAACAGCGCGGATCCACTCACAAAGGCCTTTTTCCCAGTAGAGACTTTTATGGGATGGTTGAGTATGAGATACTTCAACCACAGCTAATTGTTGGGTATGCGATACTATAACAGATGGCCCTAGTGCAAGTGGGAGATTGTTAGTTATATGTATGCCCTAGAGGCCATTACTGTACATATGATGTATATTGTAATGGATGCTTGGATATATATAGGGAGGACTTTCTTTCTCGACATGATAGTATGCTATCTGGTTGTACTTTATCTTAACATGTATTCTGATTGTCTCTATGTTACATGTTGATAAAGCCCTTAGGATATGTACTCGACTACTGGGACTATGATGAGATTATACTAGTGGGGCCACGGTAGTCGACGAGTACATCCTATAACAGTTCCTGGTCGAGGGTGTATCGAGACAGGGCATCGATACACCAGAGTAGACTAGCGTATACGCATCTTGACCCCTATGATGGGCGATGGATGATCCCATATCCATCGGTGTTTGACATCAAGGATGGTGTACGGGTGCTCAGTAGAGACTGGGTACACTGGACGGACTCGCCGAGAACTCCCAGATGGTATTATACCTCACGTCAGATGGCAGTTCTTCGGTGACACTGGTACAGAGTAGTCTGTTGACTCGAGATCGTCATAGAGTCTTGTGTGATTCCCACCGTGCTTTGATTTCCATCATATCACGTCCAAGAGGGCGTGCAAAAAGGTGGCTTTTGGGTACAGTCCCGAATCACATGGAGGCAAGGAGCGATAGGAGGGGATTCGTCTCTCCCGGTATAGGGAGTCGATGTTTTGCTGTGTTCGATTAGCTATAACCGGAAATCCCTGCCAGGGTTGCTGAGATTTACTGGTAAGTGTTATCAGTAGTTTCTCGAACTGTTATAGACCTCATATCGACACGACTTATCAAGCTACTGGGGTCTGACGTATACCACCACTAGGCGAGATATGCGACATATCAGACGACGAGACCGGACTGTACGGGAGTGTTACTGATTGGATTCACAGGAGAATGTACATGCTTGCTTGTTGATCTTCGGAGCGCTCAATACCTGGGTGGCTGTTACGTTTAGCTGACTGCTTGCAGCTTATGGGTGTTTGATATGATCATCACCTACTGCCGGCGTATTGACGATTCTTTAGAGTCCTACACAGAGGTTTCTTGGCTCAGGCAAAACGGAGTAGGAGCACATATGTGATATGTGCGGGACCAAGGATAATGCGGTATGTGATACCGTATTGGATTCTCGCGATATGAGATATCGGCCGGGTATATGTGATATAGCCGGGTCATCGTATTAGTCGGTTATATGCGATATAGCCGGATTGTCGAATCAAGTGTTGATTCGATAATTTAATGTATAATAATATATATGATATATTAAATTACATTAACTAATATTAGCTCACTAAAATATTCTTTTTCTCACTCGGGTAATACATTGATATATATGCGATATATGTTAATTGTATAATTTTATATTGTTACGATAAATATTATATATGTGATATATAATATTGTAACATGATATGATAACTAATGCAATATGTTTAGTGGAGATTAAACAAGGTTAGGGTTTGTTTTGGATTGGTTCCTTCTTGATGATTCTAGAAGGTTTTCTTTTGTTTTTGCAAAGATATTTTCAAATGACTCATGCTTTAACCCAACCCAAACCCTAGCCCTAGTTAATTCTCTACATGGGTTTAGTTGACCATGGTTGCATTATTCATCATATTTATCCTCTTTCATTATTCATCACAAAAGGATTCGATCATCTTCTTCCTTGAGTTCCTTCTTGGAAAAAGCTTTCTAGCTTTTTTCCAAGTGATGAAAATGAGTGAGAATAAGAAAATAAAAGAGAGAAAAAATCCTACTTCATCATTCTCATCTATCCTTGCCCCTTAGATGAGAGTGTTCACTTCATTTAGTGAGTGTTAGCTTGTGTTAATAAAATTTCAAGGTAGATCATCTATGTTATCGAAGACCGGAAGCAAGCTTGCATCTTTCTCTTCGTGGAGCCTCTCGAGAGTCCGGAACACGATGATCGCAGCGAAGGGACCACAACAAGGAGTTTATGAAGTGAAGGACCGGATCTACCAAGGTTGTAATCCCTCTCACTTAGTGTTAAAGTGTTTAACATACTTGTTTTCGCATAAACTCTAGTTTAAAGATCCGGCTTTGGGTTGTTCGGCACGGCTAAGTTTTTAATCGGGCATGGAAGATGCCTCGTAGACCCTTATGCGTGTGTCTAGCAACCATACAGATCTATCATCAATATATAGTTCGTACGGTAAATCCATCGTACGTCATCCCAATCTGGGTACGGTCGAATATCACATTTATCTCATCATTTATCTGATATCCTTATCATCATTTCATGAACTGGGGTACTGATCTAAATTTTAGTACATACTGATACCATCTACACATATATATACGTGTATATGAAAATACATCGCCTAAGGACCCGCCATACTAATCATGTCGTATCTCATAATACGAACCATGTCATATCACTGATCTTGTGGCATCTTGCCCAATCTCATCGACTCATATCCAAGTACCATGTACTATCCTCATCATCCATGTGTGTGTGTGTGTGTGTGTGTGTGTGTAGTCCCATACCTATGTATGTATGTGTGTATATCCCCATATACGCACAAGTAAAACAATGTAAGTGTGTGCGTGTGCGTGTGGGTGTAAACCTTATTCTAGGATTTCGCGGCTGACACTAAACTATAGCATTAACTACCAAATATGCTTACACTAACCCAAAGTCTACTAAAGCATTTCTAGCAATGTATACACATCTTATAATAACATATAAGTATATATATATCATAACGCATTCGCGTTTTGCGGGGGTGCTATACGCCATCCACCCGACTTCCCCCGTAGATATATATCTATTCACCTTGATCCTCGCTTGCAGGAGTCGATGACGCTGCGCTCTCCTCGTCGTCTCGAAATCCACGTGGGGGTACATACATGTCATAACATATTGAGTCGCATTAAAATCTAATTCAAAACCAAAACGACTCGCTAAAAGCCTATAGGTTAGAACCTACAGACTACGCATGCAAGACACTACCAAATAACCCTCGTCGTTGACGTTCAAACACCACACGACGGAATTTAAATCAATACAAAAACTAAAGTTTCAGAATCACAAAATACGAAAAACAACAACTAAGGAAAAGCACTTCCAGATTTTGTTTCAGGTTAAATTAGCCAATTTTGCATAAGTCGGGGGTCTTATTTACTGGAGATGAACCTATGGACCAAACACTAACACATTGCACCCTACCCTGGCCACAATTTGCGACCAGGAACATTAAATCTGCGGCATAGCAGTGGAGTTAGGGTCTCAGGTCTTGGGGTTATCTTCTATGTTGCCTGCTCTACTCACTGTATTTGCTAAATAATTTTCAGAGGCTCCGGGTGTTAGCAGATCTCCAAATAACCCCACAAATTCAAAAAATTCCCGGTATCGGGGTTTCTAAGCTTATGACTTGGGGTCCTAGTCTCTGTTTTTGTCCATAAAACTAACACTACAGGAATTATATTGCCTTTACTAACCTTAATTACACTTCACAAACCAAGAATTCCTCACAACCGCATCTAGGAATTTTCTAAGTTCACAAAAACACACAATATCGATTCTAAACTAACATGGATACTAAAGGAATTGAAATACTAACTAATGGTGATGGAAATACCTCATTTGGCAACTCAAGAATTTTCTTGAGTTGCCCCAAGTCTTCAAAATCCAATTTTTCTTGGTCCAAAGTGTTTGTAGGAAGCTTGTGCATGTTTTTAATGAAGTGGGGATGAGGTTTTAATAGGTTTTTGGGTGTGTTGTGAGGGTTGTAGTGGATGTGGGAGAGAGGGCAGCCATAGTTGAAGAAAGGGGAGAGGAATGAAGAAAGATGAAGGAATGGATAATGAGCCAGGGGTCAACGTTCGGGTCTAATACCCCCTCGACTAAGTCTAAGTTCCGTAAGGTCAAGCCTAGATTCTGTATATATACAACGCCCTAGGCTCCGCATAGTCAAATATGTACTCGAACCAAGCTTAACCTAGCGCTCTGATACCAACTTTGTCATGCCCGAAATGGCACGTGACTGGCACTTGAATCATATGAAGTTTATAGGACCCCATCAAATTCAAGTAAGCCAAAACCTAGAAATCTAAACCATTTAAAAGAAGAAGGTGAAGGAAAACTTGTTTTAAAGTTGCATATAATCACTTTGAAAAGTCGTTGTAAACATTTTTAAAATATCATATCTTTTCCGAAAATTTCGGCAGAGTCTCCTTTGTTAATACCGGCCCCAAAGGGTATAACATGCATAATATGAATAAAGGCATCCCCAAGCGGGAGCTAGCTCTTCGTCAATTGACGGTCACAACCACGCAAGCAATATAATATACAACGCCAAAGGCGAGGATCAAAACTCAAAAGGAAACTCCAAATCAACATGAAAACCATAATAATACAAGCGCGACTCTAAGGTCGAAATAATATACAACCGGTCTTCTAAGGTTATAAAATAAACAAGTCAGGTTGATAGAGTTTCTAGATACAACAGAATATAAATAAAGTACAATGGTGGTCACGATGCGAGTGAACCCACCTACCAAAGCAATCACCTGGAATGGAAGCAGTGTGCCATAAAGCCGCAATGAACCTATACGGCAAAACCTGTAAGAACTGTGGCGCAACGGGGGTAAGTTGCCAACTCGTGAGTAGAAAACATCACAGAGCAGAAATCGTATGTATGACTCAATCCTAGGTCAATACGATCAGTAATATATATCCTCAATATGAATAAGCCTGAAGCATGATAAGGTGGTAAGGGTAAACATCTATACATAAGTGTAATACCAAGTGCTCGTGTCAGTGCCTCAGGTAGCAACTATTATAAATATGAGGTATGAATGAAATATAATGAAAACAATATGCATCATGAATGTGACAACTGTTTTCTTTATTTAGTGAGATTTTTGTATATTTTTAAATTGAGATATCATCAATGAAATCAACATGAATTCAATGTCAAGTATCGACACAAAACATAAATCCCAATATCTCAATATCTCAGTCTCCGGCAATCCGGACTGGCCTGTAACCTCGAATCTCAATATCTATGGCTTCGGCTATCCGGACTGGCCTGTATCCTCAAATCTCAAAACCTTAGGCTCCAGCTATCCGGACTGGCCTGTACTCCGATCGGTATCATCCGGATATCCATCGAGTCATAATACAATCGCCGGTCAGTAGTGCTCCCCTATCACAAGCTCAACGCCATCATTTGCGATCTTCTCTCCCCGGGGTACCGCACCGGGCCCACCATGCACCCTCAGACGGTTCCTCCTCCTCCTCGAATCGGGTGTATGATATCGCTCAAGAACCGAGAAAACTCATGGTGGATATATCTCAAATCATATCATGAGAAAACCGCATTTTCTATCTTTTAAAAAGATAATCAGTTATAAAATCTTTGCGATTTCTCTAAATCTAGAAATCTCATGAAAATCCGAAATCATAAATCACGATGTAAATAAATAATGAATACTGGGCTCCGGCAATCTGGACTGGCCCATAATATTGCATGACAAATGAATATAAAATGCATGGGTATCTAAATAAAGAATGCAATATCTAAACTAGCACATGAAAGCAATAACATATAGGAACTATCAGCTAGCAAGCTATGTCAATGAAATAATATTCTCTAAAGTGTACGTGGCATAGCAATTACCGATGAAAATGTGTGAGAGCTGGAAAGCGAGTGTACGTGGAGCATACGCATCATCGGTAATGGTGCTGGTGTCCTAATAACATGTTTCATCATTATTAACGAAAATACATAGAAGCATGCAATGCAATACGAACAGCAGATTGAATGGCAAATGAACAGTAAATGCAGCAAAAAAGAAATAAACATTCCTATATACGAGTCATAGATTTTTTGGTATCTGAAATCGCACGAATCGTGGTGTTTAGAAAATAGGGCTACGGTGTTTTTATGAAAAGTACATCCTTTGAAATATCTGTAGTATCCCTTGGCCTGTCTTTAAAATACTCACGATTCGTTAGTTTTGGAAATAAGTATGACTCGTGCTGAGTCTAACATCTACTAAGTAATTACAGGACTAAACTAACAGACTAACCAAAAAGGTAAGGAAACCACCTAAATCTGAGTCGATATATATATAACATATAATAGTCGGTGATCCCGTCTCAATAGTATCACATATGATATAATAAATAATACGACATTCTCGAGTCAAAAGTGCGGATCTATCATCAATATATAGCTCGTACGGTAAATCCATCGTACGGCATCCCAATCTGGGTACGGGTCGAATATCACATTTATCCCATCATTTATCTGGTATCCTTATCATCATATCATGAACTGGGGTACTGATCTAAAGTTTAGTACATACTGATACCATCTACACATATATATATACGTGTGTATGAAAACACATCGCCTAAGGACCCGCTATACTAATCATGTCGTATCTCATAATACGAATCATGTCATATCACCGATCTCGTGGCATCATGCCCAATCTCATTGACTCATATCAAGTACCATGTACTATCCTCTTCATCCATGTATATATATATATATATATATATATATATATAGTCCCATTCCTATGTGTGTGTGTGTGTGTATATACATATCCCCATATACGTACAAGTAAAACAATGTAAGTGTGTGCGTGTGCGTGTGAGTGTAAATCTTATTCTAGGGTTTCGCGACTAACACTAAACTATAGCATTTACTACCAAATATGCTTACACTAATCCAAAGTCCACCAAATCATTTCTAGCAATGTATACACATCTTATATATATATATATATATATATATATATATATATATATATATATATATATCATAACGCATTCGCGTTCTATACTACGAAACTGCGGGGGTGCTATACGCCATCCACCCGACTTCTCCCGTAGATAAATATCAACTCACCTTGATCCTCGCTTGCAGGAGTCGATGATGCTACGCTCTCCTCGTCGTCTCGAAATCCACGTGGGGGTACCTATATGTCATAACATATCGTGCCGCATTAAAATCCAATTCAAAACCAAAACGACACGCTAAAAGCCTATAGGTTAGAACCTGCGGACTACGCATGCAAGACACTACCAAATAACCCTCGTCGTTGACGTTCAAACGCCATACTACGGAATTTAAATCAATACAAAAACTAAAGTTTCAGAATCGCAAAATACGAAAAACAACAACTAAGGAAAACCACTTCCAGATTTTGTTTCAGGTTAAATTAGCCAATTTTTCATAAGTGGTTTTTATTTATTTATTGGATATGAACCTATGGACCAAACACTGATACATTGCACCCTACCCTGGCCGCAATTTGCGGCCAGGAACATTAAATCTGCGGCCTGGCAGTGGAGTTAGGGTCTCGGGTCTTGGGGTTATCTCCTATGTTGCCTGCTCTACTCACTGTATTTGCTAAATAATTTTCAGAGGCTTCAGGTGTTAGCAGATCTCCAAATAACCTCATAAATTCAACAAATTCCCGATATCGGGGTTTCTAAGCTTATGACTTGGGGTCCTAGTCTCTGTTTTTGTCCATAAAACTAACACTACAGGAGTTATATTGCCTCTACTAACCTTAATTACACTTCACAAACCAAGAATTCCTCACAACCGCATCTAGGAATTTTCTAAGTTCACAAAAACACACAATATCGATTATAAACTAACATGGATGCTAAAGGAATTGAAATACTAAACTAATGGTGATGGAAATACCTCATTTGGCAACTCAAGAATTTTCTTGAGTTGCCCCAAATCTTCAAAATCCAATTTTTCTTGGTCCAAAGTATTTGTAGGAAGCTTGTGCATGTTTTTAATGAAGTGGGGATGGGATTTTAATTGGTTTTTGGGTGTGTTGTGAGGGTTGTAGTGGAGGAGGGAGTGAGGGCAGCCATGGTTGAAGAAAGGGGAGAGGAATGAAGAAAGTTGAAGGAATGGATAATGAGCCAAGGGTCAAAGAACCCCTCACCTCTCTCTCTTTTCTCTCTCTTGCCCATACCCATTATTCTAACCTTTTCTTTTTTTTCCTTTTTCTTTTCTATTTCTTTTATTTTATTTTCCTTTATCTTTTATTTTCTTTTCATTTAAAAGCCATGCATAACCAAAATAAAGAAAATCCTTGTAGAAAATGTAACACAAGTGTAAAATATGACATGGTGCATGTCATGTGTACAAAACTGGATTATCGCAAGATTAGCGATTTTTAATCACGATTAGCATTAAAATTGTATATAATTAATTATAAAAATTCATAATTTGCTTAAATCAAATAAAACACCCTTATTTCAGAAATTTCTATAAGCTTCCAAATATTTCCCAATTTATCGGTATTTAATTATACCGCCTCATTAAAATATTCATAATATTTATTATTTAATTATAAAAATTCCCAAAAATAATATTTTATTTTTCTGAAATGTTACAGTAAATTCCTTAGGATTGTACTTGACTACCAGGATTATGATGCAGATCATACTAGTGGGGCCATGGTAGTCCATAAGTTCATCCTTTAGTGTTCCTAATCATGGGTGTATCGAGATAGGGCATCGATATACCAGAGTAGACTAGTATATACGCTTCTCGACCCATGAGATGGGCGTGGATGATCCCATATCCATTGGTGTTTGACATCAGAGATGGTATACGAGTACTCAGTGGAGACTGGGTACACTGGACGGACTCGCCGAGAACTCCTAGATGGTATTATACCTGACGTCAGATAGCAGTTCTCTGGTGACACTGGTACAGGTTAGTCTGTAGACCCGAGATCGTCATAGAGTCTTGTGTAATTCCTACTGTGCTTTAATTTCCATCTTACCACGTTCAAGAGGACGTGCAAAACGGTGGTTTTTGGGTATAGTCCCGAGTCACATGAAGGCAATGAGCGATAGGAGGGGATTCCGTCTCTCTCGGTATTGGGGGTAGATGTCGTGCTGTGCTCGATTGGCTATAACTGGAAGTCGCTGGCCATGGCTGATTTAGAGATTTACCGGTAAGTGTTATCAGTAGTTTCTCGACCCGTTATGAGCCTCGTATCGGCATGACTTATCGAGTTATTGGGGTCTGACGTTTACCACCCCTAGACTTGATATGTGACATCTCAGACGAAGAGACCAGACTGTACGGTAGTGTTACCGACAGGGTTTACAGGAGCTAGAGCGGGATTTCTTATTGATTTTCTGATCGCTCAATACCCGGGTAGCCGTTACGTCCAGCTAGTACTGCTGACGGCTTATGGGTGCTTGATATGATCATCACCTACTGCCGGCATATTGACGAGTCTTTAGAATCCTACACAGAGGTTTTACTGGCTCAGGCAAAATGAAGTAGGAGCACATATGTGATATGTGCGGGACCGAGATTAATACGAGTATGTGATACCGTATTTTATTCTCGCGATTTATTTGTATCGGTCGGTTGTATGTGATATAGACGGGTTATCGAATCAAGTGTTGATTCGATAAGTTGATACATAAAATATTAGTCGGTTATATGAGATATAGCCGGATTATTAAATCAATGGTTGATTTGATAATTTAGTGTATAATTGTATATGCGATATACTAGTTTACATTAACTAATATTAGCTCACTTAAGCATTTATTTTTCTCACATGTGCACAATTAATATATATGTGATATATATTAATTGTATTTTATTTATGTGTCATGGTTGATGATACATGCAACATGGGTGTATGAGACTTACACCATGATAAAGATAATGTAAGGTTTATTTATTTATTGTAAGTCAATTATTAGTTGGAAATTTATCACATGACATGAAGCTTCATGAAACTTTGAGATCCATTGACTTAGTCCACTAGTTTTGTATTACACTAGATATTTGTTAACCCAACCATTATCTAAATTCATGGTTAAGTCTCTATATGAGTAATATTAGATATTTTCTCACCCATGGTCGCCATTCACTCTCACAACATTATCTCTCTTCATCTTCTTCTTCAAGCTCAAGAGCTCTCTAGATTTTGAGCAAGTGAAAAATATTAGTGAGAAAATCAATTCTAAAGTAAGCAAAATCCCACTTCATCATTCTCTACTAGATTAGCACTTTAGTATAGGGTGATAGCTTCACTAATCTCTCATTAGTGAAGTAGTAGCTTGGGTTAGTGTCTCCTCGACGTAGATCATCTTCGGCCTTGAAGACTTCAAGCAAGTTTGTTCCTTTCTTCTAGTAAAGCCATGTTAGAGTCCGGAAGATCACTACTTGGAGTGAAGGGACTACTACACGGAGCTATTGAAGTGAATGACCGGTCTACAAAGGTTGTATTGCTAGTTCACTTAGTTGTAAAGTAGTTTACAATTTGTTTCGTATGATTCTCTAGTTAAAGGTTCTAGTTTAGGGTTCTTTAAAATGACAAAAATTTGAAAATGGCATGGACGATGCCTCCCGAAATCTTGCTGTTGTGCATAAGAACCCTACAATGGTATCAGAGTCAGGTTAGAGAATTAGACGGATTGTGTTAGATTAGGAAACCGAAACAACTCCGAAACACCCGAATCCAAGACCCTGTTTCTGTTGATTTTTAAACAGGCTCTAAAATTTTTTTAAACAATTGCAGAATGTTGTATGAGTTGCAACATGAACACAGTAAAAATTTTAGCCCATCCCACCTTAAAATGGCCGGCCACATGGCTATTAAAACTGGCCACCTCGGCCCCAGTTTGGAATTTTGGGTTGAAATTTTTGCAGTGTTCTAGTCTCTGGTTTTTAGGATTTCAGGTGTTGTTTGTTTTTTCTAAATTTGCATATGATATTATCTTTCTGGAAAGGCAACTCGGAGTGTTTCGTAGTCGTAATTCTAACAATTTTTCGGGTTACTTTAGACGGTGTTAAAAAGTTCGAACAGATATCAAATACCCATTTTAACCCTCGCCGGAAATTTTCCAAGTGTTGGATTTTTTCTTATTTTAAAACTTTCAGAAAATCATGCAAGCGATACTGTGGACCCTCTAGAAGAACGAAACCTTAACTCGATTATATGACCGTCAGAACCTCCACTAAACCCTAGGGTTTGTGATAGTTCAGCGGTGCCACATGTGAGGCATTGGTTGACCCTTCTACGGTTGGTTCATAGGAGCTGTAGCATGTACTGAGTATTTTTAAACTACGCTCAAGTGTTGAGCTTTTTAGGAAATTTTGGGTGTTTGTTGATTCGATCGGAATGTTTAACGTCGTCTAGCTTTTTCTGGAATGTGATACAATATGTGGAATTCATATGTTGGGCATGAAATCCAAAGTATGAGATATTTTGGGTTTGTAATGTCTAAAGTTATTATGGATTCCAAATGTTGTAGTTTGACATTTTCTTTTCTGCGACCGTAAGTGTAATATGTGGTGTATCGCCGGTTTCATTGCTATATGTTAACGACAATTGGGATATGTATATTTACTTACGATGACACGTGATGTTATGTGTTGCTGTGATATGTTATATTGGATCGTCGTGTTTTGAATAGCCAGGGGTTTTATGTGAGATGAGAGTTTTTATTTTCATTTATGTAAAATTCATTGTATGTAATATTCTTTTACTGGGCACTTCCAGGTTGAGGATGATGTCACCATTGTTATATATTATTTACTTTTCCGTATTAGAATAGACCCAAAGAGGGGAGCATATGTAACCGGGTTCTAGAGTCCAGTGGGAGACCAAATCGAGGAGTCGTGCCCGGGTCTCCTAACTCCAGAATTGATAGGGTTGCTTGCCGCTCTCGTAGGGGTCTAGAGATGTGGGTTTGGCTATTCATCGCGACCGTGAAATCCGTGTTTTATACAGACTTAAAATAAAACACGGACCTCCTAGTATATCCAATATTTCATATGTTTCTTCTGCCGCTCTGTGATGTGATCACTGTGGATTCTGAGACGAATGGCTATATATTATATATGAGATATATAATATACGTTGCTTATGTTTTGCACCCGCGCTAGTCCCGTCCCACTATGCCGTTAGTTAAGTAACCTAACGGTGCATAACGGGACACTGTGGCGAATGCGAATGGTATAAGCATACGTTGCATTTTCGTTTCATTTTCTATGATGCTTAGGAAGCATAAATGACTGGAGTTCATTAATGAGATTAATGAAAGAAAAGAAACCTAAAAGATATTGTAGAATTAAATTTTCAAAAAGGGTAACTCTAGTTTTTGCTTTTCATAGCGGTATTCCTTGTAGAATATCCAGCACCTTATTCGATAAGAAAAGAGCCGAGATCCCTTCACCGGGAGTGACCCTTTTAGCAAAATTAGCAGATACTACAACTCACTCGGTTTTTTTTTTGATAGCCTCTTCTAGCGCTTGCTTTGTATAGTAATATTTATGAAATATCCTGCACCTTATTCGATAAGGAAAGAGCCGAGATCCCTTCATCGGGAGTGACCTCTTTAGCAAAACTAGTAAAAGCCTAAAAAAACAATCCTTTTCAAAAATCACACGATTTTACAACGATATTGTAGGGTGTTTTTCGTCACCCCATTGAGATGGGAATACGCGCGCGCTTGTCAGGCGCATTACAGATTCCCCTTGCCTAGGGTAGGCTGGGGTTTATTGATTGTGGGGATCCGAATCTCCGGCAGCCGCGGACTAAACTGCCGTTAATTACCCCTCACCTTTGGAGCGAAAGAACCTCCGATTAACGGGTTAAACTGGTCATGCGAAGTCAATGTGCAGTGTTGTGTTTTGAAGGGGTTTTGGATATATCGGGGGCCCCGCAGAGTTTTTACGGGGGTCCCGCTACTCGGATAGCGGGCTGGGGGTCAGGGAGGCTAGCAGCCCCCTTGCGGGATGCGGGGCTAGCCCCCTTACGGGATGCAGGGCAGCACCCCGTTAGAAATTTTTTCTAACAGGGACAGTGTCGTGGTGTATGTGTGTGTGTGTGTTTATATATATATATATATATATATATATATATATATATATATATAAGAGAAAGGGCATCCAAAGGATGCGTGGGAGAAGGCGCCAGCGCCCCATGTGCCTGGCGCGCGGGCGCTATGCGCCAGAGCGCCAGTGCCCCACGTGACTGGCGCGAGGCGCACAGCGCCAGTGCACCACATTCCTGACGCGAGGGCGCTGTGTATGAGAGTGCCAGCGCCCCACGTGCCTGGCACGCGGGCGCTAGGCGTCAGCAGCAAAAGAGACTTGGTCCCTGCATTGGGAGCTATGCTCTCGATTTGACTTATGGAGTTAAACTCCAATAGATCTTGAATGGAGTTAGACTCCTAGAAATGATCAAAGGGGGCTGCTTTGTTTCTCTCTTTGGCTTTGGATCTTCCCAAGATGGGATTTCTGGATATGGGTCTCCTTCTTCTTCCTGTCGGTTGGCCGGATCTTGGAGAAAGGGGGTGATTTAAAAATCTCCCCTTTTGAGATCTAATGGAAGATCTGAGCTCCCCTTTATGGGTTTTGTGGTGAAAAACTATTTAGTTTTGGAAAAAGAAGAGTAAAACTCTTGATTTAATTCAAAAAGAGGAAGAAGGTTTAGAATCTTGAGGAAGGAGAAGAAGGCACAGACCTTGATTTTTTTAGAGAGAGAAAAAGATCCCTAGATATTTTCATTATCTTTGCCTTTATAGGCTATACACTTTACATATAGCCTCTTGGGCTTTACAAAATAGCATTTTGCCCATCTCATGGCTCATGTGCCATTTCTTTTGCACATAAGCCACGGGCTTACAAAAAATTGGCTTTATGTCCATTTTGCATACATTCATGCACAAAAAATTACATTCCAAATTATTTGTTACATGATTTTTATTTTGGCATGGGGAGGGCCGGCTGCTTCATGTTTGGGCTCGACTGGGGCATGAGCCCACTTGATCTGGGCATGGGCCCACTTGGCTTGGGGTTGACTTTGACTTTGACTTGGTCAACTGGGGTGAAATTTTCGACCCCAACAAAGTGCCCCCCATCAATAAATGCACACCATATATGTGGGTCGTGTGCATGAAATTGGTGGATCTTCTTTCACGTGGAGGCAACTGCTTTGGTTCCCACTTTTTGGGATGCTCTGCCCTTTTAACAACATGGTCGGTTGACGCTTGACGCGTCTCGGAGATGGAGTGTCTATGGTAGACGTTTCCCTGGCCTGGAGTGATTTGGTAGACGTGCCCCCGGCATGGAGTGTCGATGGTCGACGTTTCCCCGAGACGGAGTGTCTGTAGTCGACGCACCCCCGGCATGGAGTGTCTGCTTGACGTTTCCTCAAGGCGGAGTGTCGGCTGGTTGACGTGTCCCCGACACGGAGTGTCTGCTTGACGTTTCCACGGCACGAAGTGTCGCTGCTGGACATTTCCCCGGTACGGAGTGTCGCAGGTTGACGTTTCCCCGAGGCGGAGTGTCTGTAGTCGACGTGCCCCCGGCACGGAGTGTCTTCTTGACGTTTCCCTGAGGCGGAGTGTCGGCTGGTTGACGTGTCCCCGGCACGGAGTGTCTGCTTGACGTTTCCCCGGCATGGAGTGTCGCTGTTGGACGTTTCCCCGGTACGGAGTGTCGCTGGTCGACGTTTCCCCAAGGCGGAGTGTCTGTAGTCGACGTGCCCCCGGCATGGAGTGTCTGCTTGACATTTCCCCGAGGCGGAGTGTCGGCTGGTTGATGTGTCCCCAGCACGGAGTGTCTGCTTGACGTTTCCACGGCACGGAGTGTTGCTGTTGGATGTTTCCCCGGTACGGAGTGTCACTGGTCGACGTTTCCCCGAGGCGGAGTGTCTGTAGTCGACGTGCCCCCGGCACGGAGTGTCTGCTTGACGTTTTCCCGAGGCGGAGTGTCGGCTGGTTGACGTATCCCCAGCACGGAGTGTCTACTTGACGTTTCCCCGGCACGGAGTGTCGCTGTTGGATGTTTCCCCGGTATGGAGTGTCGCTGGTCGACGTTTCCCCGAGGCGGAGTGTCTGTAGTCGACGTGCCCTCGGCACGGAGTGTCTTCTTAACGTTTCCCCAAGGCGGAGTGTCGGCTGGTTGACGTGTCCCCGGCACGGAGTGTCTGCTTGACATTTCCCCGGCACGGAGTGTCGCTGTTGGACGTTTTCCCGGTACAGAGTGTCGCTGGTCGACGTTTCCCTGAGGCGGAGTGTCTGTAGTCGACGTGCCCCCGGCACAGAGTGTCTGCTTGACGTTTCCCCGAGGCGGAGTGTCGGCTGGTTGACGTATCCCCGGCACGGAGTGTCTGCTTGACGTTTCCCCGAGGCGGAGTGTCGGCTGGTTGACGTATCCCCGAGGCGGAGTGTCGCCGTTGGACGTTTCCCCAGTACGGAGTGTCGCTGGTCGACGTTTCCCCGAGGCGGAGTATCTGTAGTCGACGTGCCCCCGGCACGGAGTGTCTTCTTGACATTTCCCTGAGGCGGAGTGTCGGCTGGTTGACGTATCCCCGAGACGGAGTGTCTCCTTGATGTTTCCCTGGCACGGAGTGTCGCTGTTTGACGCAGAGGTCGATGTTGGAATTGGTTGGTTTGATTTGTTTGATTTTTACCTTGTTTGGCGGGACTTTTGAATTTGAGAGGAATTTAGAATTTGTTTAGCATCAGTATTGCTGCACTGGAATAATGCCAGGAGCAACTCATCATTTGCCTTGGGAGGAATTGTGATTTTAGTTTTGGTTTGGCATCAGCACAGCTTACACTGGAATATGGTACAAGGAGCGAATCATCATTTGCCTTTGAGAGGATTGGGGATTGTTTTTTTTTTGTCGGCATCTGCATTACTGCACTGGAATAATGCCAGGAGCAACTCATCATTTGCCCCAGGAGGACTTGGGAATTGGTTTTTTGGGTCGGCATCTACATTGCTGCACTGGAATAATGCTAGGAGCAACTCATCATTTTCCTTTCTCTGTTGGGAAGCGATGGCTTAGGAGACAGGTTTAGATCCCTATCACCTAAGGCTTTTCAATTTTATGGGCCGTAAGGGTCCCATAAAAGCATTTTCTCCCTACAAGTCGAAAGGATCTCGTAGGTGTACTTTCTCCTTAGGATTCGTGGGGACTCCCAAGTGTGTTTTTCCTTTGTGAGTCGTAAGGATCCCATGAAAGTTTGTTCTCCTCATGTATCACGAGGACACATGAATGGGTCTTCCCAAATGGAGCATAATTCCGCGGGCGGAGACCAGCCGCGTAACTGGTGGTTGCGGTGGGGCATGAGTATGATGAGAATTATTTGAGCTTGTGGATTGTATACGGTGGTCAACTTAGGGACCAACCGCAGGGCTGAGAGAATTTTGGAAATTTGAATTTTGTTGGCGTCTGCATCGCTGCACTGGAATATGGTACCAGGAGCGACTCATCATTCACCGTTTTTTTTTATTTTTTTTACACACCGCGATTGCTGTATCATTTCAGCTTTTCTTATCGCGAAATTTCGGCTTTACTTATTCGCGGTTGCCCCCATCATTTCGTCTTTATTTTTGTTTTTATTTACACACTTTTCTTTTTACATTCCCAGTTTAACGACTTAGAGGTTGATGTTTCCTAGTTTAATGACATGGTGGTCAGTGGTTTGCTTATCCCAGCTCCTCGAACTTTGATCTTGGCGGGGCTGTATTGATGACCGTAGCTCTGTGGCTTATCGGTACATCTGACGACTGTGAGGCTTTCCCAAATTTGTATTGGTTCTCCACCCAATCTTTAAAAACATAGCAGTCTTCAATGGTAGGACTCACCATTCTATGATATGGGCAATATATGGGATTGCTGGTCATGTTTATCTCATGTGGACTCTTTGGAATAGGCATGTAACAACTCCAATTTTTGTATACCTAAATTTGATTTAAATTTGAAGTATACTTGGAGTATTAATGTTGCTGATAACACTTTAAGTATCTATTTCCCTACAATAATTACAAGAAAGAGCTTGTAGCTCATTGGTAATACCTTGCACTGCTGAACCAAGCCACCAGAGTTCGAATCCCATGCCCCACATATTTTTACATCATTTTGTTTTAATTTTTTTGGGAAGGTCAACAGTCAAACAACCTTAACTCTCAAAATTAATACTGCACATAAAAAGTTAAGTATACCAAAAATCCCCCCATGGAATTACCCACCCAACGGTGTCCCGACTCGGCTCGACTCGGCCGAGTCGGCCGGCGGACCGGCTGAATCGGCCGGCACCGCCGGCCGGACACGGCCGGACGGCCGAGTCGTCAACACGGATTTTCTCCGTGTTGACTTGGTCAACCCCCCTGTATACACTAAATTTTCAGATCAGTTATCAATTTCCCATTAAATCTTTTTTATTCCAAAATTTAATGAATTTTAATGTTTTTCTTAATTATTTATATATATTTTTTTAATTAAAACCCTAACCCTAGTCTAGCTTTATATAAACACCCCTACCCTCTACCATTTCACCCTACAATTCTAAGTCCACTCTCTAAAATTCTCAAGAGAACTCGGTACGTTAGATAAAGAGCGAAAAGCGAAGCGCTGCCGAAACCGACGACGAATTCCGGCGACTGTACTAGGACCCTTCGCGACGTTTCGACGCACCGACAACCTACTACTTTCTTAGCCTCCCTAGCTTGTCCAAACTTGTAAGTCCCACTCTTTCTATCTTCTTTTTCTTTGAAAGAAAATACGCCTTTATGAAACCCGACGGAAATCGGAACAAACCGATTTCCGATTCGGTTTTTCTACAAAATCCCACTTTTCACTTAATTCATAATACCTAAACATATTCATGATGACTATTAATCACATAAAAATCAAAGTGGACAAAGTTTCTCACATGAAATGATAACTTTCTTGTAATATCGTATTCTTTTCACAATAATACCATAAAGTTATTTTTTCTTCTTCTAATCAATTCCCTCATTCCTAAACATGTTCATCTTGATCACTAAACTTGTAAAAATTAATTTGAATGAGTTTTCACACATGAAATGATAACTTTTACAAATACTGTATTCTTACACTTAAATACCCTCATGTTTCATTTATCATATTTAACCTCTAAACTTCACTAAACCTTAAATTAAGTCACGAGGTAATGACCTACCTCTACACACACACAAATATAACCCTAGTTGATAACGTCAAAACATAGAATACGAAAATACAGGACTTTTCACTAAAATACCATTTTCTTTATAAACCTTTCTTGGAAGCTTTAAATTGTACACAATTCTAAATAAAATCTTTTAAAAAGGAAGTACGATTTGTCATGGACATCGATCGTTTATCTAAACCTGATTTTGTGGTGTCTAGGCAAGTGTGTCAAGGCTAGTGGTTTTTAATTAGGCCCACTATTGTGGTTCCTTCCCACTTATCTGGCACTTACCTGGCCGCAATTGGCGGTGAAGAGGCGATTTAAGGTTTATAATGACTTATCGTTTAGACCTTAGAAATAGGCTAGTTGGCTTAGGAAACCCTAAAAACTAAAATACGGAAATCTATACCCTTTTACGAATAAATACCTTATACTTATGAAACCGTTTTTCTAAATGAATAGTATTTATTAAATCTAAGCAAAGCGCCACTACAACCCACTTTTGGGGAACCCGTTAGGGATAGTACGGTTCATCGTGTACCCACGGGCTAGTAGTGTGAGATTCAGACCTCCGCAAGGAGCATTCGGTCTCGAAAGGTTTAAAATACGACATTTACGAAAAATGAGATTTTGGAAAATAAAATATTTATATAAAATTATTCTTGTATTAATATATATATAATTATCATTTAAACAACTAATTTTATCATAAGATAAAGTTTCCACCTTTTCCTAAAAAAATTACAAGATTAAAAGTTACATTAAAATATCATGAATTTCAAATAAATCAACTAATACTTTTATTAGGATATATTCACTAGCATAACACAAATAAAATTTACACTCATTATGACTAAAGACGAATAATAAATACTTGAGGTGTATTTTGAAAATTATACAATAGTATTTTTTACATAAAACCTCCTCAAGTTTTATAAATTACAATAAGGCCCCTAACAAGTACAGAACTTCAAATTACCTTTTTTTTAGTCTGACTCGGGTTAGAGTCTGACTATTTCTGACTTGAATATGATTCAAGTCAATCTATATTCTTTTATATTCCAACTCAATATGAATACATGAATCCCTGAATTCAGTTAACAATCTATTCAATTTTGACTGAATCAAACCATGGATATACATCCATTATCCTGTTATTCCATTTACCTGATGATGCAGTTACAACATGTTTACTGATATCATAGTTTTGGTCAGTCATCTAAGTTACACAAAACAGTACAACAATAATGTTAAAACACTACGGGGTTTTAAGGGGTAGATTGATACGGAAGGTGTTAAAGGTGGCACGAGGTGGTCAGATTAAGACACCTAACCTGAATCCCATTGCTGTTGTACCGTGGCTTAACGGTTCCTTGTACTTTCCATTTGCCCTGGCCTCTAGCATATAGAGACCCCCCTCGTATACACTGGCATCTTTCTGTACCAAGCTACAAACAACAGCGTTAACTCAATATTCCATAATATTCAACAATATAATACTTTAGAAAATACTTTTACACTGTCTTTCTAATTCTTCCTTATCTTTAGGACTTACCGAGCGACCTGTTCGCTGACGACATTCTATTTCTTTCTTCTTTGAATGTCGTCAGGTGCGTTGGATCAAGCTGAGATCGAGCCCACCGGTGAAGACTTGGAGCCGTTACACGAAGACCCCGAGCTCTAGATATTGTACCTTGTTCTTTTCCGTATTTTCATTTTCTGTTATGCCACCGTTTAGGCATTGCTTTTCATTTCAGTTGTATTTACTTTTCATGCATTGTACAAAAGAATGCTATTAATAAAGTTACTGTTATTTCTATATGTTCTTCTCTTGTGATTTATTTTATATTGCTTAGCTACGCTTAGCGTATGTATTTCTGAGTACATACGTAGCGGACCTCGTCGCGTCCCCTTCGCCGTACACTGGGAAGCGGGGCGTGACAAGGCAGCTGAAGACCGTTGTTCAAGGCGTCCTCGAATATTTTACAGACTTCCTCCTTCCTGAAAGAGTATACTTTCTTCTTTCTCTCCATTAGAGTAGGTGCCTTTACTGATGCTGGACCCTGAGGACGATCAGTCTTTGGTTCGCCTACTGTCCGCTTACTACGTTCAGTGTACATATCAGAGGACTGGAGGCTGACCGCGGCCGTTTTTCGCAAAGGTGTTCCGCTTTTGGGCCGGAGGGAGTATCGGTTGGCTGCTTCCGGATATCAATCCCTAACTCATGAACCAAAATTTGATTTTACTGTAATTGTAATCGGGTGACTTGGGTCATGAGATCTGCCACGACGTTTGCCAGCTCGTCAACTTTTGAATGGACCTTGGCCATCTTCTTGTCCCTGTCCTGAAGCTGCTTTTGAAGCTATTGGAATAATGCTTGTTCTATAGTCCCGGGTACGACAACGGGCTCATCCTTACCGCCTGAGCTTGATTCAACAAGAACCATGGGTACCTTTGGCTCAATGGCCTGAGCGGGCTCTTCATCATTTGGATCGAGCCGGTGTTGGATGGCAACAACCATGTCATTGTCATGGCTATAAGGCGTAGGAGGACTTGCTCCTCTGAGCTCCATCATGTAGACCGTATGGATTGTGTACCCGTCTATTGCTTTTTCATTGGCAATGTTGCTCGCCTGGCTCTTAACTTGTTGCCTTACTCCGCTCTTCTCAGAGAAAGTTAGATGTCTGAGAGAATCATGTTCCCGAAGGACTTCGGTCTCCGTTTGTATGAAATTGGCGGTCGCAGCTTGATTGTTTGTTAGCACGCCAGGGGACAATGATATTTCTCCCGCCTTGTATTGTTTCTCGACCCAATCCTTGAAGATGCAACAGTCTTCAATAGTGTGCCCTAGAACTTGGTGGTATGGGCAAAAATTGGGATGCTCAGTCCTGCTCGCTTCACTTAGCCTTTTTGGTTTTGGTAGCTGCAGGCCATTCTTCAGAGCATCTTTGAAAATTTTGTGGACCTTGTCCTTTCTGAAAGAGTAGAACTTATTTCTTCTTTCCTCCAAAGCTGGCTCTCGAGATTTGTTAGTTTTTGCTTCGCCTGCTCTCTTCTTATTTAGAGAATCGGTGATGTTAGAACTTTCTCCTTTTCGCTTGTCGTCCCTCCAAGGTTTCAGTCTGTTTGTGAACTGAAGATCCCCAGTGGACTTGGGTTTTGAGCGTTCCAATATTTGGACCTTCTTGGTTAGCTCTTGGAATGTTTTAAGGCCTGCGGTGCACAGGAAAGGTTTCATCCAGTCCTTCAGATTTTCTATAAGAAGACTGACGGATTGGTCTTGCTCCAACGACGGTTCACATTTGATAGAGAGATTGCGCCATCGGACTATAAAATCCATGTTGCTTTCGTTGTTCTTTGGCTTATTCCTTACACGATCGGCAATGGTGATTTTATCGCTGACACTCATGAACCTTTGCTTGAACATGGATTCTATTTGAGCAATGTCGTGATCGAGTCATCCGGTATGCTTGCATACCAATCGAAAGCAACATCGGTCAAGCTATTGACAAACTGGCGGAGAAGGAGCGCATCATTGCCCCCAGTATTCGCGCATGATGCTTTAAATTGGGCAATGTGTCGGTTCGCATTTCCCGTCCTATCGAACCTTTCAAATTTGGGGATGACATAGCCAGTAGGAAACTCCACAAGATCGTACCGAGCAGGATATGGTCTCCCGCTACTGCTGGCATCTCTTTGCTCTCCGGCTTCGGCTACTAATATTTTGACTTTTTTGGCAACCAAATCCATGATTTGATCTTGAGTTAGAGGGTTGTTGTCATTAGTAGCCAAGACATTTCCCGAGATAGGATGCGACTGACTTTCATGCGGTCCGCCCACCTTTGATTTAAGGGAATAGGCGTCGGCTGTCTCGGGACACCGTTTCCCAGTCCATGAGTAGAACCATGCGCTTTATTGGGCGGCTGAGAGGCAAGTTGGGCCGTGAGCTGTAAGACGACATTTGTCAAGTCGTCAATTTTTGAGTAGAGCTTGGCCATCTCCTTGTCTTTATTTCTGAGATGCTTTCGGAGCTCCTGAAGAAGTTGCTGCTCTGCGGTCTTAGGATGGAAAGTTGGCTCATCTTCTCTTTCTGAGCCCGACTCCTCATGAACTGAGGGATCTCCCTGCTTATCAGCTTCACTTGGAGCATTTTCATTACCTTCAGAAGGATGCTGGTCTTGGGAAGTGACAGCCACATTCAAACCATATTGGATTTGAGATGTGGTGGCCCCATCCTTGCTACGAAGGTTGTCGCTGGGATGCGCGCCTACCATGTAAACTGTGTGGATAACACATTTAGCCATCCTTTCATCACTGGCAGCTGGTTTCGCGGAGCGGTCTGGGCTTTGGAAATTCATAAATTTTAACATGGCCGGAGCCTTAGCCCTTTTGTTGACTCTGTATCTGAGCCGCTTTTGCCTCAGGTTCTCTGCCTTGAGTGCTTGGCAGGCTTCTGCCCTTCGGGAAGTCGCCATAGGATGAGTGATGGGGAGGCTTGAGAAGACATCCACCCGCGTGTCCGTCGAAGGTATTGCCTGGGCTTGCCCATGATGTCTGGCAACTTCTTTTGTTCTGACAGCTTTGCCCCCAACTGGGGCCATGGAGAGCCGTTTGAGCACTGACTCGCGTTTAGGTAGTGGTGCCCTCGAGATCACCACATTTGGCCTCTTACCTTTCGAGGCCGGTTTGTCTGTTACCGGAGCTTGAGGAGCCGGAAGGGCGTTAGCTGGCACGAACAGAATAGAGCCGAACTGTAGCGGCTCCTCCCACTGTCGCCCAAGACTGGCCGGGAGGACCGTCCTGGAGTCCATCTTCATCGTGTAGGAGATGGGAGCTGAGTTCATCTTTGGAGACATTATTGAAAATTGATTGCTTGAAAACCTGCATGAAAAAGCATTATTTTAGTATGAATATAGATATGTATATTGATTGAATTCGCATGGATATTTAACCCGAAATATGGGAGGAGAGATTAGTCCCACCGGGTGTACCAGAATCTGTAGGGTGTTTTTTGTTACCCCATCGAGATGGGAATACGCGCGCGCTTGTCAGGCGCATTACAGATTCCCCCTGTCTAGAGTAGGCTGGGGTTTATTGATTGCGGGGATCCGAATCTCTAACAGCCGCGGACTAAGCTGCCGTTAATTACCCCTCACCTTTGGAGCGAGGGAACCTCCGATTAACGGGTTAAACTGGTCATGCGAAGTCAATGTGCAGTGTTGTGTTTTGAAGGGGTTTTGGATATATCGGGGGCCCCGCAGAGTTTTTACGGGGGTCCCGCTACCCGGATAGCAGGCTGGGGGTCAAGGGGGCTAGCAGCCCCCTTACGGGATGCGGGGCAGCGCTCCGTTAGAAATTTTTTCTAACAAGGACAGTGTCGTGGAGTATGTGTGTGTGTGTGTGTGTGTATGTGTATAAAAGAGAAAGGGCATCCAAAGGATGCGTAGGAGAAGGTGCCAGCACCCCACATTCCTGGCGCGGGTGCTGTGCGCCAGAGCGCTAGCACACCACGTGCCTGGCGCGCGGGTGCTGTGCGGGCTAGAGCGCCAGCGCCCCACATGCCTGGCGCGCGAGCACTGTGCGCGCCAGAGCTCCAGGCGTCAGCAGCAAAAGGGACTTGGTCGCTGCACTGGGAGCTATGCTCCCGATTTGACTTATGGAGTTAAACTCCAAGGGATCTTGAATGGAGTTAGAATCCTAGAAATGATCAAAGGGGGCTAGTTTGTTTCTCCCTTTGGCTTTGGATCTTCCCAAGATGGGATTTCTGGAGATGGGACTCCTTCTTCCTGTCGGTTGGCCGGATTTTGGAGAAAGGGGGGAGATTTAAAAATCTCCCCATTTCAGATCTAATGGAAGATCTAAGCTCCCCTTTGTGGGTTTTGTGGTGAAAAACTATTTAGTTTTGGAAAAAGAAGAGTAAAACTCTTGATTTAATTCAAAAAGAGGAAGAAAGTTTAGAACCTTGAGGAAGGAGAAGAAGGCACATACCTTGATTTTTTTTAGAGAGAGAAAAAGATCCTTAGATATTTTCATTATCTTGACCTTTATAGGCTATACACTTTACATATAGCCCCTTGGGCTTTACAAAATAGTATTTTGCCCATCTCATGGCTCATGTGCCATTTCTTTTGCACATAAGCCATGGGCTTACAAAAAATTGGCTTTATGCCCATTTTCCATACATTCATGCACAAAAAATTACATCCCAAATTATTTGTTACATGATTTTTATTTTGGCATGGGGAGGCCGGCCGCTTCATGTTCGGGCTCGACTCGGGCATGAGCCCATTTGATCTGGGCTTGGGCCCACTTGGCTTGGGGTTGACTTTGACTTTGACTTGGTCACCTGGGGTGCAATTTTCGACCCCAACAGATATCAAGTTCATTACGCCCATGGTTTTCTTAAAAACCTGCGTAGCCCTCCGTCATTTCAGATAAGTACTACTTAGTATTCGTGCTACGTTTGTTGGCTTTCGTCAAGGCGTAGTGTGCGATAGCTACTTACTGCTTATCTGCTGCATATGATGCGATTGGATTAGGGTGTTCGTACGGCTTTGTTGGCTTTCGTCAAGGGTCGTGCGGGTGGGTTTAATTCAATCATGAAATGTACAGGTTGAACTTGACTAGTGGACTATGGTTTGTTGGCTTTCGTCAAGGTCATAGCACGTTAGGGGCAAAAGCATTATCGGGAATTTCAAGTGTTGAAATTTGCAATGAGATTGCATACCTTTGGATCCCGATACCCACTGCGAGTAAGAGTTACTCCTGGTAGAGTTTTACATATGATAATTAGCCGATCAAGTAGGTGTCTAGAAAGGTGTTAACGGGGTTACACCCCTGGGAAAACGAGGTATATTTTAATTAGGTCCGTACGAAAGCACGGGAAACCTCCCTCAAAGTACCAACACTGGCCTGGCTGAAAGATTGGCGAACTTGTAGAGTGTAATTAATCCCGGCTAGTTTTTCCTTTTAGGGTTTGAAAGAAGATTTGATAAAAACAGTGGGACCCATCCTGATTAGATAAGATAATAACCAATCTAATCATGCAAGAGTATACGCTAAAGTGTTTTCTTCTCTCTCTCCAGGTAGTGACCATGTCAGGCCTTAATCAAGAAAATAATATGGATGTATTGACCGAACCCGCTTGTTATACTGAGCAGGGGAACGTTGGTTCCGTTCTTTCTTATAATTGTTAGAAGATTGAGTAGGAAATAGGGGAATATCCAGATTCCCATGCCACCCAAACGAAGAATAAGTATATTGATGCATCTTCTTCGGGTGTGTTTGTTATCGAAAACTGTTTCTCAGTTCACTCTACGTCCTTGGTATTAGATACCGGATCGGGATCCCATATATGTAATATGTTACATGGGCTAAGAAAAGGTAGAGAACTGGGAATGGGTGATCATTCCGTAAGAGTAGGGAATGGTGCAAATGTTGCAGCCAAAGAAGTTGGCGAATATCACCTTGTATTACCAAATGGTAATACATTGATTCTGAACGAATGCTATTGCATACCGACCCTGATATGCAATCTTATATCAATTTCTTTATTAAGTAAAGAAGGATATAATTTTGTAGTATAGGGTAATGTTATGAAAATCTTCCTGAATCAAAAGTTGATTGGATCAGGCTTGTTAATTAATGGCATATACGTTCTAAATCAAACCACAGTTCTTAACATACAAAATACACACAAGAAGAAGAGTTCAGAAATGAACGAATCCTTCTTATGACATTGTAGACTAGGTCATATCAATGCGACACGACTAGCTATGTTGCATAAGGATAGATATTTGAATCCGTTCGAATTATCATCTTATGAAACTTTCCAGTCATGTCTCAAAGGCAAGATGACCAAAACTCCGTTTACTGGACACGGAGAAAGAGTTTGGAACTCTTGGAACTGATACATAGTGATGTATGCGGTCCCATGTCTACACATACCAGGGATGGTTCCTCATATTTCATTACATTCACTGACGATCTTTCAAGATACGGACATGTATTTCTGTTGAAACACAAATCTGAAGTTTTTGAGAAATTCAAAGAATATAAGCATGAAGTAGAGAACCAAACAGGTAAAAGTATTAAAATACTTCGATCTGATCGGGGAGGAGAATACTTGAGCACGGAATTCCATGACTATCTAAAAGAGAATGGAATTCTCTCTCAGCTTACTCCTCCGTATACACCACAACACAACGGTATATCAGAATGGAGGAATCACACCCTATTAGATATGGTGTGCTCTATGATGAGCACTGCTGAGTTGCCTATTTCCTTTTGGGGGTATGCGCCTGAGACGGCCATACACCTATTGAATATGGTCCCTACCAAATCAGTGCCTACCACTCCATATGAGATATAGAAGGAGAAGAGACCATGTCTTAATTATGTTAAGATATAGGGTTGTCCGGCCTATGTCAAAAGGCATAATCCGGACAAACTCGAGGCAAGATATGTTCTGTGCAAGTTTGTAGGATATCCCAAAAACTCATAAGGGTATATCTTCTACCATACCGAGAAACAAAAGTTGTTTGTTTCTCGACATGCCACCTTTTTAGAAAAGGAATTTCTTGCAAAGGAAATTAGTGGCACGGAGGTAGAACTGGAAGAGGTTCCAGCTATACAAACTACGACAGAAGATTTGGTGGAACCAGAGAATTCGATAGTACCCAAGGAACCTCAGCCTCTTCGCCGATCTAGTAGGGTTCCTCATCCACCTGAGAGATATTACGGTTTTCTCATTGATGGTGGAAACGATGATTGCATCATGAGGATAATGACCCAACTAGCTTCGAGCAGACCATCACGAGTGGGGACTCTGTGAAGTGGCTGGATGCAAAGCGATCTGAGATGGAATCCATGTACACCAACAAAGTATGGACTTTGGAAGTTGCTTCTGAAGGGGTAAAACCCATTGGGAGCAAATGGATCTTTAAGAAGAAACTTAGTGTAGATGGAAAAGTTGAGACTTTCAAAGCTAGACTTGTTGCAAAGGGTTTTCGTCAACGACCAGGTGTGGATTATGACGAAACCTTTTCTCCAGTGGCTATGCTTAAGTCCATCTGGATCCTACTTGCCATTGCTGCATACTATGACTACGAAATATGGCAAATGGATGTTAAGACCGCCTTTCTAAATGGTGATTTGGAAGAGTGCGTGTACATGACTCAGCCAGAGGGCTTCGTAGACAGTGAGAGCAGCAGAAAGGTGTGCAAGCTGCTTAAATCCATCTACAGGTTAAAGAAGGCATCGCGGAATTGGAACATCTGTTTTGATGTCATTGTCAAAGAGTTTGACTTCGTCAAAAACGTAGATGAACCTTATATATACAAGAAGGTGGCAGAGAGTAAGGTTGTCTTCCTCGTTATTGTACGTGGATGACATACTCTTGATAGGAAATAATATTCATATGCTGCAATCGGTCAAGCTCTTCTTATCATAAAGATTCTCAATGAAAGATCTAGGTGATGCCTTCTACATCTTGGGGATTAAGATCTATAGAGATAGATCTAAAAGGATACTGGGATTGTCCCAATCCAGGTACATTGACACCATACTGAAGAGGTTTAGTATGGAAGAATCCAAGCGTGGGTTTTTACCCACGATCTCAGGACTCCCTCTCTCTAAAAAGATATCTCCCAAGACTGATTTGGAGAGAACTCGCATGCAAGGGATGCCCTATGCTTCGGTAGTAGGCTGTACGCGATGCTATGTACCAGACCCGATATAGCATACTCACTAAGTGTAGTGAGTAGGTATCAAGCAGATTCAGGAGAGAGTCACTGGACAGCTGTGAAAAGCATTCTCAAGTATTTGAGAAGGACTAAAGAGATGCTCTTGGTGTATGGTAACGGAGAACTCCAAGTGGAGTCCTTTACCAATTCGAGCTTCCAGAATGATAAGGACGATTCTAAGTCGGGCTCGGGATTTGTCTTTACCCTTAATGGAGGGGCAGTTTGTTGGAAAAGTTCCAAACAGGAAACTGTGGCAGACTCGACGATGGAGGCTGAATACATCGCTGCCAAAGAGGCTGTCTGGATGAAGAAGTTCATAACTGAACTTGGAGTGGTTCCATCCATTGAGTATCCAATACCTTTGTATTGTGATAACAATGGAGCGGTGGCTTTGGCCAAGGAACCCAGGTCCCATCAGCGATCTAGGCATATTCTGAGGCGATATCACCTGATCCGGGAGATAGTTGATCGCCGGGAGATCGAGGTCAGAAGAGTTGACATGAAGAAAAACACAGCGGATCCACTTACGAAGGCCATTCCCCAGATACAGTTCGAGAGACTCTTTGGAATGTTGGGTATGAGATACTACAACAGCTGGCCCTACTGCAAGTGGGAGATTGTTAGTTGTATGTATGCCCTAGAGGCCATTATTGTACATATGATGTATATTATAATGGATGCTTGGACATATATAGAGAGGACTTTCTTACTCGACATGATAGTATGCTATCTGGTTGCTCTTTATCTTAACATGTATACTTGTCTCTTGATACTGTCTCATGGTTACATGTTGGTAAAGCCCTTAGGATGTGTACTTGACTACCAGGATTATGATGCAGATCATACTAGTGGGGCCATGGTAGTCCATAAGTTCATCCTTTAATGTTTCTAGTCGTGGGTGTATCGAGATAGGGCATCGATATACCAGAGTAGACTAGCGTATATGCTTCTCGACCCATGAGATGGGCGATGGATGATCCCATATCCATTGGTGTTTGAGATCAGAGATGGTATACGGGTGCTCAGTGGAGACTGGGTACACTGGACGGACTCGCCGAGAACTCCTAGATGGTATTATACCTGATGTCAGATAGCAGTTCTCTGGTGACACTGGTACAGGTTAGTCTGTAGACTCGAGATCGTCATAGAGTCTTGCGTGATTTCTACTGTGCTTTAATTTCCACCTTATCATGTTCAAGAGGACGTGCAAAACGGTGGTTTTTGGGTACAGTCCCGAGTCACATGGAGGCAATGAGCGATAGGAGGGGATTTCGTCTCTCCCGGTATTGGGGGTAGATGTCGTGCTGTGCTCGATTGGCTATAACTGGAAGTCCCTGGTCAGGGCTGATTTAGAGATTTACTGGTAAGTGTTATCAGTAGTTTCTCGACCCGTTATGAGCCTTATATCAGCATGACTTATCGAGTTATTGGGGTCTGACGTTTACCACCCCTAGACTTGATATGCGACATCTAGAAGAAGAGACCGGACTGTACGGTAGTGTTACCAACGGGCTTTACAGGAGCTAGAGCTGACTTGCTTGTTGATCTTCTGATCGCTCAATACCCGGGTAGCCGTTACGTCCAGCTATTACCGCCGACGGCTTGTGGGTGCTTGATATAATCATCACCTACTGCCGGCGTATTGATGAGTCTTTAGAGTCCTACATAGAGGTTTTACTGGTTCAGGAAAAACGAAGTAGGAGCACATATGTGATATGTGCGGGACCGAGATTAATACGAGTATGTGATACCGTATTTTATTCTCGCGATTTATTTGTATCGGTCGGTTGTATGTGATATAGCCGGGTTATCGAATCAAGTGTTGATTCGATAAGTTGATACATAAAATATTAGTCGGTTATATGAGATATAGCTAGATTATTAAATCAATGGTTGATTTGATAATTTAGTGTATAATTGTATATGTGATATACTAGTTTACATTAACTAATATTAGCTCACTTAAGCATTTATTTTTCTCACATGTACACACTTAATATATATGTGATATATATTAATTGTGTTTTATTTATGTGTCACGGTTGATGATACATGCAACATAGGTGTATGAGACTCACACCATGATAAAGATAATGTAGGGTTTATTTATTTATTGTAACTCAATTATTAGTTGGAAATTTGTCACATGGCATGAAGCTTCATGAAGCTTTGAGATCAATTGACTTAGTCCACTAGTTTTGTCTTACACTAGATATTTGTTAACCCAACTATTATCTAAACTCATGGTTAAGTTTCTACATGAGTAATATTAGATATTTTCTCACCCATGGTTGCCATTCACTCTCACAACATTATCTCTTTTCATCTTCTTCTTCAAGCTCAAGAGCTCTCTAGGTTTTGAGCAAGTGAAAAATATTAGTGAGAAAATCAATTCTAAGGTGAGCAAAAATCCTACTTCATCATCCTCTACTAGATTAGCACTTTAGTATAGGGTGTTAACTTCACTAATCTCTCATTAGTGAAGTAGTAGATTGGGTTAGTGTCTCCTCGACGTAGATCATCTTCGGCCTCAAAGACTTCAAGTAAGTTCGTCTTGTGAAGCCATGCTAGAGTCCGGAAGATCACTACTTGGAGCGAAGGGACTCCTACACGGAGCTATTGAAGTGAAGGACTGGTCTACAAAGATTGTATTCGTAGTTCACTTAGTTGTAAAGTAGTTTACAAATTGTTTCGTATGATTCTCTAGTTAAAGATTCTAGTTTAGGGTTCTTTAAAACGGAAAAAATTTGAAAATGGCATGGACGATACCTCCCGAAACCTAGCTGTTGTGCATAAGAACCCTATAGGTGGAGCAGGCGGAGGCATCGAGGATCGATTTTAGTGGACAGACCGATCCGATGCTACTAACCCCAGTCCTAAACGCCACACGGAGGGCACTACGGAGGTTGGGAGAGAGGCCGAAGACTGTCCTAGCAAGGCCTATATGAGGTTGGCCTCCACTCCGGCGGTTACTTCCCCTACCCCCCGTGAGCGACGTCTGGAGCATAATGTTGCCGCCTTGAAGACCACTATCTAGGAGTTGAAGGAGATGTTGGTACGTATACTACTTAAAAGTAAAATATTATATCACATTATAGATAGTAACATATGCAATATTAGTAGTCTGAGCTTATTTGGTTGTTGACTTAGTTTTGATTAATCATACTTACATAAAACTATCTAATTAAAATAAACTATGGTCTTCCAAACTAGATACCCAAGCGAGACCCAAGTCCCTAAGTATTCTTAGATTGGGGTTTTGCAATAACTTGATAATGATACGAATTCGACTAAAATTTAATACACCGTTCTTACTCGTTTATTAAACACAAAATTTAACAGACGTGACAGGCTACTTCGGCTGCGGCTCCACATGCATCTCTTTTGGCTGCGGCTCCGCAAGCCACTATCTCGGCTGCGGTTGCGCAGACCATTCCTACATCTCCACAGCCCGCTCAGACTCCCACATAGTCCGCTCCTTCATTAGTCGAGTTTTTGACGACTCAGGGTTACACCGAGAAGCAGATGCATCAGATTACGGCGTTTATCAGAGGTGGAGGAGCTGGAATGAGCTAGGGTAGCTTTTTTTATATATATTTTTGAGGATGTATGTACTTATCTGATACATATTGTATATATTTTGGACGATATTGGCGGTTATTTGCTTGTTCACGATGATTTAGATTGATTTTGTATTCTGTTTGTTTATTTCTTTTATATATTATGTGTGAGATATTGATTATGAATATTTCTGTATTTGATTATATGATATATATATATTATTATGCGTAGGGCGAGGAAAAAACAGGAAGCCCATTTTAAAAAAAACCTTGATATTTTGTCCCTACGGATTAATCCGTAGGACCATCTATTGCACCTACGGATTAATTCGTAGGTGCAATGTTTGCCTCTACACAGTTAGCCGTAGGGACAAAATACCAGGGTACCTGATATTTTGTCCCTATAGACTCAGTAACAAAGGTAAAACTTGTCCCTACGGATAAATCCGTAGAGTCATCTATTCGGCCCTACGGATAAATCCGTAGGGACATCTATCAGGCCCTACGGATTACTACGTAGAGGCAAGTATTTAATTTTATAAACCAATAAATTAAATAAACATTATGTCCCTACGGAGTACTCCGTAGGGATAAATGTTTCTATGAAGTAAGGCGTAGGGGCAATTATTACTCCTTAGGGGCATGTGCAGGACGAAGACTTGCGCCTGCGGCCTTTGCACCTACGGGGGAATTTTATGTCCCTACGGATATAGGGGCAGTGGTTTTCCCCTAAGACTAAATCCGTAGGGACAACACATTATTGTAGTAGTGTAATATATATACAGACACACGTTACATTATTAAATTTGAGTACACTTTAATATTGGATATTATAGCTAAATAGTGTATACAGAGTATTTAATTTTCATATAATTTTGTTAAAATGTTGGTCATTTAGCAATACCTAAAAAATTACCATAAGAGATATACATCCATATATTAATATAATGTTTTTATATGATGCATATGTAACATATATGTAAATGAATGGAGTGCAAATTTAGATATCAGAGCTGCGCTTTGACATGTACTTTGCATGTTAACATGGTTCGCATGCCACATCCTTTTGATCGCATCGTAATCAAACTCTCTTCCTCGCAACGTCCAGAAAAGAATAAAATGAGATCAAACTCTCTTCCTCGCAACGCCCAGAAAAGAATAAAATGCATCATGCTTTTTACTCTAAAAATTACATGATCTTCCTCCTTTCATGATGCATTCATATTTTTAATTTGGCCCTTCATCATATGGTAGGAGCATTTAGAGATTTCTCTACATTCACATTCATGATGAAAAAAGTAAGATTTTTATATATCTAAGTTTAGTCTATAATTGTATAAAGTGAAAATAAATGCTTTTGTATAAAAGAAAATTACATCCAATGATAATAGATATTTCCCTTATTAAATAAATATATATTTCCCTCCATGGATTAAGATAAAGTGAGCACAGGAAGGTGACAATAACCTCCATCAACTTGCATTCATCTAAATTATCATGATAATACCCCATTTGTGGGGAGCAAACTTTATATTTTAATGCCAACAAAGCAAAAGCTAGATCCTCGTGACCAATGCCTCTGATTGAATGGAAAAAGGAGAATTTTGGTGAGTAAGTAGCTGGAAGGAAAAGGTGGTCTCTTGCAAGGGAAAAAGTGGGGGAGATTAAAGTGGGAATCTTGAGTGCATGCCACTAGAAGAAGAAGAATGGAAGCGGTTAAGAATAAGATATATATATTTATGAGATATATGATTTAATATATTTGAGAGATTGATAAAATTTAGATTTGATTAAATTATGATTTACTTACGAGTCAAGTTAAGATTACTTGGTGGTCAAGTATTAAATCGTAAGAGTTATTATAAATAGAGAGGTAGAGTTGTCCTCTTATATCATTGTAGTTTTTTATTATTATTATCAATAAACCATTGTTTCTTTTCTATTTTCCACAATGTAGTGTCTTCATTATTTTCTATTTCTCCTCTAATACTTATGCCCTCTTTTCTTCTATCCATGAAAACCTGAAAGGAAACCGGTGTTAGGGTCAAAATATTGGAGATAGTCCCCTCAGAGTCAATTATTGGATCACAGGCATGTGATTGCAATGATTGAGGGAGGACCTGTCCCAGTAGAACAGTCTTACTCAAGATGATAGTATGCTATCTGGTTTATCTTTATTATCTTGTACTGCTTTAGGTGACCTTACGAGTCACTATTGCACGTTGATAGAGCCCCTAGGATTCTTGCTTGACTACCAGCAGTATGAGGGCGATCATATACGTGGGAGCTGGGGTCTATAAGCACATCCTTAAAAGGTCCCTAGTCGTGGAAGTTTCGAGACAAGGCATCGATACTCCAGAGTAGACTAGTGTATACAGTCGAGACCCCGACGAGGGGCGGTGGCCGGTCTCACAAGCCACTGGTGTCAGTTGGTTCACCTAAGATGTATACAGGTGCTCATTGGGTTATGAGTACACCGGACATGACTCGCCGGGAACATGCTAGTTGGTCTTATACCTGACGTCAGATAGCAGTTCCCTGGTGACATATGTACAGGTTAGTTCATCGACCTGAGATCGTCATTTGTCTCGTGTGAGTTCCCACTGTACTTTGATTACTACCCTACCACGCTCAAAGGAGACTGTTCATATCAGGTTTTTGCATTTTTATACCGCCCAATTTTTATCACATTGCTTATCGGTAGGTACTCTTGAGCCGTGTTTGCTAGTAAATTGCAGGATACAGGTTCTCGGATCAAAACGGTGAAATTCATGAAAAACACGACAAAATCCGGGTTCCTGTCAACTACAGTTAAAACACGGGTCTCCACTCTATATCCGTATGTTGCCACACACCAGTTAAGAAGACAAAAGGGCAAATCGATTGTCACCTTCATGCACAAAGCACAATGGCAACACCAAGTCCAAGAAATCTATGCGGAGCTCGAGAAAATCATGACAAAAAGATCCACATCAAATCACTTTTTGCTCAACAGAAATTCTGGAAAAATCGTGAAGAAAATCTGAGAAAAAATATGTACCAGAATAAAGGACATAAAATATCAGGGAAGCACAAGAAATTGGAGGGCCTAACTCATCTATATGGCCGCGGTTCCGCGGCCAATAGGGGGTCTAGGCCGCGGAACCGCGGCCGTACGGCCTCCTCAGCTGATAAAATTTCAGGGGCTGTTTGGCCTTTTCATCATGGTTCTGATTGTTGCCCTAGATTTCCTTTTCCCTGCCTATAAATAGCCCAGAACCTCGTGAAGCCAAGGGTGCTTAATCTTGTATTTTAGGTTTTAGAATACTTGTTGTTCTTCTTCCTCTTCTCATCTCTTCTCCATTAAAACTTGTAGTGAGCTTTTGTGAGTGAAGAATGATGAATAAAGAAGATCTTTTTACTTATCATGCTTGTCTTGTTCTTTAGTTAAATTATTATTGCTTGTAATTTTCATTTGTTAACTTAGTTGTTGCTATTTGTGTTTGTTTATTTCTTGTTCTCTTTTCCTTTATCTTTAAACAACCATGATGCTTACGCTTGATCCTTGCCGAGGTGAGGTCGCAAATAGCTAGTTGTTATCTTCTAATCTCCTTCTTTCTATCTTCCTCCTTTGTTTTATTTTTCGTTCTTTTTGTAATGGGTGAGTAGTTTCCATACTTGTTAGGGTAGGATAAGGGAAGTTTGAGAGAAGGAAATCTCTCTCACTCTTTCCTTGCCCAACATCTTAAATCGACTTCCGTTAATTGAACCACAATCCGCTCCTTACGGCACCCTATCCTACATGATAGCGGTGATTCCGTAGTGAGACCGGTTGTGGTTGAATTAACTGGAGGTTATGGTTAAGAGCCAAGAACGGACGGACAAGCACTTGAAGGGTTCCTAGGCACCCTATAGAGGTCTCACAAGGCATCGAACATGCCAATTTTAAAAAATATGGTGCCGAGAAACCCTAGTTAACGGATCGTTGCTAGATGTCTAGGCGAAAAACAAAACTAGTTAACAAATTAACTATAGGTTAGATGCTACAACCTTTGTAGATCCGGTAATCCTCTTCCTTGGCTCTACGTAGGCATCCTCTCGCTGTCCTTTTCGAATCCTAGACTCGTTCATTGGCTTCATCGGGAAAACGAGCGGAATAGGTCGTCGGCTTCGTGTCAAAGACGATCTAAGTCGAGGTTGCACAAGCTCAAGCTCCGACTTCAACAAGTGGTGAAACTTGTGAAGAAAACACCCAAAACAACTTGGCAAGAGGTAAAGGGTGAAGAAATAGGAGGTGGGTTCACTTTAGATTTGGATTTCTCTCACTAGAACTCAAGTTGCCATTGATGGCATCAAGGTTCTTATCTTGAAGAAGAAGGAGAAGATGATAGAATTGTTATGGAAAAAGAATAATAAAACAATACTTATCATCTTCTAACCATGGTCAAGTGTAGAGAATAGACCATGGTTAGTGGGATTGGTTAGGGTTTAGTATGATGACAAAATGGTATCATTAGTCAAAGCTTCATGAAGCTTCAACAAGCTTCAAGTTAAAAATGAAACCATTTTGTTTTTCATTTATTTATTTATCAAGAAAGAATAGATAAATAAATAAGTAATTAAATCAAAACCCTAACTCATCTCATAACCATGGTTTAATACTTAACACATAACCAATTTACATGCATCATCAAACATGACACATACAATTGCACACAAAATATATCACATATACAATGTGCTTTTCAAGTGAGAAAAATCCGTTTAAAGTGAACCAACACTAGTTAATGCAAAGTAATATATCAAATATATAATTATACATTAAATCATTAAATCAACATTTGATTCAATGATCCGGTCATGTCGCACATAACCGACTAGTATTCAATGTATCGATTTATCGAATCAATGATTCGATAACTAGGTCATATCGAATATAACCAATCGAAACATATATCGCGAGAATGAAATGCGGTATCACATACACGCATTATTCTCGGTCCTGCACACATCTCATATGCGCTCTTATTTCGTTTCGCTTGAGCCAGGAAACCTCTGTGTAGGACTCTAAAGACTCGTCAATACGCCGGTAGCAGATGATGATCATATCAAGCACCCACAAGCCGCAAGCGGTCTGCTAAACGTAACGGCCACCCGGGTATTGAGCGATCAGAAGATCGACGAGCTAGCCCGCTCATACTCCTATGAATCCAACCAGTAACACTTACCGTACAGTCCGGTCTGATCGTCTGATATGTCGCATATCTTACCTAGGGGTGGTAAACGTCAGACCCCAATAGCTCGATAAGTCGTGTCGATATGAGGCTCATAATGGGTCGAGAAACTACTGGTAACACTTACCAGCATTTCTCTGATCAGCCCTGGCCAGGGACTTCCCTGTTACGGCCAATCGAGCACAGCGCAACATCAACCCCCAATACCGGGAGAGACGAAACCCCTCCTATCGCTCATTGCCTCCATGTGACTCGGGACTGTACCCAAAGACCACCGTTTTGCACGCCCTCATGGACGTGGTAAGGTGGAGATCAAAGCACAGTGGGAATCACACAAGACTTTATGACGATCTCGGGTCTACAGACTAACCTGTACAAGTGTCACCTGAGAACTGCCATCTGACGTGAGGTATAATACCATCTGGGAGTTCTCGGCGAGTCCGTCCAGTGTACTCAGTCTCCACTGAGCACCCATATACCATCTCTGATGTCAAACACCAATGGATATGGGATCATCCATCGCCCATCACATGGGTCGAGAAGCGTATACGCTAGTCTACTCTGGTATATCGATGCCCCGTCTCGATACACCCACGACTAGGGACCTTGAAGGATGTACTTATGGACTACCATGTCCCCGCTAGTATGATCCGCATCATAGTCCAGGTAGTCAAGTACACATCCTAAGGGCTTTACCAACATGTAACTATAAGATAGTATAAAGAGACTAGTGTACATGTTAAGATAAAGAGCAACCAGATAGCATACTATCATATCGAGCAAGAAAGTCATCTCTATATATGTCCAAGCATCCAATATAATATACATCATCTGTACAATACTGGCCTCTAGGACATACATACAACTAACAATCTCCCACTTGCACTAGGGCCAGCTGCTGTAGTATCGCATACCGAGCATCCCGAAGAGTCTCTCAAACTGTATCTGGGGAATGGCCTTCGTGAGTGGATCCGCGGTGTTGTTCTTCATGTCAACTCTCCTGACCTCGATCTCCCGGCGATCAACTATCTCCCGGATCAGGTGATACCGCCTCAGAATATGCCTGGATCGCTGATGGGACCTGGGTTCCTTGGCCGAAGCCACCGCTCCATTGTTATCGCAATACAAAGGTATTGGATGCTCAATGGATGGAACCACACCAAGTTCAGTAATGAACTTCTTGATCCAAACAGCTTCTTTAGCAGTATCGTTGGCAGCGATGTATTCAGCCTCCATCGTCGAGTCTGCCACGGTTTCCTGCTTGGAACTCTTCCAGCTAACCGCCCCTCCGTAAAGGGTAAAGACAAAGCCCGACTGCGACTTAGAGTCGTCCTTATCACTCTGGAAGCTCGAATCGGTAAAGGACTCCACTTGGAGCTCTCCGTTACCATACAGCAAGAACATATCTCTAGTCCTTCGCAAGTACTTGAGAATGCTCTTCACAGCTGTCCAGTGACTCTCTCCAGGATCAGCTTGATACCTGCTCACTACACTTAGTGAGTATGCTACATCGGGTCTGGTACATAGCATCGCATACATGATAGAGCCTACTGCCGAAGCATAGGGTATCCCTTGCATGCGAGCTCTCTCCAAATCAGTCTTGGGAGACATCTCTTTGGAGAGAGTGACTCCAGTGATCGTGGGCAAGTTCCCACGTTTGGACTCTTCCATACTAAACCTCTTTAGTATGGTGTCAATGTACCTGGATTGGGACAATCCCAAAATCCGTTTGGATCTATCTCTATAGATCCTAATTCCCAATATGCAGGAGGCATCACCAAGATCTTTCATCGAGAATCTTTGTGATAAGAAGAGCTTGACCGATTGCAGCATAGGAATATCATTTCCTATCAAGAGTATGTCGTCCACGTACAATACGAGGAAGACAACCTTACTCTCTGCCACCTTCTTGTAGATACAAGGTTCATCTGGATTTTTGACGAAATCAAACTCTTTGATAACGACGTCAAAGTAGATGTTCCAACTCCGCGATGCTTGCTTTAATCCATAAATGGATTTAAGCAGCTTGCACACCTTCCCGCTGCTCCCACTGTCTACGAAGCCCTCTGGCTGAGTCATGTACACGCACTCTTCTAACTCACCATTTAGAAAGGCGGTCTTAACATCCATTTGCCAGATTTCGTAGTCATGAAAGGCAGCAATGGCAAGCATGATTCCGATGGATTTAAGCATAGCCACTGGAGAAAAGGTTTTGTCATAGTCCACACCTGGTCTTTGACGAAAACCCTTTGCTACAAGTCTAGCTTTGAAAGTCTCCACTTTCCCATCTACATCATATTTCTTCTTGAAGATCCACTTGCTCCCAATGGGTTTTACCCCTTCAGGAGCAACTTCCAAAGTCCATACTTTGTTGGTGTACATGGATTCCATCTCGGACCGCATAGCATCCAGCCATTTTACTGAGTCCCTACTCGTGATGGCCTGCTCGAAGCTAGTTGGGTCATCATCCTCCATGATGCAATTCTCGCTCCCACCGTCCATGAGAAAACCGTAGTATCTCTCAGGTTGGCAAGGAACCCTACTAGATCGGCGGAGTGGCTGGGGTTCATCGGGAACTACGGAATCCTCTGGTTCCACCAGATCTTCTGTTGTAGCTTCTGCAGCTGGAACCTCTTCCAGTTCTACCTCATGACCACTAATCTCTTTTTCAAGAAATTCCTTCTCTAAAAAGGTTGCATGCCGAGAAACAAATACTCTTTGTTCTTCAGGGTGGTAGAAGATATACCCTTGAGAATTCTTAGGATATCCTACAAATTTGCATAGAACAGACCGTGCCTCGAGTTTGTCCGGATTTTGTCGTTTGACATAGGCTGGACAACCCCATATCTTAACATAGTTAAGACATGGTCTCTTCCCTTTCCATATCTCATATGGAGTGGTAGGCACAGATTTGGTGGGGACCATATTCAATAGATGTATGGCTGTCTCAAGCGCATACCCCCAGAAGGAAATAGGTAACTCAGCTGTGCTCATCATAGAGCGCACCACATCTAATAGGGTGCGGTTCCTCCTTTCTGATACACCGTTGTGCTGTGGTGTATATGGAGGAGTCAGCTGAGAGAGAATCCCATTCTCTTTTAGGAAGTCCAGGAATTCATTGCTCAAGTATTCACCTCCTCGATCAGATCGAAGGATTTTAATACTTTTTCCGGTTTGGTTTTCGACTTCTTGTTTATATTCTCTAAATTTCTCAAAAGCTTCAGACTTGTGTCTTATCAAGTACACATGTCTGTATCTTGAGAGATCGTCAGTGAATGTAATGAAGTACGAAGAACCATCCCTGGCATGTGTAGACATTGGACCGCATACATCACTATGTACTAGTCCTAAGAGTTCAGTAACTCTTTCTCCGTGTCCCGTAAACGGAGTTTTGGTCATCTTGCCTTTGAGACATGACTGGCAAGTGTCATAAGATGAAAATTCGAATGGTTTCAAATACCCATCCTTATGCAACTTAGCCAGTCGTGTCGCATTGATGTGACCCAGTCTACAATGCCACAAGAAGGATTCGTTCAGTTCAGAACTCTTCCTCTTGTGTGTGTTTGTTATGCTCAGAACTGTTGATTGGTTTAGAACAGAAATGCCATTGCACAACGTGCCTGATCCAACCAACTTTTGGTTACGGAAAATGTTCATAACATTGTCCTGTAATACAAAATTATATCCCTCTTTACTCAACAAAGAAACCGATATAATGTTGCATATCAGGTTCGGCATGTAATAGCATTCGTTCAGAACCAATGTATTACCTGTTGGTAATACAAGGTGATATTCCCCGACAGTCTTAGTTGCAACAATTGCACCATTTCCAACTCTAATGTCTTTATCATCTTCTCCAAGCTCTCTACCTTTCCTAAGCCCATGTAACTGATTACATATATGGGATCCTGACCCGGTATCTAATACCCAGGACGTAGGGCAAATGGAGAAACAGTTCTCTGTAACGAACACACTCGAAGAAAATGCATCATCATGTACTTTCTTCATTCGGGTAGCATGGGAATTCTGGTATTCTCCTATATCCTGTTCATTCCTATAACTCTTATAAGAAAGAACGGAACCAACGTTCCCCAGCACAGTATAACATGCGGGTTCGGTCAATACATCCATATTATTATCTTTATTAAGGCATGAAATGGTTTTTACCTGGAGAGAGAGAAGAAAACACTTTAGCGTATGCTCGTGCAAGATCAGATTGGTTATTATCTTATCTAATCAGGATGGCTCCCACTGCTTTTTATCAAATCTTCCTTCAAACCCTAAAAGGAAAGACTAGCCGGGATTAATTACACACTACAAGTTCGCCAATCTTTCAGCCAGGCCAGTGTCGGTACTTTGAGGGAGGTCCCCCGTGCTTTCGCACGAACCTAATTAATGTAAACCTCGTTTTCCCAGAGGCGTAACCTCGTTAACACCTTTCTAGACACCTACTTGATCGGCTAATTGTAATGTGTAAAACTCTCCCAGGAGTAACTCTTACTCGCAGTGGGTATCGGGATCCAACTATCTCATAGAAGGTATGCGATCTCATTGCAAATTTCAACACTTGAAATTCCCGATAATGCTTTTGCCCCTAGCGTGCTATGACCTTGACGAAAGCCAACAAACCACAGCCCGCTAGTCAAGTTCAACCCGTACATTTCTTGACTGAATTAAACCCACCCGCACGACCCTTGACGAAAGCCAACAAAGCCGTACGACTACCCTAATCCAGTCGCATCATATGCAGCAGATAAACAGCACATAGCTACCGCACACTACACCTTGACGAAAGCCAACAAATGTAGCACGAATACTATATGTAATTTCTCTGAAATGACGGAGGGCTACGACAGGTTTTCTGAAAACCTATTGCGTAATGAACTTGATATCGTTGTAGAATCAAATGAAGTTTTAAAATGGAATGATTTTGAGGCTTTTCTAATTTTGCTAAAGGGGTCACTCCCGGTGAAGGGATCATCGGCCCTTTCCTCGTCGAATGAGGTACGGGATATATCATATATATCACTGTGCAAAGCAAAAACTCTTAAAAGCAATCAAAGCCAAACCGAGTGTGTAGCATCTGCCAGTTATTGCTAAAGGAGTCACTCCCGGTGAAGGGATCTCGGTCCTTTCCTCATCGAATAAGGTGCAGGGTATATCATATATACCGCTATGCAAAGCAAGAACTGTAGCTACCTGTTTTGTTTTAAAATTTGATTCTACAACATCTTAGGTTTCTTATCTTTCATTAATCACATTAATGAAGTCCCATCATTTAAATACCTAAACATCACAGATAGATATGACGTACACTTATGCCATCCGCATTCGCCTCGATGTCCCCTCGTGTACCGTTAGGTTAGGTAACTAACGACAGAGCAGGGCAGGGCTAGCGCGGGTGTAAAACATAAGTAACGTCTATATAATATATCATATATACTATATACTATATCCATCACAGAGTCACAACACAGATATCGCAGCAGAATAAACATATGAAATATTGGATATACTAGGACGTCCGTGTTTTCAATACGAGCCAGTATAAAACACGGATTCCACGGTCGTGATGAATAGCCAATCCCACACCCCTAGACCCCTACGAGAGCGGCAAGCAACCCTGCCAATTCTAGGGTTAGGAGACCCGGACTCGACTCCTCGAGTTGGTCTCCCACTGGACCCCAGACCCGGTTACTTGTGCTCCCCTCCTTGGGTCTATCCTAATGCGGAAAAGTAAATAATATACAAAAGGTGAAAACTTCCGCTACCTGGAAGTGCCCCAAATAAAAGAATATTACATACAAGTTTTTACATGAATGAAAATGAAAAACACTCATCTCACATAAAAACCCTCGGCTATTCGAACACGACGATCCAATATAACATATCCAGCAACACATAACATCACATGTCATCAACGTAAGTAAGTATGCATACCCCAATTGTCGTTGACGTATAGCAACGAAACCGGCGATATGAACATACTACACTTATGGTCACAGAAAAGAAAGTGTAAAACTACAACAATTGGAATCTGCAACCTCTTTAGACATCGCATGCCTAACAGATATAAATCCCGTATTTTAGTCTCATTATCGAAAACTCTTTTCAATATCATATGGGACTAAATTGCTAGATTTATAACATTCATTCAGTTATCTCATAACTACTTGTGAATTCCAATTATTGTATCACATTCCAGATAAACAGAAAATGTTAAACTTTCCGATCGAACAGTCGAATACCCAAGTTTTCCCGATACAGCTCAACACATGAAATTAAGCCTAACAACATTCAGTTCGTGCCTCAGTACCGACGGTCCAGCCGTAGAAGGGTCAAGCCAACGCCTCACATGTGGCACGCCGTACTGCCCCAAACCCGAAGGTTCAAAGGGCAGTTCAAGACGGTCACATAATCGAGTTAAGGTTTGTTGTCTTCTAGAGGGTCCATCGCGTTACTTGCACTACTTAGAACGTCGTTAAACTATGGAAAAATCCAACACTTGGAAATTTCCCGACAGGGGAAAAATTGGGTATTTATATCCGGTCGAACTTTTTAACATATTCTAGAAATTATCCGGAAACACAAAAGACGAAATTTGATAATCCGATCGAAATACCGAATCCCTATACAACCCCAGAATACTCTTCTGTAGAGTCACAATAAACATACCCCAGAAAATACAGCATTATATTATATGAGTTACTGTGTAGAAAATATTAAACAAGGGAACAGTAAGGCCGCGGAACAGCTGCACCATGCATAGCACGTGACGCGGTTCCGCGGTGGAAAAGTTGATTCAGACCCTCGTATTTCACAGTAATTCAAATAACACCCTGCTTGATTTTCTGCATATTTTTAATTGACAAAAATCACATTTTTTAGAAAAAGTCCAGAGAGCATTTTAGGGTTTTGGTTTTCGGTTCGTCCGGCTTTCAAACTCCGTCCAGACTTCGCCTAAGCCTCTAGCTAGGCTCTGATACCAGTGAAGGGTTCCTAGGCACCCTATAGAGGTCTCACAAGGCATCGAACATGCCAATTTTAAAAAATATGGTGCCGAGAAACCCTAGTTAACGGATCGTTGCTAGATGTCTAGGCGAAAAACAAAACTAGTTAACAAATTAACTATAGGTTAGATGCTACAACCTTTGTAGATCCGGTAATCCTCTTCCTTGGCTCTACGTAGACATCCTCTCGCTGTCCTTTTCGAATCCTAGACTCGTTCATCGGCTTCATCGGGAAAACGAGCGGAATAAGTCGTCGGCTTCGTGTCAAAGATGATCTACGTCGAGGTTGCACAAGCTCAAGCTCCGACTTCAACAAGTGGTGAAACTTGTGAAGAAAACACCCAAAACAACTTGGTAAGAGGTAGAGGGTGAAGAAATAGGAGGTGTGTTCACTTTAGATTTGGATTTCTCTCACTAGAACTCAAATCAAGGTTCTTATCTTGAAGAAGAAGGAGAAGATGATAGAATTGTTATGGAAAAAGAATAATAAAACAATACTTATCATCTTCTAACCATGGTCAAGTGTAGAGAATAGACCATGGTTAGTGGGATTGGTTAGGGTTTAGTATGATGACAAAATGGTATCATTAGTCAAAGCTTCATGAAGCTTCAACAAGCTTCAAGTTAAAAATGAAACCATTTTGTTTTTCATTTATTTATTTATCAAGAAAGAATAGATAAATAAATAAGTAATTAAATCAAAACCCTAACTCATCTCATAACCATGGTTTAATACTTAACACATAACCAATTTACATGCATCATCAAACATGACACATACAATTGCACACAAAATATATCACATATACAATGTGCTTTTCAAGTGAGAAAAATCCGTTTAAAGTGAACCAACACTAGTTAATGCAAAGTAATATATCAAATATATAATTATACATTAAATCATTAAATCAACATTTGATTCAATGATCCGGTCATGTTGCACATAACCGACTAGTATTCAATGTATCGATTTATCGAATCAATGATTCGATAACTAGGTCATATCGAATATAACCAATCGAAACATATATCGCGAGAATGAAATGCGGTATCACATACACGCATTATTCTCGGTCCTGCACACATCTCATATGCGCTCCTATTTCGTTTCGCTTGAGCCAGGAAACCTCTGTGTAGGACTCTAAAGACTCGTCAATACGCCGGTAGCAGATGATGATCATATCAAGCACCCACAATCCGCAAGCGGTCTGCTAAACGTAACGGCCACCCGGGTATTGAGCGATCAGAAGATCGACGAGCTAGCCCGCTCATACTCCTGTGAATCCAACCAGTAACACTTACCGTACAGTCCGGTCTGATCGTCTGATATGTCGCATATCTCACCTAGGGGTGGTAAACGTCAGACCCCAATAGCTCGTTAAGTCGTGTCGATATGAGGCTCATAACGGGTCGAGAAACTACTGGTAACACTTACCAGCATTTCTCTGATCATCCCTGGCCAGGGACTTCCCTGTTACGGCCAATCGAGCACAGCGCAACATCAACCCCCAATACCGGGAGAGACGAAACCCCTCCTATCGCTCATTGCCTCCATGTGACTCGGGACTGTACCCAAAGACCACCGTTTTGCACGCCCTCATGGACGTGGTAAGGTGGAGATCAAAGCACAGTGGGAATCACACAAGACTCTATGACGATCTCGGGTCTACAGACTAACCTGTACAAGTGTCACATGAGAACTGCCATCTGACGTGAGGTATAATACCATCTGGGAGTTCTCGGCGAGTCCGTCCAGTGTACTCAGTCTCCACTAAGCATCCGTATACCATCTCTGATGTCAAACACCAATGGATATGGGATCATCCATCGCCCATCACATGGGTCGAGAAGCGTATACGCTAGTCTACTCTGGTATATCGATGCCCCGTCTCGATACACCCACGACTAGGGACCTTGAAGAATGTACTTATGGACTACCATGTCCCCACTAGTATGATCCGCATCATAGTCCAGGTAGTCAAGTACACATCCTAAGGGCTTTACCAACATGTAACTATAAGACAGTATAAAGAGACTAGTGTACATGTTAAGATAAAGAGCAACCAGATAGCATACTATCATATCGAGCAAGAAAGTCATCTCTATATATGTCCAAGCATCCAATATAATATACATCATCTGTACAATACTGGCCTCTAGGGCATACATACAACTAACAGCACTAAAAGGAAGAACTTAAGCGTTGGAAAGCCTAGGTTATACTCGCAAGTTCCTTCCTAGTCGTGCTAATCCCCATTGTTGCCGATTACCGTAACACCGATATTAAGAGTGGCAACGAAAGAAGTGAGCGACTCCTAACTCAAACTAACCTAATCCTAACCCTAACAAGCTCTCTTTACATATCATTTTAACACTTAGTTAATCACAAACAAATCTGGACTTTTGGACTTAACTCGTTAAAAGCACATAGAAAAAGATTCCCATCTCCCTGCGGACGACCCGTACTCAACCAGCTAGCTACAAGCAAAACCGTTTTGATTGCGGTAATTAACTAAACTTGAACACGCAGAATCCCTAACAATCAGAGACGTGCAAACAGGTTTTAGTTGGGTACAGTCCCGAGCCACATGGAGGCAATGAGCGGATCTTCGGGGGTTCGTCTCTCCCGATATTGGGGGTGAGGTCGCGCTGTGTCTAGGAGAGCCATTACACGAAGTCCTTGGCCAAGGCAGGAGATTTACTGGTAGGTATTCCAGTAGTATCTCAGGGTGTTCTGGGCTGATCTCCGACACGACTAGTACCGCTTTTGGGGGTCTGACTTTTACCAACCCCCTAGGCCCGCCATGCGATGCTCATAGACGAACGGACCGGACTGTACGGATATTGTCACTGACAGGCTCAGTAGGGTGTCAGGCTGAGTTCGCTCACAGACGTCCCTTTTGGTCAATACCTGGTAGCCCGTTACGTATAGGCTAATACCTCTGACGTGCTAGTGGTTAAATCCACAACCAAGGTGTTGACGAGTCTTTAGAGTCCCCCACAGACAGTTGCTCAAGTTTCGGGCGAAACGCTGTAGAGGCCGTATGGAGATATGGCAGGGTTCGATCAGATACGTGCGGCATTGGACAGATCAGGATCGGACGGTTAATACTAGCGGGCTTTGGTTTAAGCCGGATCCTAGTATTGTACAGTGTAGACTTTGTCTCATTGCATTTGTATTTCGGTCGGAATACAAATGCGGGTATGTATATACAGTAGCGGGGTTTTCCTGTAATTTATTACGGGATCATTTTTTGGAGTTGCCAGTTTTCTTTCCGTTTCGGCCATTTTTTCTTTGTATCTTTCATTGGCCGAAGATTGGTGGAGGAGGGCTTATTTGCATTTGTGCAAATTAGCATTTGTGGAGGGTGGTCTTTGCATTTTATTGCTTCATGATAATTCCTCCACCATTTGACTTCTTTTAGTCATCATAGCTTGACTTTCTTAGTCATCATGGTTCACTTTTGGAATCATCATACTTGATGATGATGTTTGGTGATGATGGAAGGTTATGATTCATGGAGTGTTTGGATTAGATTGTGATCATTTTCTTTTGTCAATGATCACCCTTTCTCTCTCTTGATTATTGGAGACACCCATATTCATTTGGCCTCACACTCTCCTCTCATTATCTCCATGATATGGCCGACCACAAGAAAGGGGCTGTCCCATATTTTTGGGGTGGGGTTTTTGTTCTTTTGGTTTTGTAAAATCCCACAAGTTTTATCTCCATAAGCTCACTTCATTTCCTCCACTAAAGGGCAACTTCCATAAACCCCTAGAGATACAAAGAGCACTACACTATTCTATAGCAAACCTTGGGTACGTCGACTCGCTAACTTCGTGCCCGAGTTGCCTCGGACCAGAGGCGGGAGCCCGTAAAAGAAGCCGACGATGTGGTGCCCTTCTGGCGACGTGATGGAGACCGGAGATTCCACGAGGAGATCGGGACGACGACGGGAAGACCGAAGGACACGGATCGCTCGGTATATCTCTCTACCCCTTCTCTAGATAGCTAGGACTCGATTAATGGCACGATCCGGGTTTATAGTGCGCGGTGGTGCCGGTTTGAAAAGTTAAAGTAAATCATCGCTTCCGCTTTCCGGCGTCGGATTGACGGCCGGGGCGCCGCCGTGCACTTACAGTGGTATCAGAGCCTCGCCATTAACCTAGTCTAGCTTTGTCTAATGTGTTTACAAGTTCGATCGAATGGATTTTCCGAAAACCCGATATCATGCATATCAGTTTTCTGTCGAATTGTTTTTGGCTCCAAAAATTTTTCAGGTTGTTTCAGAATGATGTTCAGGGAAATATAAGAATTCTGTGAAAATTTGGTTTCGTGAACACACTACACCACCGCGGAACCGCGGCCAAACCCATGTTTGGGCCGCGGTTCCGCCGCTCTTTTCACTGTTCATGGTACCAAAATTTTACAGAGAGCTCCTGAGTGGAAAATGGGGTTTTTGGAATGTTATTTTTTGGGCCCAGATTTCTTTGAGTGCTACAGTAGTGCTTGGGGCCCACTTGGTAAAAATTTTGATCGATCGAATATTTTAAACACATTAGTTCACAGTATTTACATTATATCTGCGACCATGAATGTCACTTGATCGGTGAATCCTGTCTAACTGCTATAGCCCGGTTAGACGGATTTGCGAACGTGACATTCACGTTGATGTTCTGTGTATTGCTGTGATGTTGCGGATTGGTCGTGGGGGATAGCCTGGATGCAATGCTAGTACAGTTTTTGTTGTATTATGTACATTTGATATTGCGGGGCGAGCGTCCGACATGTGGACTGCCGTCACTGCCTGATTGTATATTATTCTTTTGGGGCATGACCAGGTCGAGGTCGATGTACCCGTTGTATGTATATTTTACTTTCTGTACTGGGATTACCCCAAGGAGGGGTGCACGGATAGCCGGGTTCTAGAGGGCAACGGGCCCGCATCTCATGGCATTGAGACGGAGGGGGCTTTACTCTAGAATTGGCGGGCTATTCGCCGCACTCGTAGGGGGTACAGGTTGACCCAGGAGGGGTGCCCAAGTTACCGGATTCCGTGAAGTGCTGGGTAGTCCATTCACGTTGCTGAAGGGGGCTGCCTCGTTTCAGGTTTTGGCGGGTAACTTGCTGTGCCCGTAGGGGTCTAGGATTTCATTGCACAGGCTATCCACACGACCAGGGGAACGTCGGGTTTCAGTAGCGGCTCTGTGAAACCCGGGGATCCCAGATATCTGTATTGTTCTGTGATGCTGTACATTTCTGTGATGTTGCATTTTATCACGCCTTGAGCGAAAATTATATATTACATATATACTAGTAGATGTTGTATATGTTTTGCATCCGCGCTAGTCCAGTCCCCGCTCTGTCGTTAGTTAACTAACCTAACGGGTAATGACGGGACCCAGTGGCGAATGCGGATGGCATATACGTACGTCATTATTTTCGTTCTTTGTGGTGTGATCAATTGATGGGACTGCGTTGATTCGGATCAATGCAAGTTAAAAACAAACCGAATCTGATGTTGTTGGAACACTTTTCAAAAAGCTGTTATTGCAAGGACGTTCACTTTTGTTTTGCACAGTGATATTCAGTTGGAATATCCTGCTCCTCAGTCGACGAGGCAAGGGCCGAGATCCCTTCACCGGGAGTGACCCCTTGGACAGAAGTTTGCGTCAGGGCAATAACTTCAATATAGTCAATTACTTTTGCTTTGCACAGCAGTATTCAGTTGGAATATCCTGCACCTCATTCTACGGGGAAAGAGCCGAGATCCCCTCACCGGGAGTGACCTCTTTAGCAAAGGTTTTCGTCACTATATTTTCATAAAAGCTATCCAGTTCCTTCAACAATATCAAGTTCATTACGTTAAAGGTTTTCGCCAGAAACCATTCGTAGCCCTCCGTCATTTCAGTTAAATATTCGGTAGTATTCAAGCTATGTATTTTGACCCACGCCAAGGCATAGTGATTGGTAGCTGCTGGGTATTTATCTGTTGCATAGATAGATGCGTTGGTTTGGGATAGTCGTACTACTATTTTGGCCTACGTCAAGGGTATGTACGGGTGGGTTCAAATTAACCTGGACAATAACTGGTAGAACTTGACATGCGACTTATGATATTTTGACCTCACGCCAAGGTCATAAGAGCATGGGGCAGAAATCACATCGGGAGTTTCTAAAGAAACTGAAACTTGCTAGATATGCGCATACCTTCTGGAGTGTGATGACGTGAGCGGATTCCGTCACGTTATCATGCGATGATAGTTGGATCCCGATTCCCACTGATGAGTTGGTTTACTCCTCGGGTGATCCCGACTAATTCTTCTTTCCGGTTTGGAGAAGAATTTGAGGTTACAGTGGGAGGTTTTCAGATTAGATAAATTGGTAACCATTATGATCTAGGTTAGAGTGCACGCTGAGTGTTTCTTTTCTCTCTCTCTTTGGCAGCGACCATTGACCCGACCCTAAGACTATGACTCAGTGACCAAAATTAACCGAACCTTCTTAAACACTGGCTTTTGGATTGTCAGAGTTGCAAACTTCATTGCCACTCCTACTTTTACCCTTTTCTCCAGGACACCCCGTATTATTACGAACGTCCACTTCCATTGGACAAAACCATCGTATGGTTATATACGAACTCGAAGGAATTTATTCGAGAATGGTTTCCGGTTCTGGAGAAAATGAATAGGACTATTCAGTTGTCTTTTCTTTTTACCTTCTCTCAGGTTGCGAGTACCCCTTAGATTAGGGGATAGTACACCTATTACGCAAATTGGATAGTCTTCTTCCAGACCATAAGCAGGTGCCGACCGGTAGGGAATGAAGAAAACCAATTAGCATAACGATGGTGTGCAGAAGGTATTTAGTAAAGACATATCAAGGGATTAGTAAGAGAGCAAAGTAAATTGCGACTGATATTCACGACCAAACCAAGTTTTTCTTCGCCAATCCTAAAATCACCTTTGTATTTCTTCAGAACACTCCGTATCACTACGAAGATCCACAGTTTATTGGATACTCTATCGTATGGTTATATACGAACTCGAAAAGAACTTGTTCCAGTTCGGGGATGGATTCTGGTTCAGGAGAAATAGGAATAAGGTTTATTCGGTTGTCTTTTATCTTCACCTTCTCTCGCATTGCGAGTTTTCCTAGGATTAGGACAGTACACCCATTATACTTATTGGATAGTCTTCTTCCAAACCATAGGCTGGTGCCGAAAGGTAGGGAAGGAAGAAAACCATTTGGCCTAAAGGGGTGTGCAGAAGGTAACGACTAAAGACATATAAAGGGATTTGGAGAGATGACAAAGAAATATACGGTTACAGGTGTGAATCTGATAATGGAAGAGGCATTACTAGGAATACCCGGATACCCCTACGAAACATTTCAATGTTTCAGTTTCACTGTGTACTGTTAAAGGAAAACTGATTTCCCAATTAGACACTTGCTCCAGGGTATGTATTTACCAGATATAATTCTCACATCTGTATGGTTTTACAGATGGTGAGTGGGAGTAAGTTATTGGGAATTGAGTGATCATCTTCATTATATCGGGATTCGTTGTAATCGGTGATATTTGAGGAAGTCACCTGGGTTGTTTGCCGGACGACAAATATTTGGTTTTGAATATCCGCTGTTATGCACCAATTTCAAATTGATATATCTTTACGTCTATTTTTATAGAGTGAGATATACTTTTTTGAAATTATGTCTATGACATTTACCTATATCAGTGGATGGTTAGGTAAGGAGCATTGAACAGCGGTGTAATTCTTCTTAACCATAAGTACAGTTTTCAACCTGCGACACACAGAGAGTGAGTCATTAGACTCAAGGGACTTATACAGAGTATTGTATGTTGTCCAGCGTCCATGAGGACAGAGGGGCTAGTTCTCGTACTATATTCGGTTTACTTATGACTTCTCTAGTTTTTAGACAGGTGTTTCGTGGAAACACAGGGTCTGAATTTTGAGAAGTTATAGGTCTATGAATAAAGTAGAGAACCAGGTGTTGCAAGTATCGGGATTCTTCAAGGTGATCGAAGATGTAGATACTTGTGTATGGTATTCAGTTGATAGTAATGATTAAGAGAAATTGCTTCTCTTTTCAGGTTACTCATAATTGGTAGCACTCCTAAGTTCAGTAACGCTGATCGGCCTCTTTCTATTTAGTTGACATGCACTGGAGACAGCTGCATGATTTGAATCTGGTTCAATTAAATCAGTGCCTCTGGTTCTATATTGGATATAGAACAGTTCATATCTTAACGATGTTAAGGTACGGGGAGTTGTCCGGCTTATGCTTAAAACCAGACTTTGGATAACTCAAGGCACGTTTCTGTAATGGCTGTTTGTGGGTTGACCCAGGCTATGACGAGGGTTAACTTTCTACCATCTGGAAGATCAATAGTGATATTGTTCTAGACTCGCCACAGTTTTAATAAAAATGGTTTTTTTTTTCAGAAAACAGTAGTGGTATTGTTCTAGACTCGCCACAGTTTTAAAAAAATGGTTTTTTTCTATAATGGTTGTTTGTGGGTTGACCCAGGTTATGACGAGGGTTGACTTTCTACCATCTGGAAGATCAATAGTGATATTGTTCTAGACTCGCCACAGTTTTAATAAAAATGGTTTTTTTTAGAAAACAGTAGTGGGAGTATGGTAGAACTGGAAGTGATTCCAACGCCACAAACGATTACTGAAGATTTGATAGGAACCTAAAAATTCAATCTGGTTTGACATTCCATTGGCCACTCCACAGATAAGGTAGGTAACTTCAGGCACCCGAGAGGTACTCCGGTAGCCTCAAGGACGGTGACAGGGAAGTTCTTGTTTACCCAGACTTGCCATAGCTGTTGTTCCAGACTGTGAGACCCGGCAGGAGGATGAGTATAGCGTCGTTCTAAACTGGCTTTAGAAGTGTACGTCTATATGACTCTGCCAGAGGGTTGTCGTGATCAGTGGGAGCAGCGGAAGCATGGTGGACAAGTGGCTTATGTCTATTTATAGACTAAAGAAGATATAGCGGAGATAGATCATCAATTTCTGATGTGACAGTCATAGGTTTGACTTCATCAGAATAGGGGATGGATCTATTGAGAAGGTAGTAGGGTGTGATGTCATGGTATTTGGATGACATACACAGAGTAAGAAGTGATATTCCTATACTACGATCGGTTATACTTTGGTCGTCACACAGTGGTTTCTCCACATGGGACTTGGACATTATATCAGACATACTGGTTACTAGATCTATGGTTTTAGATCTAGATTTGGGTGGTTTCCCAATTAAGGGTACTTAGACAGCATTCTAAGAGTATTTAGAATGGACGACTTCTGGCACGGTAGTGTACCTGCAGGTGATGGAGTCACTCTCTCTAAAGGTGTCTTACAGACTAAGGGGGAGAGGGATGTGCATGATTGGCAGATCACTTGCTTAGGCAATTGAGTCAATCATGAGATGTCAAGTACCATGCCAGATGTTGTTCTTGCACTAGATGCAATAAGTTGACATTAATCCAATCCTGGAGAAACAGTCGGAAGCAGTTTTAGAACATAAGTGGATGTTCTAGGGATATGATAACTACAGCCTCATTCAGGGGACGGTTATCATTCCAGGCTTCCAAGGTGACCTGGACGACAAGGAGGTTGTCAGAGTTATAGTTTTTCCTTCTGACGAGGGGCGGTATTTTGGACAGGTGGTCCAAGGCAATACTGAGGAGGCATGGCGCAGGATACTGATTAAGTTCAGTTGACGATACAGTCTAAGAAGTTTGGATTTGGAGTTCATTTGTGAGCTAGGTCCCATCAGACATCCAGACACATTCTAAGATAGGTATTGCTCATTTCGGGAGATGGCTTTCTCCGCGAACTTGAGATATAAAGAGACATAGAAAGAATCATCCTGGCAGATCCACTCACTGAGGCTATTCCTCGAACGCAATAGTTTCGCAAATGAGCTTTGTGAGACTGACTAGTAGAGGAGTTGGGTGTTCGATATCACACGGGCTGTGAGTATGCGACATCGCAATAATTAGCCTTGAGTGCAAGTAGGAGATTATTGGAGATAGTGCCCTCAGAGTCAATTATTGGATCACAGGCACATGATTGCAATGATTGAGGGAGGACCTGTCCCAGTAGAACAGTTTTACTCAAGATGATAGTATGCTATCTGGTTTATTTTTATTATCGTGTACTGCTTTAGGTGACCTTACGAGTTACTATTGCACGTTGATAGAGCCCCTAGGATTCTTGCTTGACTACCAGCAGTATGAGAGCGATCATATACGTGGGAGCTGGGGTCTATAAGCACATCCTTAAAAGGTCCCTAGTCGTGGGAGTTTCGAGATAGGGCATCGATACTCCAGAGTAGACTAGTGTATACAGTCGAGACCCCGACGAGGGGCGGTGGCCGGTCTCACAAGCCACTGGTGTCAGTTGGTTCACCTAAGATGTATACAGATGCTCATTGGGTTATGAGTACACCGGACAGGACTCGCCGGGAACATGCTAGTTGGTCTTATACCTGACGTCAGATAGCAGTTCCCTGGTGACATGTGTACAGGTTAGTTCATCGACCTGAGATCGTCATTTGTCTCGTGTGAGTTCCCACTGTACTTTGATTACTACCCTACCACGCTCAAAGGAGACGTGCAAACAGGTTTTAGTTGGGTACAGTCCCGAGCCACATGGAGGCAGTGAGCGGATCTTCGGGGGTTCGTCTCTCCCGGTTTTGGGGGTGAGGTCGCGCTGTGTCTAGGGGAGCCATTACACGAAGTCCTTGGCCAAGGCAGGAGATTTACTGGTAGGTATTCCAGTAGTATCTCAGGGTGTTCTGGGCTGATCTACGACACGACTTGTACCGCTTTTGGGGGTCTGACTTTTACCAACCCCCTAGGCCCGCCATGCGATGCTCATAGACGAACGGACCGGACTGTACGGATATTGTCACTGACAGACTCAGTAGGGTGTCAGGCTGAGTTCGCTCACAGACGTCCCTTTTGGTCAATACCTGGTAGCCCGTTACGTATAGGCTAATACCTCTGATGTGCTACTGGTTAAATCCACAACCAAGGTGTTGACGAGTCTTTAGAGTCCCCCACAGACAGTTGCTCAAGTTTCGGGCGAAACGCTGTAGAGGCCGTATGGAGATATGGCAGGGTTCGATCAGATACATGCGGCATTGCACGGATCAGGATCGGACGGTTAATACTAGCGGGCTTTGGTTTAAGCCGGATCCTAGTATTGTACAGTGTAGACTTTGTCTCATTGCATTTGTATTTCGGTCGGAATACAAATGCGGGTATGTATATACAGTAGCAGGGTTTTCCTGTAATTTATTACGGGATCAGTTTTTTGAAGTTGCCAGTTTGCTTTCCGTTTCGGCCATTTTTTCTTTGTATCTTTTATTGGCCGAAGATTGGTGGAGGAGGGCTTATTTGCATTTGTGCAAATTAGCATTTGTGGAGGGTGGTCTTTGCATTTTATTGCTTCATGATAATTCCTCCACCATTTGATTTCTTCTAGTCATCATAGCTTGACTTTCTTATTCATCATGGTTCACTTTTGGAATCATCATACTTGATGATGATGTTTGGTGATGATGGAGGGTTATGATTCATGGAGTGTTTGGATTAGTTTGTGATTATTTTCTTTTGTCAATGATCACCCTTTCTCTCTCTTGATTATTGGAGACACCCATATTCATTTGGCCTCACACTCTCCTCTCATTCTCTCCATGATATGGCCGGCCACAAGAAAGGGGCTGTCCCATATTTTTGGGGTGGGGATTTTGTTCTTTTGGTTTTGTAAAATCCCACAAGTTCTATCTCCGTAAGCTCACTTCATTTCCTCCACTAAAGGGCAACTTCCATAAACCCCTAGAGACATAAAGAGCACTACACTATTCTATAGCAAACCTTGGGCACGTCGACTCGCCAACTTCGTGCCCGAGTTGCCTCGAATCAGAGGCGGGAGCCCGTAAAAGAAGCCGGCGATGTGGTGTTCTTCTGGCGATGTGATGGAGACCGGAGATTCCGCGGGGAGATTGGGACGACGACGAGAAGACCGAAGGATACGGATCACTCGGTATATCTTTCTACCCCTTCTCTAGATAGCTAGGACTAGATTAATGGCACGATCCGGGTTTATAGTGCGCAGTGGTGCCGGTTTGAAAAGTTAAAGTAAATCATCGCTTCCGCTTTCCGACGTCGGATTGACGGCTGGGGCGCCGCCGTGCACTTACACAAAATACTTGGGGACCCGACGGAAGCATCAAACAAAAAATTTAACAAGCATAGCATCAATTTCCAACATCAAGATACATTATTTACTAATAATCACAAAACTAGAAAACCCAAGAGAGCAAATGAGGAGAGTTTAGGGGCCTACAATTTTTGTAGCGTGTCCACCTAATCGTGGAAAACCTGAGCTAAGCTCATCGTTTCCGGATCGAGCTTGCAAGCTAATTTTCTTACCGAAAATGATCCACATCGAGAAAAGCCCGACTCAAGCTTCAACTTCACCAATGATAACAAATTGTAAAGTAACTTGATTTCTTTTTTTGCCAGTGAAAGAAATCAAGAGATGTAGTTTAGCTCACATAATTCTTTCTCTCTTTTCTCAACTCATTTCATGAAGAAGAAGAAGAAAAAGAAGTGAGAGAAGATACATCCTAGAATGAGAGGAGAGAGTATGCTTCATTTGATTTTTAGAAATCTTTTTCCAATTTAAATTAAAGCCATACCGTCAAATCATACTTTCTACTGTACACTTTCCTTTTTCTTTTCTTTAATTTAGAAATGAGGTATCTACTTCTAGAATATTTAATATATCATAATACATTAAAATCTGTGTATCATATACACAAAGTATATATATCGTATACATATACTCGTATTTGTATTGAATAAAAAATACGTATGAGAGAAAAATAGAATTTGAACATAATATTAGAATATATATCCAATATATATAATATTATTAAATCACTACTTGATTTAATAATCCGGCTTAAACCTAAACTGGTAACTATTATAAACATCCGATTAACATAATACACGTATTTAATCGAACTCCCGTATGTATCGTCATACGCACACTATATCGTTTCACCTGAGCGGGAAAAACCTCTGCATGGGACTCTAAACACTCAATTAATATGCTGGCAGTAGATTAGGATCATATCCGATTGATCTGAAACACTTTCAGATCAATCCCCTCACGGGTAAACCTACAAGCACGTCAGTTGCACTAGCTGTACGTAACGGCTACCTAGGTATTAATCAAAAGAAAGATCGACAAGAAAGCTCATCCAAATGCAATCATAGCCTATCAGTGACAGTCTCCGTACAGTCTGGTCTCTTCGTCAAAGAGTGTCGCATATCGGGTCTAAGGGTTGAAAGTGTCAGACCTCCAATAACCCGACAAGTCGTGATGATGTCAAACTCATAACCACCTGAAATATAATTGATAACACTTATCAGTTTATCTCAACTGTCTCGGTGCCTAGAACTTTTGGTTATGGTCAACCAAGCACAGCATGACATTAACTCCCTATATCGGGAAAGACGAATCCCTTCGACCGCTCACTACCTCCGTGTGCTTCGGGACTGTACCCAACTAAAACCTGTTTGCCCGACTCTTTAAAGCCGTGATAGGATAGTAATTAAAGTATAGTGGGGATATACACAAGACATTATAACGATCTCAGGTTAAAAGACTATCCTACACTTATGTCACCAGAGAACTGCTATCTGACAATATGTATAACTATCTACGAGTTCTCGGTGGGTTCGTCCAGTGTAACGCATTCTCCAATGGGCACCTATATACAATCCTTGGTGTCAAACACCAATACCTGTGGAACTAGCCATCGCCTTCTAACCGGGTGAGGAAACGTATACACTAGTCTAAATTGAAGTACCGATGCTAAATCTTGATATTTTTACGACTTAGGACTCTTAAGAATGTGCTTATGGACTATCCAGGCCCTACAAGTATGATCCTTATCATAATTCTGGTAGTTAAGTAAATATCTTATGGGCTTTATCATTATATATTTGTGATACGTTGTAACGAGTAAAACGTATACACATGAAAGATTAATACAAATCAAATTGCATATTATCATCTCGAGCAAGACTGTTCTATCTGTATAGGCTCTCCTTCAATTACAGTAATTGACTTCCTACAATTACAATAATTGCCTTGAGAGCACTTATATCCAACAAGACCGACCCGATCCGAAATTGAGCTGACCCCTAGTTTCAATTTCCATTGCTAGATCTGTGAAGTTCTTCATCTTATATCATCCCTTATAGGCGCCATCGAATCGAGCCAATTGATTGCATATGCAATTTCGATCAGATCGTTAACAAGGAAACTTTGTTTTTCATGGAAAAATCAACGGGTGATGAAATGGTTGTTTATGAAGATATCGAAGAAGAGAGGAAGCCTGCTTGGGTCGACGAAGACGAGGAAAGAGTCGAGGTTGATGTGCTTAAAGTTCGAAGATTGAGGAAACTGAGAAAGGAAGCTGGAAAGAAGTTGATCTCGGGTAAAGAATTTGTTTCTAAGCTGCATGCTCAGCATGCGAAGTTGAACCTGGGCACCAAATGGGCTCAGATCGATCGAAAATATACACGCATTGTTGATTCTAATGATGAAGATGATAGCGGAATCACAATTGCTCGTGGATATGATGGTATTGAAAGGGGCGATATTATTCGAAGCAATGAAGATCTTATTATGAATGGTAAGGATGAACTTTTGCCGAGATTGTTAGAATATTCAAGATTGATGGATGCTAATAGCGAAAAGCTATCAAAGGGCTCGATCAATTCTGTTCAATTTCATCGAAATGGGCAGCTGTTACTAACTGCAGAGCTGGACAGAAAGTTGAGATTTTTCCAAGTTGATGGAAAGTGAAACACCAAAGTGCAAAGTTTATTCATTGAGGATTGCCCGATACATGAAGCTTCATTTTTTTTCTGACACGTCTCTTGTTATTTTATCCGAGAGAAGAAAGTTCTTTTATAGTTTCGATTTGGTTAATGCGGCGGTTGATAAATTGGTCCTTTAACGGGGCGAGAGGAGAAGAGCTTAGAATCCTTTGATGTCTATGCGCCAATGTTTTGAAATCTGTCGGTTTTCAAAAGGAGTTGTGAACTGATGGAAAGAATACTTAAAGTTTATATCTATAAGGATGGGCAGGCATCCATTTTCCACACACCGGAGGTTTAAGGCATTTATGCTTCTGAAGGATGGTTTATGAAGTTGATGGAGGAGGACCGGAGATTTGTTAAGAATCTCCCAAGCAAGACCTACTTGTTCTATCTGCCATATAGGTCACGGCGGCTACAGCTTGCTGTATATGTACCAAATTCACATAATTTGAGGCCTTTATCAGTCTTTTTGAAAGATTATGTGAACAACATTTCTTCTAAATATCCTTTCTGGAATCGGACAAGAGGGGCAGATCATTTTTTAGCTGTTTTTCATGATTGGGGTCTTTATTTGACAATAACGCACGCAGATCTACGCAATAACACCATCAAAGGCCTATGCAATGCAGATGCATCAAAAGGAATCTTTTCTCGAAACCCTAGATTTCGAGCCATCTTGAGGTAAAACCCTTCTCTTATTAAAAAAAGGAAGTTATGTATGTCAGTCCATATATTTTTTCCTTTTTCGTGCTGGTTGTTCTTGTGATAATACGACTTTTTCCATGTGGACTTTCTTTCAAAGATCCATATGCGGGGGAGATATAAGGTATATAGGGTATATGGGTAAATTATCCATTGATGTTGAAATTGAAGATAAAGTTGAGAGTTAAAGTTGACGAAATTTGTTGGTTCGTAAGTTTGTTGGTTCGTTGAATTTACTCGTTAAAACTCTTCACTGAAAATTTGAAAGTTGTTGAAGTTGTTGGTAGAACTTGTTAGTTGAAGCTCTTAGTATGCTGACCTCAAAGTCGTTAAACTTGTTGACCTCAAAGTCGTTAAACTAGTATATTGACCCAAAAATCGTTAAACTTGTTGTTGACCTCTAAGTCGTTAAACTGGAATATGTAGGGTTCCTAGGCACACTATAGAGGTCTCACAAGGCATCAACCATGCCAATTTCAAATTTTATGAGTGCCGAGAAACCCGAATACGGATCGTCGACTAGAATTTTAGGCGAAATATTAAACTAGTTAACGACTTAACTAAAAGTGAGAAGCTACAACCTTTGTAGATTCGGATCTCCACTTCCTTAGCTCCACGTAGACGTCCTCTCGCTGTCCATCTTGAATCCCGGACTCAAGCATCGGCTTCATCGGAGAAATGGGCGGGCAAGGTCGCCGGCTTTGTGCCGAAGATGATCTACGTCGAGGCAACACAAGTTCAAGCTCCAACTTCACCAAGTTGTGAAACTTATGAAGAAAACACCCTATACTACTTGGCAAGAGGTAGAGGGTGAAGAAATAGGAAGTGGGTTCATTTTAGAATTGGATTTCTCACTCTTTTGCTCAAGATGCCATTGATGGAATCAAGCTTTCTTTCTTGATGAAGATGATGAAGAAGAAGAAAGAATATAATAAGTATTTTATCAATTAGAAAATTAAATGAAATACTTATCATATACTAACCTTAGTTGAGTGTAGAGAATAGACCATGGTTAACTTGAATGGTTAGGGTTAAGTATAAGATAAGAATGATGACTTAGTCAAAGCTTCATGAAGCTTCAACTAATAAACAAACTAATCCACCATTCATTTATCCTTTCCAAAACGAAAACGAAAATAAATAAATGAATAAATAAGTAATGGATAAACAAAACCCTAATAATTAGTTTAACCATGGTTTAATTCTTTACACTTAACCAAGTGTGCATGCATCATCAAATATGATACAATCATGTGCACAAAAGTATGTCACATATACTACTTGCACATCAAGTGAGAAAATCCTTTTAAAGTGAACCAATACTAGTTAATGCAAAGTAATATATCAAATATATAATTATACATTAAATCATTAAATCAACACTTGATTCAATGATCCGGTCATGTCGCACATAACCGACTAGTATCCAATGTATCGACTTATCGAATCGATCTTCGATTCGATAACTAGGTTATATCACATACAATTAATCGAAACATTCATCTCGAGAATGAAATGCGGTATCACATACACGCATCATTCTCGGTCCCGCACATATCTCATATGCGCCCCTATTTCTTTTCGCTTGAGCAAGGAAAGATCTGTGTAGGACTCTAAAGACTCGTCAATACGCCGGTAGCAGATGATGATCATATTAAGCACCCACAAGCCGCAAGCGGTCTGCTAAACGTAACGGCCACCCGGGTACTGAGCGATCAGAAGATCGACGAGCTAGCCCGCTCACACTCCTGTGAATCCAACCAGTAACACTTACCGTACAGTCCGGTCTGTTCGTCTGATATGTCGCATATCAAGTCTAGGGGTGGTAAACGTCAGACCCCAATAACCGATAAGTCGTGCCGATGTGAGGCTCATAACGGGTCGAGAAACTACTAGTAACACTTACCAGCAGATCTCTGATCAGCCCTGGCCAGGGACTTCCCTGTTACAGCCAATCGAGCACAGCGCAACATCAACCTCCAATACCGGGAGAGACGAAACCCCTCCTATCGCTCATTTCCTCCATGTGACTCGGGACTGTACCCAAAGACCACCTTTTTGCACGCCCTCATGGACGTGGTAAGGTGGAGATCAAAGCACAGTGGGAATCATACAAGACTCTATGACGATCTCGGGTCTATAGACTAACCTGTACAAGTGTCACCTGAGAACTGCCATCTGACGTGAGGTATAATACCATCTGGGAGTTCTCGGCGAGTCCGTCCAGTGTACCCAGTCTCCACTGAGCACCCGTATACCATCTCTGATGTCAAACACCAATGGATATGGGATCATCCATCGCCCATCTTATGGGTCGAGAAGCGTATACTCTAGTCTACACTGGTATATCGATGCCCCGTCTCGATACACCCACGATTAGGGACCTTGAAGGATGTACTTATGGACTACCATATCCCCACTAGTATGATCCGCATCATAGTTCAGGTAGTCAAGTACACATCCTAAGGGCTTTACCAACATGTAACTATAAGACAGTTTAAAGAGACTAGTGTACATGTTAAGATAAAGAGCAACCAGATAGCATACTATCATATCGAGCAAGAAAGTCATCTCTATATATGTCCAAGCATCCAATATAATATACATCATCTGAACAATACTGGCCTCTAGGGCATACATACAACTAACAATCTCCCACTTGCACTGGGGCCAGCTGCTGTAGTATCGCATACAGAGCATCCCGAAGAGTCTCTCAAACTGTATCTGGGGAATGGCCTTCATGAGTGGATCCGCCGTGTTGTTCTTCGTGTCAACCCTCCTGACCTCGATCTCCCGGCGATCAACTATCTCCCGGATCAGGTGATACCGCCTCAGAATATGCCTGGATCGCTGATGGGACCTGGGTTCCTTGGCTAAAGCCACCGCTCCATTGCCATCGCAATACAAAGGTATTGGATGCTCAATGGATGGAACCACTCCAAGTTCAGTAATGAACTTCTTGATCCAGACAGTCTCTTTAGCAGCATCGTTGGCAGCGATGTATTCAGCCTCCATCGTCGAGTCTGCCACGGTTTCCTGCTTGGAACTCTTCCAGCTAACCGCCCCTCCGTAAAGGGTAAAGACAAATCCCGACTGCGACTTAGAGTCGTCCTTATCACTCTGGAAGCTCGAATCGGTAAAGGACTCCACTTGGAGTTCTCCGTTACCATACACCAAGAGCATCTGTTTAGTCCTTCGTAAGTACTTGAGAATGCTCTTCACAGCTGTCCAGTGATTCTCTCCAGGATCAGCTTGATACCTGCTCACTACACATAGTGAGTATGCTACATCGGGTCTGGTACATAGCATCGCATAGATGATAGAGCCTACAGCCGAAGCATAGGGTATCCCTTGCATGCGAGCTCTCTCCAAATCAGTCTTGGGAGACATCTCTTTGGAGAGAGTGACTCCAGAAATCGTGGGCAAGTTTCCACGCTTGGATTCTTCCATACTAAACCTCTTTAGTATGGTGTCAATGTACCTGGATTGGGACAATCCCAAAATCCGCTTGGATCTATCTCTATAGATCCTAATTTCCAATATGCAGGAGGCATCACCAAGATCTTTCATTGAGAATCTTTGTGATAAGAAGAGCTTGACCGATTGCAGCATAGGAATATCATTTCCTATCAAGAGTATGTCGTCCACGTACAATACGAGGAAGACGACCTTACTCTCTGCCACCTTCTTGTAGATACAAGGTTCATCTGGATTTTTGACGAAATCAAACTCTTTGATAACGACGTCAAAGCAGATGTTCCAACTCCGCGATGCTTGCTTTAATCCATAAATGGATTTAAGCAGCTTACACACCTTCCCGCTGCTCCCACTGTCTACGAAGCCCTCTGGCTGAGTCATGTACACGCACTCTTCTAAATCACCATTTAGAAAGGCGGTCTTAACATCCATTTGCCAGATTTCGTAGTCATGATATGCAGCGATGGCAAGCATAATCCGGATGGATTTAAGCATAGCTACTAGAGAAAAGGTTTCGTCATAGTCCACACCTGGTCTTTGACGAAAACCCTTTGCAACTAGTCTAGCTTTGAAAGTCTCCACTTTCCCATCTACACCAAATTTCTTCTTGAAGATCCACTTGCTCCCAATGGGTTTTACCCCTTCAGGAGCAACTTCCAAAGTCCATACTTTGTTGGTGTACATGGATTCCATCTCAGACCGCATAGCATCCAGCCATTTCACTGAGTCCCTACTCGTGATGGCCTGCTCGAAGCTAGTTGGGTCATCATCCTCCATGATGCAATCCTCGCTCCCACCATCCATGAGAAAACCGTAGTATCTCTCAGGTTGGCGAGGAACCCTACTAGATCGGCGGAGAGGCTGAGGTTCATTGGGACCTACTGAATCCTCGTGTTCCACTAAATCTTCTGTTGTGTTTTGTTCAGCTGGAACCTCTTCCAGTTCTACCTCAGAGCCACTAATCTCTTTTGCAAGAAATTCCTTTTCTAAAAAGGTGGCATGTTGAGCAACAAATACTCTTTGTTCCTCACTGTGGTAGAAGATATACCTTCGCGAATGTTTGGGATATCCAACAAATTTACACATAACAGATCTTACCTCGAGTTTGTTCGGTTTTTGTCTTTTGACATAGGCCGGGCAACCCCATATCTTTATAAAATTAAGATATGGTCTCTTCCCCTCCCATATCTCATATGGTGTGGTAGGCACAGATTTGGTGGGAACCCTATTCAGTAGGTATGCTGCTGTTTCCAGTACATATCCCCAGAAGGAAACAGGTAACTCAGCTACACTCATCATAGAGCGCACCATATCCAATAGGGTGCGGTTCCTCCGTTCTGATACACTGTTGTGCTGTAGTGTATATGGAGGAGTTAGCTGAGAGAGAATCCCATTCTCTTTTAGGAAGTCCAGGAATTCAATGCTCAAGTATTCACCTCCTCGATCAGATCGAAGGATTTTAATACTTTTTCCGGTTTGGTTCTCGACTTCTTGTTTATATTATCTAAATTTCTCAAAAGCTTCTGATTTGTGTTTCATCAGGAACACATATCCGAATCTAGAGAGATCGTCAGTGAATGTAATGAAGTACAAAGAACCATCCCTGGCATGTGTAGACATGGGACCGCATACATCACTATGTATCAGTCTCAAGAGTTCGGTAACTCTTTCTCCGTGTCCCGTAAACGGAGTTTTGGTCATCTTGCCTTTGAGACATGACTGGCAAGTGTCATAAGATGAAAATTCAAACGGATTTAAATATCCATCTTTATGCAACTTAGCTAGTCGTGTCGCATTGATGTGACCCAGTCTACAATGCCACAAGAAGGATTCGTTCAGTTCAGAACTCTTCCTCTTGTGTGTGTTAGTTATGCTCAGAACTGTTGATTGATTTAGAACATAAATGCCATTGCACAATGTGCCTGATCCAACCAACTTTTAGTTACGGAAAATGTTTATAACATCGTCCTCTAATACAAAATTATATCTCTCTTTACTCAACAAAGAAACCGATATAATGTTGCATATCAGGTTCGGCATATAATAGCATTCGTTCAGAACCAATGTATTACCATTTGGTAATACAAGGTGATATTCCCCGACAGTCTTAGCTGCAACAATTGCACCATTTCCAACTCTAATGTCTTTATCATCTTCTCCAAGCTCTTTACCTTTCCTAAGCCCATGTAACTGATTACATATATGGGATCCTGACCCGGTATCTAATACCCAGGACGTAGAGCAAATGGAGAAACAGTTCTCTGTAACGAACACACCCGAAGAAAATGCATCAACATGTACTTTCTTCATTCGGGTGGCATGGGAATCCTGGTATTCCCCTATATCATGTTCATTCCTATAACTCTTATAAGAAAGAACGGAACCAACGTTCCCCAGCACAGTATAACATGCAGGTTCGGTCAATACATTCATATTATTATCTTTATTAGGGCATGACATGGTCGCTACCTGGAGAGAGAGAGAAGAAAATACTTTAGCATATGCTCGTGCAAGATCAGATTGGTTATTATCTTATCTAATCAGGATGGTTCCCACTGGTTTTTATCAAATCTTCCTTCAAACTCTAAAAGGAAAGACTAGCCGGGATTAATTACACACTACAAGTTCGCCAATCTTTCAGCCAGGCCAATGTCGGTACTTTGAGGGAGGTCCCCCGTGCTTTCGCACGAACCTAATTAATGTAAACCTCGTTTTCCCAGAGGCGTAACCCTGTTGACACCTTTCTAGACACCTACTTGATCAGCTAATTGCAATGTGTAAAACTCTCCCAGGAGTAACTCTTACTCGCAGTGGGTATCGGGATCCAACTATCTCATATAAGGTATGCAATCTCATTGCAAATTTCAACACTTGAAATTCCCGATAATATTTTGCCCCAAGCATCCTATGACCTTGACGGAGGTCAACAAACCACAGGGTGCAAGTCAAGTTCAACCCGTCATTTCTTGATTGAATCAAACCCACCCGCACGACCCTTGACGGAGGTCAACAAGGTCGTACGACTACCCTAATCCAATCTGCATCACATGTATAAGCAGATAAATACTAGTTAGCTACCGCACACTACGCCTTGACTGAGGTCAACAAACGTAGCACGAATACTAAGTAGGATTTATCTGAAATGACGGAGGGCTACGTCAGGTTTTTCTGAAAACCTATTGCGTAATGAACTTGATATCGTTGTAGAATTAAGTGAAGTTTTGAAATGGAGTGATTTCGAGGCTTTTCTAGTTTTGCTAAAGGGGTCACTCCCGGTGAAGGGATCGTCGGCCCTTACCTCGTCGAATGAGGTGCGGGATATATCATATATATCACTGTGCAAAGCAGAAACTATAGAAGCAATCAAAAGTCAAACCGAGTGTGTAGCATCTGCCAGTTATTGCTAAAGGAGTCACTCCCGGTGAAGGGATCTCGGTCCTTTCCTCATCGAATAAGGTGCAGGGTATATCATATATACCGCTATGCAAAGCAAGAACTGTAGCTACCTGTTTTGTTTAAAATTTGATACTACAACATCTTAGGTTTCTTTTCTTTCATTAATCACATTATGAAGTCCCATCATTTAAGTCACCTAAACATCACAGATAAATACGACGTACACTTATGCCATCCGCATTCTCCTGGATGTCCCCTCGTGCACCGTCAGGTTAGGTAACTAACGACAGAGCAGGGCAGGGCTAGTGCGGATGCAAAACATAAGTAACGTCTATATAATATATCATATATACTATATACTGTATCTATCACAGAACATCACATGATCACATCATAGATATCGCAGCAGAAGAAACATATGAAACATTGGATATACTAGGACGTCCGTGTTTTCAATACGAGTCAGTATAAAACACGGATTCCACGGTCGTGATGAATAGCCAATCCCACACCCCTAGACTTCTACGAGAGCGGCAAGCAACCCTACCAATTCTAGGGTTAGGAGACCCGGACTCGACTCCTCGAGATGGTCTCCCACTGGACCCTAGAACCCGGTTACTTGTGCTCCCCTCCTTGGGTCTATCTTAATGCGGAAAAGTAAATAATATACAAAAAGTGACAGCTTCCGCAACCTGGAAGTGCCCCAAATAAAAGAACATTACATATAAGTTTTTATATGAATGAAAATGAAAAACACTCACCTCACATAAAAAACCCCGGCTATTCAAACACGACGATCCAATATAACATATCCAGCAACACATAACATCACATGATATTAACGTAAGTAAATATGCGCATCCCAATTGTCGTTGACATATAGCAACGAAACAGGCGATATCACATATTACACTTACGGTCACAGAAAAGAAAGTGTAAAACTACAACAGTTGGAATCCGCAACCTCTTTAGACATCTCATGCCTAATCAAATGAAATACTTAGACATCACATGCCTAACAGTTATAAACCCCGCATTTTAGTCCCATTACCGAAAACTCTTTTCAATATCAAGTAAGACTAAACGGTCAGATTTATAATATTCATTCAGTTATCTCATAACTGTTTGTGAATTCCAATTATTGTATCCCATTCCGGATAAATAGAAAATATTAAACTTTCCGATCGAACATTCGAACACCCAAGTTTTCCCGAAACCGTTCAACATATGAAATTAGTTCAAAGACATTCACTTCATGCCTCAGTACCAACGGTCCAGCCGTAGAAGGGTCAAGCCAACGCCTCACATATGGCACGCCGTACTGCCCCAAACCCGAAGGTTCAAAGGGCAGTTCAAGACGGTCACATAATCGAGTTAAGTTTTGTTGTCTTCTAGAGGGACCATCGCGTTACTTGCACTACTCAGAATGTCCTTAAACCACAGAAAAATCCAACACTTGGAAATTTTCCGGCAGGGGAAAAGTTGGGTATTTATATTCGGTCGAACTTTTTAACATATTCGAAAATTATCTGGAATCCACATAGACAAAATCTGATAATCCGATCGAATCTTCGAATCACCAAAACAACCCCAGAAAATTCAACTCTTGAATAAATATTAAAAATTCCCATAAAACTCAGCACTGTAAAATAGGAATTACCGTGCAAATTTGGAGGGCTGACGTCATCATGTAGCCGCGGAACCGCCGCAGAAGCTAGGCTTATGCCGCGGTTCCGCCGCAGGTTGGAGGCATCATTTGTCCAATTTTGCACCATAATTCTTATAACTTCCTGTTGAATTTTTTAAGCATTTTTAATATGGAAAAACCCAGTTTTTAGAAAAAGTCCAGAGAGCGATTTGGTTTTAGGGTTTCGGTTTCGATCGGGTTTCAAACATCGTCTAAACATCGCCTAAGGCTCTAGCTAGGCTCTGATACCACTGTAGAGTTCCTAGGCACACTATAGAGGTCTCACAAGGCATCAACCATGCCAATTTTAAATTTTATGAGTGCCGAGAAACCCTAATACGGATCGTCGACTAGAATTTTAGGCGAAACATTAAACTAGTTAACGACTTAACTAAAAGTGAGAAGCTACAACCTTTGTAGATCCGGATCTCCACTTCCTTAGCTCCACGTAGACGTCCTCTCGCTGTCCGTCTCGAATCCCGGACTCAAGCATCAGCTTCATCGGAGAAATGGGCGGGCAAGGTCGTCGGCTTCGTGCCGAAGATGATCTACGTCGAGGCAACACAAGTTCAAGCTCCAACTTCACCAAGTTGTGAAACTTGTGAAGAAAACACCCTATACTACTTGGTAAGAGGTAGAGGGTGAAGAAATAGGAAGTGGGTTCACTTTAGAATTGGATTTCTCACTCTTTTGCTCAAGATGTCATTGATGGAATCAAGCTTTCTTTCTTGATGAAGATGATGAAGAAGAAGAAAGAATATGATAAGTGTTTTATCAATTAGAAAATTAAATGAAATACTTATCATATACTAACCTTAGTTGAGTGTAGAGAATAGACCATGGTTAACTTGAATGGTTAGGGTTAAGTATAAGATAAGAATGATGACTTAGTCAAAGCTTCATGAAGCTTCAACTAACAAACAAACTAATCCACCATTCATTTATCCTTTCCAAAATGAAAATGAAAATAAATAAATGAATAAATAAGTAATGGATAAACAAAACCCTAATCATTAGTTTAACCATGGTTTAATTCTTTACACTTAACCAAGTGTGCATGCATCATCAAATATGATACAATCATGTGCACAAAAGTATATCATATATACTACTTGCACATCAAGTGAGAAAATCCTTTTAAAGTGAACCAATACTAGTTAATGCAAAGTAATATATCAAATATATAATTATACATTAAATCATTAAATCAACACTTGATTCAATGATCCGGTCATGTCGCACATAACCGACTAGTATCCAATGTATCGACTTATCGAATCGATCTTCGATTCGATAAGTAGGTTATATCACATACAACCAATCGAAACATTCATCGCGAGAATAAAATGCGGTATCACATACACGCATCATTCTCGGTCCCGCACATATCTCATATGCGCCCCTATTTCGTTTCGCTTGAGCCAGGAAAGCTCTGTGTAGGACTCTAAAGACTCGTCAATACGCCGGTAGCAGATGATGATCATATCAAGCACCCACAAGCCGCAAGCGGTCTGCTAAACGTAACGGCCACCCGGGTACTGAGCGATCAGAAGATCGACGAGCTAGCCAGCTCACACTCCTGTGAATCCAACCAGTAACACTTGCCGTACAGTCCGGTCTGTTCGTCTGATATGTCGCATATCAAGTCTACGGGTGGTAAACGTCAGACCCCAATAACCGATAAGTCGTGCCGATTTGAGGCTCATAACGGGTCGAGAAACTACTAGTAACACTTACCAGCAGATCTCTGATCAGCCCTGGCCAGGGACTTCCCTGTTACAGCCAATCGAGCACAGCGCAACATCAACCCCCAATACCGGGAGAGACGAAACCCCTCCTATCGCTCATTGCCTCCATATGACTCGGGACTGTACCCAAAGACCACCGTTTTGCACGCCCTCATAGACGTGGTAAGGTGGAGATCAAAGCACAGTGGGAATCATACAAGACTCTATGACGATCTCGGGTCTATAGACTAACCTGCACAAGTGTCACCTGAGAACTGCCATCTGACGTGAGGTATAATACCATCTGGGAGTTCTCGGCGAGTCCGTCCAGTGTACCCAGTCTCCACTGAGCACCCGTATACCATCTCTGATGTCAAACACCAATGGATATGGGATCATCCATCACCCATCTCATGGGTCGAGAAGCGTATACGCTAGTCTACACTGGTATATCGATGCCCCGTCTCGATACACCCACGACTAGGGACCTTGAAGGATGTACTTATGGACTACCATGTCCCCACTAGTATGATCCGCATCATAGTCCAGGTAGTCAAGTACACATCCTAAGGGCTTTACCAACATGTAACTATAAGATAGTTTAAAGAGACTAGTGTACATGTTAAGATAAAGAGCAACCAGATAGCATACTATCATATCGAGCAAGAAAGTCATCTCTATATATGTCCAAGCATCCAATATAATATACATCATCTGTACAATACTGACCTCTAGGGCATACATACAACTAACAGAATATTGACCTCAAAATCATTAAAATTGCGGTGTTGACCTCTAAGTCATTAAACTATTTGTTCAAAGGAATTATTAACGATAGTTTACGAAAATGTGTGTGAATATGGTATATTTATGAAAGCGTTTGAAGAAATTATTAACGGCGGTTCAAGGAAATCACAAGTTTTTATTTAAAACTCTTCATAGAAGATTATCTCAGCTCAAATCAAATTGCAAGTTTTCAAAATGAATTACTGACGAAAGATTTCAAAACAACATGAAAGTCAAATTTTCAAGACAACACAGAAAACGGAAGAAGAGTCGCTGAAGTTGTACGTTTTATTTTTAGAGTGAAAAGTTAGATTTGCAGTAAGCTGGGAGCATATCATATGTGCCCTTCAGCTTGAGTGGGAGTGTTAAGAATAAGATATATATATATCTGTGAGAGATATAATTTTATATCTTTGAGAGATCAGTAAGATTTAGATTTGATTAGATTATGATTTACTTAGGAGTCAAGTTAAGATTACTTGGTGGTCAAGTATTAAACCCTAAGAGTTTATTCTAAATAGAGAATTAGGTTTGTCCTCCTCTTATATCATTGTAATTTTTCCTTTTATCAATAAACCATTGTTTCTTTTCTATTTTCCACAATGTAGTCTTTTCATTATTTTCCGCTTCTTCTCTGATATTTATGTTTCTTAACAGAAGCCAGGGGAATGAGCTTGTATTTGGATTAATGTGTGTGTGTGAGAGAGAGAGAGAGAGAGAGAGAGAGAGAGAGACCCTGTGAAGTAGTGCCATGGTACTTTCATATGCCTATATAGAGGAGTTGTGCTCTTTGTACTACAAGAGCTTGTGATCACTTCTATTTTTAGGGCTTCTTTTCCTTTAATTTGATCCTTCTTTGTGTTATTAAGGAAGGAGAACATTTGGTTAAGTCCACGGGATGCATAGTTAGTTATATATATCTTGGAATGAAACATCTAACGAGGCGAGGAAAGAAGATGTTGTTTCTTTCAGAAAGAGCATTATGATGAACATGTAGTCGTAAAATGTAATGTCTAACACGTGTTAAAAGACAACCGATGTATATCCAGTTATAACAACCTACCATTTGAATGCTCAATCTATCCAACCATTCGAATACCCACTAAATCATTTGTTACAAACCATCATACGTATCTTTAGAGACGGAACCAGTCACAAATTTTATATCGAACTGATGCTGAGCAGCAAGATAAGAATTCCACATATAAAAAATAGACAACAAGCAATAAGAATCCCTACTTACAACAACCTCCATAGCAATTATTTTGTGAGTGCATCAAAAGTTATGGGCATCAAGGTACCGCATTCTTCATTGCCATAGAAGCTTGGCATTGCCATAATGCACCACTTGGAAATCACTAATTGCCAAAGGCACAAGTCTTCTTCTATGAACATGAGCCCTAACTCTAGCTATGGGACCGTATGTTCCACTCGACATCAATACTTATGTGGTCCCTTGATACATTACTCAAAATGGCAAGTAGAGGTCCAAAAATAGCAAAGCAGAGATGTACCCCATCCACATCAATCTCTACTGTATGCAATAATGCAAAATTGACACACATGCATCATGCTTGCATGAGATTCAAGGAAAAAGACTAATGTGTATAGTGATTATACAAATAGTGCACCCATGGATGGTTTCCCTTTTTGTTAGCCACCTAGCTAATGACCTCTTCCACTAGTGGGCAACCACTTCTACTTCCATTTCGATCTTTCATGGTTCAAATTAAGATCAAGGGTATGATGTGACTTAACAACAAAATTTTTAGGTTTATTTCAACATCTCAAGTAGTAAATATTTGTAACAATATGTATTGTCATGATGAAGCCGAGCCAGTCCGACACATGTTCGCTGATAATCAGTGCATGAATTATTTGTAGCCAACCTAAATTCCAGTGGTTCGGGTTTCAAAGCCCGAAGAAGGGGTTAAAAGGGTAAGTATGTCATGAGTAGATTTAGTCTGGATTTGAATTTCCATTCCCATTTAGAGGTTTTACTTTATGTTTGCTGAAGTAGGCAACATGCTTAAAAGAGTAACTAGTTGCTTCAAACTGTTTTCCGTTTTGCCCTTTTAGCAAAAAAACTACACTCCCCTTTTAAGCATGATGTCTACTTCAACAAACTTTAGCCTTTTTGTTGCAGCTAATTTTTTGTTTTAAAGATACCTCTTGATTGATATTAAACATGAATTATTAATGAAACACGTTTAAAATATTGAGATTTTGGAGGTATGTTAATAACAAAACTTTGACGTCAAAGTATTACTGATGTTGGTAGAGTTGGAGGAAGGCTTCGTTGTGAAAGAAGAGGATGGTTTTTCACTAATTAGACAGAAGTTATTACTTCTCTTCCCTCAATTTAGCCTGCTTTGAATTTAGAAATGATTGAAGATTTAGTTTCTTCAAAGATTAAGTTGGATTAGGTTATAGGCACTTCAAAGGCTATTTAAGAAACTTAGCTATACCCAAAATCCTCGTGTGTGTGTGTCTATATATCTATATTTATATCTATATCTATATATATAATGAAGAAAAGAGGCCAAGAGGCCTTATGAGGCTTTTTCGTTAGGTCCTTCACGATTTTTTTCGATGATTGGTATCCGTCGTCATCATCTTCATGTAATATGTGGATGCGCCAAATTTCATATGAATCCACAGCTTTTCACCGTTGAATTAGCAATGCAAGAAGTTCTAATGTCGGTAAACCGTTAATTTTGCACCCACTAAATCAACGGTGAAAAGTGATGGAATCACATGAAATTTGATGTGTCCATATCTTACATGATATAGATAATGATAATGATTGCCGGCTGTCGAAAAAAATCATGGAGGGTGTATTATTTCGACACCATAGGAGGAAATTCCCTCATGCAGCACTTTTCCTCCATTATATATATATGAGGTTAATGGAGGAAAGATATATATATGCGAATAATGGAGGAAAGATGTCGTAGGAAGGAATTTCCTCCTATGCCATCGAAAAAACACTCTCCATCGTGTTTTCCGACGATCGGAATGCATATCTTTATCGTTATCATCTAAGATGTGGGTACATCAAATTTCATGTGATTCTAAAACTTTTTCACCGTTGATTTAGCAATGTAAAAAGTTCTATTGTCGGTAAACCGTTAATTTTGAACCCACAAATTCAACGGTGAAAAAGTTGTAGAATCACATAAAATTGGTATACCCATATCTTAGATGATAACGATAAAGATAATACATTCTGATCGTCGGAAAACACGATAGAGCGTGTATTTTTTCGATGCCATAGGAGGAAATTCACTCCTATGGCCTCTTTCCTCCATTATTCTCTCTCTATATATATAAATGAGGTTAACGGAGGAAAAGTGCCATAGGAGGGAATTTCCTCCTATTGCGTCGGAAAATGCACCTTCCATATTATTTTTCGACGATCGGCATACATCACCTTCATCTTTATCATCTAAGATGTGGATACACCAAATTTCATGTGATTATACCATTTTTTCCCCGTTGATTTAGTTGGTGCAAAATTAATGGTTTACAGACAATAGAACTTTTTACATTGCTAATTTAATGGTGAAAAGTGGTGGAATCATATGAAATTTGGTGTATGCACATCTTAGAAGATAACAATGATGATGATGGATGCCGATCGTCGAAAAAAATGGTGGAGATTGTATTTTTTCGACGTCATACGAGGAAATCCCCTCATATGGCCTCTTTCCTCCATAATTCTATATATATATATATATTTATATAGAGAATAATGGAAGAAGGATGCCATAGGAGGAATTCCATCGAAAAAATACACCACCTCTCATTTTTCCCGCCGATCGGCACCCACCATCTGCATCGTTATCATCTAAGATGTGAGTACACCAAATTTCATGTGATTCTACAACCTTTTCGCCGTTGATTTAGCAATGTAAAAAGTTCTCTTGTCGGTAAACCGTTAATTTTGAATCCACTAAATCAACAGTGAAAAGGTTGTAGAATAAAATGAAATTTGGTGTACCCACATCTTAGATGATAACGATGAAGATGGTGGGTGCAGATCGTCGAAAAAAATGAGGGAGGATGTATTTTTTCGACGCCAAAAAAGGAAATTCTCTTCTATGGCCTCTTTCCTCCATTATATGTATATATATATAGAGAGAGAGAATAATGGAGGAAAGAGGCCATAGGAGGGAATTTACTCCTATGCCGTTGAAAAAGTACGTTCTCCGTCATATTTTCCGACGATCGGAATCCATCATCTTCATCGTTATCATCTAAGATATGGGTACGCCAAATTTCATGTGATTCTACAATTTTTTCACCGTTGATTTAGAAATGTAAAAAGTTTTGTTGTCGGTAAACCGTTAATTTTGAACCTACAAATTTCAACGGTGAAAAAGTTGTAGAATCACATGAAATTTGGTATACCCATATCTTAGATGATAACGATGAAGATGATGAATGCCGATCGTCAAAAAACATGATGGAGGACGTATGCCATAGGAGGAAATTCCTTCTTATGGCATCTTTCCTCCATTATATATATATATATATATATATCAGTTCATTCAAGATTTCGGTTTGATATATCTCTATCAGGCTTGGTCGATTAGAATCAAAACATTTTATTGCGGAAGGCTTTGGATTTAGATTCCATCCCCGTAAAAGAAAATTTTCCCCCAACTAATCTTGAAAGATCTTGATCTACAACATTCTCTTATATTTACGAAGTTAGGTGAGGATTAGCTCATTTCACTTGCAAGTTCATTGAATGGGGACCAAGTACTAGCTATAGCCCTCCCCCTCAATGAATCACAGAGTACACGGCTCAAAGTTGGCACACAAATATATGCTAGGGGATCAAAAACACATTAATCATGAAATGATATTTGATGGTGATGAGAATTAGGAAGCAGACATTGATAATGTTTGATATGTGAACTTGTCATGTTCCTTTTTGGCCCAATCCCTTTCGAAAAGGGGAAAGCAAAGACAACTTTTGGGAGTTTTGGAGTATTAGAGAGAGATGCCTTTGAGATTGCGATGATTGAGTTTTTGGATGGGCTCCAATTTGTCTCTTTGTGAGGGTGGGGACCACCTCTCTGCCACTTTTCTCTCCGTCATTGTGCATTATTAGCCAGCTAGGTGCATCTCCCTTGCTTGCCTATTAGTGTCGGTTGGGAAGGGGTCGATATACGGAACAATGCCCGCGACAGCCAATCACACATTCGACACAATCATGCAATAACAACAAAAGTTGCGAGAATAAATAAGAATCAAACACAGAGAAGAGAGGAACAAGAGATTTGTTAATGAGCTTCACCCACCGTATGACGAGTCTCCGGCAGAGCGGAAACTGCAACGTCTACTATAATCTTGAATCAAGTACATCACGAGCAATCCCTAGAATATTTCTTTCAAATCTCTTTAGATCTAAGTCACCACCCTCTCAATACAATAGTCTCTCTCTTTTATTTGATTTGGCAGTACAAACATTATATGAGAGGTCGCTTTTTATAGGCAAACTCTAATCCTACCCAAAATAAAGATAAATCATAATTTGGTAAAATAAGATTCACAGCAGTTATCACGACGGCAGACGTCTGACCCATACTTGGGTAGACGTCTGTCCTGACTTTGTAAATCTTCAGCTCCTTAAGACAGACATCTGACCCACACTAAGGCAGAGTCTGCCTACGCTCTGCATTGGGCTTTGTTCTTCCACAGACGTCTGCCTTGCTGGCCTGCAGATGTTTACCTTGCTGGCCTGTAGATATCTGCCGTTGCTATGGTGTTTCTGACATGCTTCTCATATACGTCCAGACGTCTGTCTCATTGAAATGTAGACGTCTGATCTAAAGTAAACTCCATAATTATTAACAATCTCCCACTTGGAGATATTTCAGCCTTTATTCCCAACGCTAGCAAACTTCACACGACTCCGCTCTACTCTCTTCTCATCAGGTTTTCAAGAAGAAGTTCACCAACCTACAATAGAGATCAACCTTGTCTCTGTCTACGACCTTGATGAGCCTATCTGTCGGATTCTTTTCTCCCGCGATCTTTTGTAGTGTCAACTCACCATCTTCTATTGCTATACGAATAAAATGGTACCGCACCTTGATGTGCTTCGTCCTCGAGTGATAGGCCGTGTTCTTTACCAAATGTATCGTACTTTGGCTGTCGCTCCACAAGATATTGAAGTCTTGTTTCCTGCCCAATTCTTCAAGTAGCCCTTACAACCATATCATCTCCTTACCGGATTCCGTGATCGCCACGTATTCAACCTTTGTCGTTGACAATGCCACCATCTTTTGCAATTGAGAGAGACAACTCACCATTATTCCCTCAATTGTAAATATGTACCTCGGTATGCTCTTCCCGCTATCTCGATCGTCCAAGTAGTCTGCATCAACGTAACATTGCACGTTTAGAGAGTCACCCCCGAAATATAAACAATGACTTGACATATCCCTTAGATACCTCAAAATCAACTTCACCGCATTCAAATGTTTCTTCTCCGGGTTTTGCATATATCTGCTCACAACTCCCACTGCATGTGCAATATCTGGTCTCGTACTCACTATCGCATACATTAAACTCCCCACCGCAGATGCATAAGGCACGCTTGTCATCTCATCTTTCTGCTCTTGAGTTGTTGGACACAACTCTTTGATGAGTTTGAAATGCTTCGCTAAACGCGTACTTACCGAGTTTAATTTGTCCATGTTAAACCGCTTCAAAACCTCCTCGATGTAGCCCATGTTTACCGCCGAAGACCGGACTGAGATGCAGAGGACGTCTAACCTGAATTTGGGGGTAAATTCTATTTGGACATATCCACCTACCTCTCCGAAAATACCAAGTTGATTTATGGCACCGTATATCGGAGGTTTGGATGGATGCGACCTATTTAGCAGACTTTATCAGATTCCCCCTCATTTGTGAGAGGTTTTTGATTGTGGGGACGCTCTTCCCTGCAGGCGCAATCCCCTGCAATTAATTAAGTTATCGCATTGCGATAACCACTTTCTCCTGCTCCAGTAGTTCACTTTGTGTCGTATTTTATTTTGTTTGTTAAGGTTGCCCGTGGATTGTATACTGAGACTAGTTTGTGTCATCGTCCGTAGGGTGCGAATCAGTCCAAATCCGTATATTTTAGATTTGGGGTTTGAACTTAGGTTGCATGTATTCCCTTAGTTCAAGGATGTTAGGTTTCATTTAAGGAGCGTTAATCTGATTTGAGATTAAGATCAACTTAAATATATGTGGGAGCGTTTGGGCTCAATTTATTTTAACTAAGAATACGTTAATCTTATTTGAGATTAAGATCAACTTAGCAACATTTTCAGGATCCTTAAATTTTATTAAGATCCAACATTAGATCATTTGGGCTCAGTTGCGAGCAAACTTCAGAGAGACTTAGCCAATTTGGGCTTGATCTGCTCAATCTTTTTTCTTTTATTCAGAAGTGCTAAGCACTTATTTGTGGGGCTCTGACTCTAGCAAATAAGGATCGCATCCTTCCAGAAGAAGGAAGGAAACTCCAGCTCAAACTTCCTGAGTGGTTCTTCCTACCCCTTCCCGTCAAAACCGGGTCGAGAATCCCAATCTGGCGCTCACGTGTATATCATGTGAGGTGCTCAGACATGAGCGTTGCCCAATCAGTGCTAGGCACTGTAGTCATTTTGACTAAATTTATGGTGCTCAGCACTTTTATACAACGCTCACGTGGAAAGCACGTGAGGCGCTAAGCGTTCTGTTTTGTTGGGCGCTCATGTAGGAAGCACGTGAGGCGCCGAATCCTTTGTTTTGGGCGCTGTCACGCTCCGCTTCTCAGTAGACAGAAACGGTGACATGGTAGGCCGTAATATATTTACTATGAAATAAATACGTTAAGCGTAATTAAGCAATATATAAAAATAAACAAGAATAATAAGAGAATAAAATGAAACGGAAACTTTATTTACATTCAGTTTTACATATAACTGTTTGGAAAAAAAAATACAATAATCAAAAGAAAATGCCTAAAAAACGGTATATTGGAAGTAAGTGCAGAGGAACCAGTGGTCAGGCTGAGCGGTAAGCTGGTCCAAGTCCTCCTGGTTCGGCTCTATCTCCTCAGAGTCCTGTCCTTCTGACGAACATTTCAAGAAAAAAACTGTAACACACTAGTTCGTTTATACCATATTCGATTTGATTATTTTCTTTATTTTGTGGCTATTTCTTGTTTTTATTCGTTTTTGGGTGCGGATAGTGTTTTGGGATCTGTGCTTAGTATCCGACCCTACCCGCATGCTTAAAACCCGTCTTGGTTCTTGATTACGTTTTATGCCTGCTAGTTCTGAAGATTCGTGTACACATATGTTCCTGTATACCTGCATCATACATATGGCATCTTCATATATTTTTTTAATAATACAATTATAGTCAAATAATATATTTTTGAATACCTAGCATAGCCTGCATCATACCCCGTATCCTATGGTTGCATCCGCATATCGTGTTCACGCCCCATTTAGTGAAACTGGCTTGTTTGGATCGCTACGTGCATTTTACGTGTATCCGTTCTTGTGGATATGCATTTTCTTTAACCGTACATCGCATTTTGGTTTTGGTTGACACATGTATTATCCGTATTTTAAACCGTAATTTTAGACCCAACCCGGACATATTTTGTAGTATTTTTGTATTAGCTAGAAAACTCAAATATATTCAATATTATATTCTTTAATATTTAAATTGTTTATATATATGAACTTTAACCAAAAGATATTTTAAAATATTTTCAAAATCCTAATCTAACCTACCCTCTCTCTGTCTCTCTCTTTATAAATTATTTTGTTATTTTTTTTTAAAAAAACCTATTTATTCTTGACCCCACATCCCTCTCTAGATCTCTTCATCTTCCTGGCGTTCCCGCCTCCGCGAAATCCTAACCCATGCCCTAGCCCCCGCCTCGCCGTCGCCGTCTCCACCCTCGCTGGCATCCCCATCTCGCCAACACCACAACCACCATGCACCACTCCTTCCTCTTCCTCTCTCTTTCTCCCCAAAACCCTGAGCTTCTTTCCTGCACAGAACCTTGCAACCCGACGTCAAGAACCCGCACCCACTGCCTCGCCGTGGATCTCGCCGTCGACGGCCCATCGTCGACGTCTCCCTCGCCTCTGTCCCAAACCCAGAGCCTTACCTGAGAACCCCCAGCCCTCTTCTTTCTTTTTCTTCTTCTTTCTTCTCTTTGCTTTCTTGGTTTCGTGTTTGTTAACCGCCGAATACGGAGACGGAACCGCATAGGTTCATCTTACCTGCATTTGGGGGCAGATACTATTTGGTTTTATCCATCCACCTCTCCGAAAATGCCAAGTTGATTTATGACATCGTATATCGGAGGTTTAGACGGATGCAGCCGTTGTAGCAGACTTCGTCAGATTCCCCCTCGTTTGAGGGGTTTTTGATTATGGGGACACTCTTCCATGCAGGCGCAAGCCCCTGCAGTTAATTACGCTACCGCATCGCGTCAACAACTTTATCCTTTTCTAGATGGTCACTTCGTGTCGTGTGTGTTTGTTTTTGGTTGCCCGTGGATTGTATACGGAGACTAATTTATGTTGTCGTCCGTAGGGCGTGGATTAGTCCAAATTCATATTTTCTTAGATTTGGTTTTGGGTTGGGTTTAAGGATCGTTAATCTCATTTGAGACTAAGATCAACTTAAACTTTTGTTAAGGATACGTTAGTCTAATTTTAGACTAAGATCTACTTAACAGGATCATTTAGATCCAACAAAAGAGCATTTGGGCTCTATTGTTTTAGTTTAGGAACGTTGCGGTCCATAAGTTTAAGGACATCATAGTCCATAGAGTTTAGTTTTAGGACGTTGCGGTCAATTAAGTGTCTGATTGCCGGGACCCGCCACCTCTCTGAAGACGTTGAAAAATTACAACGACATATATTAGAGGTGTGAGGAGATGTACCCATGAACCAGTGAATGTTCATTAAAGATTTGATAATCTTATTTGGGACTAAAGCCAATAGGCTCAGTCAATTTGGGGTTTGGCCAATCTTGGGCACAGCCCATTTAATCATTTTTATTTGGGGTTGATCCCATTTCTGCGTCAGCGATGCTGAACAATAATGTGGGCTCTGACACTCCTTATTCTTTTGTTTTATTTGAAGTGTTAAACACTAGCATATGTTTGACATCCACGTGGGGTCACGTGATGCTTTAAAGTAGTGTTAAACACTAAGAGCTTAAGGCGCTCACACGGGGCCACGTGAGGTGCTTGAAAATAGGCCCAGCTTCTTTGGAATTACCCCTTTTCTTTCCTGAGCGCTGAGCACTATTGGGGCCACGTGAGATCACGTGAAGCGCACTTGCATTTGATTTATTCTCCCATCTCTTCTGAAAGTGCTTAGCACTATAAAGGGGTCACGTGATATCACGTGAGGTGCCCTAAATATAGAGACTTTCTTGTTTCATCTCATGAAAGTGCTAAGCACTATAAAGGGGTCACGTGGGATCACGTGAGGTGCCCTAAAAGCGGCAATTGCCTTGAATTTACCCCCTTTTTCTTTTGAAAGTGCTAAGCACTTGTTAGGGGGTCACGTGGGAATACGTGACCTGATATCATTTGTTTTCTCTCCTTCAACAAGGGTGCTCACGTGGGCGCACGCGATCTGTCATTTATAATGTTGGGTGCTAATCTCTTTTATGTGCATGGAGATCTTGAGTTAAGTTCCTTGTTTAATAAGAATTAAATTCTTTTATAGGGTTGAACCCTAATTTTATTTAGAGGAATTAAATTCCTATATGTTGTAAGAATTAAATTCTTTGAACTCTATTCTCTCCCTAGGTTTTGAATCTGCATAACAGATCTTCCCGATGAGAATTAAATTCTCAACTTGTGGGGAGATCTGCTTCTGCAGATCTTCAGCCAGAGGTGGAATTAAGTTCTTTTTAGAAGAGTTAAAACTCTTGGTTTGAGAATTAAATTCTCTTTTGTTTTGTGGGAGCTTATGGAATGATCTCCTTCCTTCTCTTACCTAGAATTTCTTTCTTCTTTGAAGAGATCTTCTTCTCTCTGGAGAATTAAATTCTCTTCTTTTTTTTGCTTTCCACGAAGGGTTTTCTCTCTTTTTTTCTGTCTCCTTGGCTCCTATTTATAGGAGAAAGAAAAGAATCAGTTTGTTCAGTCAATCTCTCTTTGAGAGATTTTGATTGATTTTATAACCAACATGATATTTTAGATCACTCGGTGAATTTTATTCACCGTTGGATTTTTAATCCAAAGACTTCTATTTCACATAAGATATCTTGTTTGTTTTTTAACAAGATTAGGAAGATATTTCCTTGTACAGATTTTTTTTGTAAATTGGCGATCTTTTAATCACCATTGGACTGTTAATCTAACGGCGCTCTGTTTTACAGAGCGCAATCTTTCTTGTTTGGAAAGATTTAGGGAAATATTTTTCCAATTAGGGCTCTTGATTCACTTTAATTAGAATTTAATTCTATTAGTTCAGAGGGCTCAGGAGCCCATCACGTGTTGGCACGTGACTTCACCAATTAAGCATAAAGCTTCTTAATTAAAATTTAATTCTATTACTCAGAGGGCTCAGGAGCCTATCACGTGTTGGCACATGACCTCATCAATTAAGCATAAAGCTTCTAATTAGAATTTAATTCAGAGGGCTCAGGAACCCATCACGTGTTGGCACGTGACCTCATCAATTAAGCATAAAGCTTCTAATTAGAATTTAATTCTATTAGTCCAGAGGGCTCAGGAACCCATTACGTGTTGACACGTGACCTCACCAATTAAGCATCTCCAATTGTTTATTTCATTCAATGTCTATAGACTTTGCCTATAAAAAGTCGCGTGTCTGCACGTGAAGCCCGATCACGTGTGGGCACGTGATGGTCCACTTGGGGGCTTTCCTCGTTGCTTTATTCATATGTTTTATTCAGTTCCCATGATGGAACAAATGCCCCCACAGCGTTGTTCTCATGTGAGTGCAACGCTGTCACCTTTATGGCCGTTGTATATGTCTAGGGAACGGGGAAGATGAACCGTTTCCTATCATGTCTTGTAAATGCAGAGGTCTCATTCTTGAGGCAGCCACTGTTTCGCTCATCTTCTTCCTTCTTCATCCTCTTCGAGAATTTAATTCTCCTTCTCAGAGCTTAGTTCTCTGCCATTGTAATTCCAGAGTTTAACTCTGTCAAAAAAAAAGCCTTTTTTTTAGGTAAGAACTCTCTGCTCATAAAAAAAACTTTCTTTCTGAACAAAAATTTCTGGACTTTAAATCCACCATGAAAGCTTTGCTCTCTTCAAAGACCCATTCGCTTAGGGATCCAAAGATATGATCTTTGATTAGTAAACCTCTATATCTCGAACATTCACCTCTGTTTTTTTAGGCTTCATGAGATTTTGTTTCTCATATAAGTTTTTCTTTTGTGAGTTCCTGGAATTTAATTCTATCATGTAAAGGGAATTTAATGCCTAAGGCGAAGAGCTTAGCTCTGAAAGATCAGGAAGACTCCTTGGGAATTTTATTCCTTGGTATTCTTGATAATATTTTCATAGGGTTTTCCCCTCATTCGTGCAGATTTTTAATTTTGTTAGGTGTCTTATCAGAGGTTGTTTTACTAAGAGTTGTTTGAATTCCAATTTCTGTTTCAATAAGCTTCTTCTTAATCAGTCTGCCCACTAAACTCTCATCGATTTTTCTTTTCAGATGTTATGGCCACTCATCTATATGATCTCGACGAGATTATTTCTTATGGAGACATTCGCGCACTAGGCCGCTGCCAGAACCAGGATTTTACAAACGCTCAGTGCGCCAAAATCATGCATCACTTTGATTAATACAATGGTCGACTGCTTTCTCATCGTTCCGCTCTTTTGAAGCTCATTGTGAGAGCGATCTGGGAAGCACTTCCTTTATTCTATGATGGCATGCCGCTTAAAGCATTGGATGACGCCGAAGATAAGGTACACTCAGTGTATCTGATGGGCCTAATCTCAAAGAAAAGGCGAGACAATCTTGTTGATATTCTGCTTCAAACTTTTCAACAGGCGACGATAATCGCTGCCTATCGAAGGGCGGAAGACATCAATGAGGACCCTGACGCTTGTAATCGTGAGAGAATGCATACGAGAATGGTATAAGAGGCCCGAAACATTTTAGATGGCCTAACTTTTGAATTCCTCAATCCATGTCCTGTATTTGATGTCTTGCCGTTGTAAACATTTTAAATGATGTTTTTGTTTACCGTTTTCATCACTGTAAGAATTTTCTGAAGTATGAATAGACAATTTTTGTTTCCGCGTGTTTATTTTATGCACTAAACCTTTTCCGCACATACATAAATGGGTATGCTTTGAATGCTTAACTGGATGCGAATCAAATGTTCTTCTTACTGTCATTCATAGTATGTGATTGAAGTCCGTAGGTTACGCCTTTTTATTTCGATTTGATGCAGAGCAGTTTACGCACTCTTGGGTAGCACCTCCATTTCTCTGGCATGTAATTTTGGCAAATATGGTATGTAAATAGTCCATCTTGACCTCTTTGTAGGGTAGTGATGGCTTAGGAAACAGGTTCAGGTCTGCCACCTAAGGCTTTCCAACTTTATGAGCCGTGAGGGTCTCATAAAGATTTTTCTCTCTACGAGTCGAGAGGATCTCGTAGGTGTATTTTCTCCTTAGGAATCGTGAGGGTTCCTAAGTGTGCTTTCTCTTGAGAGCTGTAAGGATCTCACTAGAGAATTTTCCCACTTACAAGTCGAGAGGACTCGTAAGTGGTTGTTTCCCTCCTTGTCGATGTTCGGCTTCGGAGAGTGTGGCCCTTGAATATTATGCAAGCGACCATCTTAGACTGACTTGCAGGGCCCCAGTTCTTAGGAAACAGGTTTTTTTAATCCCCACTGCCTGAGGCTTTTCCCTACGAGTTGAGACGAATCGAGAATTTCTCACAAGGACACTAATTTCCTCACGAGTCGAGAGGAATCGAGAAGTTCTCGCAAGAATGTCCTAACGTCATAGTTAACCTCCGCTCTTTACGACATAGGTCCGTTAGGGTCTGTGGTACTAGAGTTTTGTCCGTCGTACCGTCGCGTTGGCTGATATATTCCTTGATAGGCAATCTTGCTGTTTGAGTAGCCTCACGACTGTCGTGTCTCTGATCCTTTCGGGGGCTGGACAAGACGTCTTCAAGCAATCTTCCGGGTAGTATTACTGTCGAAAGATCAAGCGTTAGGAATATTCCATGTCGCTTTTTTACTTAAGGTTAGGCTCAGTTTGGGAGCCCCGATGAGTTATAACCACTCCGCGCTGGTGTGGGATGATCTCCGATAGTCTTTCAGGTTTTATTGGAGTTGCCGTCAAGACCCTGAAGCTAGGGATTTTCCTTTGCTTCGTTTGCTGGCATTACGTCTACTGTAACGAGATGAATGTCGCGGTTGCCTCTAAGTTGCCTGTGAACTGTCGAGGCTTGGAACTAGGGATTTTGCTATGGCTCCGTTATTTTGACCCTGGGGTCAGTTGTTGACGTTGCATCTGCATCCTGCTGGAGTTGAGAAGGAACGCCGTTGTTGACACTATGTCTGCTGTAACGAAACGAGTGTCGAGGTGGTCTCTAGGTTGTCTGTGAACTGTCGAGACCTGGAACTAGGGACTTTGCCATGACTCCGCTTTGTTTTGAACCTGGGGTCGCTTGTTGACGTTGCATCTGCATCCTGCTGGAGTTGAGAAGGAACGCCGCTGTTGACACTATGTCTGTTGTAATGAGATGAATGTCGAGGTGGTCTCTAGGTTGTCTGTGAACCGTTGAGACCTGGAACTAGGGACTTTTCCATGGCTTCCATTTGTTGATGTCGCGTCTGCATCCTGCTGGAGGAAGAACACTGTTTGTGATCTCTAGGCTGTAAATGTTGCTGTCAAGACTTGGAACTACGGACTCTGCCATGGCTCCGAGGTAGTCTCTAGGTTGTCTTTGAACCGTCGATATTTGGAGCTAGGGTTATACCGTGTTTCCTGTTCCTTGATAAAAATCAGGAAATACCTCAATGAGGGATCACGTGCTCACACGTAACTAAGGGTCACGTGTTGACACGTGATAGTTTCCTGTGATCTCTACTTTATAGAATTAAATTCTAAATCAAACAAAAATGTAACAAAACAGCTAAGGAAAGACCCCAATGGGGCATCACGTGCTGACACGTGACCAAGGGTCACGTGCTGACACGTGATGGTCCTTTAGCTCTGTTAAAAGGCAGAATTAAAATTCTAAATAAAAAAGGGCCACGTGCCAACACGTGCCAGGTCCCTCAGCTCTTTAATTGATAGAATTAAATTCTATTTCAATGGTCAAACGCTGGGATCATGTGTCAACACGTGATGGGCTTTAAAAGCCTTATGAGTTAATAGAATTAAATTCTAATTAGGGGAAATCAAAGACCCTAACTGAAAAAATATTTCTCTGAATCTTTCCAAACAAAAAAGACGGTGCTCTGTAAAATAGAGCATCGTTGGATTAAAAATCCAACGGTGATTAAAAATCACCAATTTATGGAAATATTTTATACAAGGAAAGATTTCCCTAAAATTCACCAAAAATAACAAACAAAATATCTTCTGGATTAAAAATCCAATAGTGATAAAATTCACTGAGCGATCTAAAAGATCATATTAGTTACAAAAACAACCAAAATCTTTCAATGAAAAATTCACTAAACAAATTGAATCTTTTTCTTCGTCTATAAATAGGAGCCAAGAAGAGAAGAGAAATGATTGATTTTTGGATCTTGGAACTTTCTGAAGAAAAATAACAAAGAGAAAAGAAAGGAGAATTTAATTTTCAAGAAAATAAACCCTAGGTGAGAAAGGGGAAAGGGATCAAAGCTCCATAAAACAAAAGAGAATTTAATTCTCAATCTAAGAGTTTAACTTTTCTGAAAAAGAACTTAGTTCTTTCTCTAGTTGAAGATCCGCAAAAGCAAATCTCCCTACAAGTTGAGAATTTAATTCTCATCGGAGAGATTCTGCCATGCAGATCCAAAACTTAGAGGGAGAATTGAGTTTAGAGAATTTAATTCTCCCAGAGATAAAACTAGGGTTTAACCCTATATGAGAATTTAATTCTCCCAAATTCACAGGAATTTAATTCCTCCAAGATAAAACTAGGGTTTAACCTTATATGAGAATTTAATTCTCCCAAATTCATAAGAATTTAATTCCTCCAAATAAAATTAGGGTTCAACCCTGTATGAGAATTCAATTCTCCTAAATTCATAGGAATTTAATTCATCCAAGACAGAACTAGGGTTTAACCCTATATAAGAATTTAATTCTTCCACATACATAGGAATTTAATTCCTCTAAAAAAAACATAATTAGGGTTTAACCCTACAGAGAATTTAATTTTTAAAATAAAAAGACTTGAAAGATCTCCATGCACGTAAAGAACAATGGTCACGTGATGACATGTGACCCCCAATCCGCAGTGATCAGAAAAGAAAGAATAAAGCTAGGTCGCATGCCCCCACGTGACCCCTGAACAAATCCCCCAAAATGAGAAGGAAAAATCTTGGAGGCAATGCCTCACGTGCTCCCACGTGACTTCCAAAATAAAGAAAACAAAAGCAAAGGCAATGCTGGCTTTGGGCGCTCTCACGTGTCCTCACATGACCCCTAATAAGCATTCTAATAAATCAATGCATGAGTACCCATCACGTGTCCACACGTGATGGCTATGAAAACTAAAAGTGTTTAACACTTATTCGCAGTTCTGAGAACAAAGTAAAGGAGATCTGCCCCTACCTCTGGGTGCCCTCACGTGCCCCCACGTGACCCCTTCCTTTCTAGTGTTTAACACTATTTTGAGCATGTCGTCCCCAGTGTTTAACACTGTTTAAGATACATCACGTGAGGACACATGACCACCAGATGTCCTCTAGTGTTTAACACTATTTTAAAGCCAATCTTAGCCAAATTGGCTAAGTTTTCCAGAGGCAAGCCTCTCCTTCAACCGAATCTCAAAATTGATCATTTCATATGACATGCAGAGTAAAACCCAGAGCTATAATGTTTAATGCTCAGTCAAAGACAAAAATGTTATCAGAGCCCTCAAACTCTTGTTTAGCATTGCTGAATGATGAGGGGCTGAACCCAGACAAATGTCTAATGGTCCAACAAAGGGCCAACATTTCAAACTTAATTGGACTTAGCCCAAATTGGCCATAAGTCCTCAATTAAGATTTAACTGAGCCAATGTGCTCATAATTTAATTAATTGATCTTAGTTCCAAAATTGGACTATAGATCTCCCAATCAACCTTGGTTCAAGGGTACATCTCTTCACTCCTTTGATATTTGTCGTTGTAATCCTTCAACGTCTTCAGAAAGGTGACGGGTCCCGACAACCACATATTTCACGGACTATGATGTCCTTAACCTGTCCCGACAACCACACATTTCACGGACTATGATGTCCTTAACCTTGACTGTGATGTCTTTAAACTCACGGACTATGATGTCCTTAACCTTGACTGTGAGGTCTTTAAACTCACGGACTATGATGTCCTTAACCTTGACTGTGATGTCTTTAAACTCACTATGATGTCCTTAACCTTGACTGTGAGGTCTTTAAACTCACGGACTATGATGTCCTTAACCTTGACTGTGATGTCTTTAAACTCACGGACTATGATGTCCTTAACCTTGACTGTGATGTCTTTAAATTCACGGACTATGATGTCTTTAACCTTGGACCGAGATGTCCTTAAACTAACAATTGACCGTATTGTCCTTAAACTAACAATGGACCACAATGTCCCTAAACTAAACAATAGAGTCTATATGCTCTTTTGTTGGATCTAAACGATCCCGTTAAGTTGATCTTAGTCTAAAATTAGACTAACGTATCCTTAACAAACGTTTAAGTTGATCTTAGTCTTAAATGAGACTAACGTATCCTTAAACCCAACCCCAAACCCAAATCTAAGAAAATACGGATTTGGACTAATCCACGCTTTACGGGCGACGACATAAATTAGTCTCCGTATACAATCCACCGGCAACCAAAAACAAAACAAACACCCACGACACGAAGTGACCATCTGGAGAAGGAGAAAGTTGCTACCGCGATGCGGTAGCATAATTAACTGCAGGGGCTTGGGCCTGCCGGGAAGAGCATCCCACGACACGAAGTGTCCCTAATGTCCCGAAATTAGCATCTACCCGAAAATTCAGGCAAGATGGACCTACCCGGTCGCGTCTTCCCGCGTTTTCGGCGGGGAACAGATTCTGGCACGCCCGGTGGGACCTTTTCCTCTTTCCACTCCACACTTCGTGTGTCGTGTTCGCGAACGAATCGCAGTTTGCTATGGTTGCCCTTGGGATTCGAGGTACTAAGATTTGGTGTCTTGCTCGATGCAGAAAACGAGAGATCAATGGCATCTACCTGCACAAAATGCTCCAGCTGCAACTGCAACTCTCACTCCGTCCTGTCCGGAGGAGTGACATACAGTCCCCAAGCAGCCTCCCTTTTCATAATGCCGGTAGAGCAGGTAACGCAGGCTACCACCGGATTGTTCTTCGGGACCATGCTCCCACCAGTGAGCGTTAACATCCCGCTTCCACAAGAAGCGCAGAAGAAGTCGGTCTTTGATCGGCTCACTACTACCATGACCCCTCTCAACGGGTCGTCCAATGCCAAACCAACAGTATCAGTCTTCGATAGTCTGAGCTTGAACTCCTGTGAGCCCGTCAAGAAGCCTATAATACCTGAAGCGGCCATCCCAAAACGGATAGCCATTCCTGCTCTCGAGGTCACTAAAGAAGCTTCTCCTGTCAAAGAATCAGTCTTTACGAGGCTGGCCACTCCGGCTCCAGTTCCTGCTCAAAGGTCTGTTTTTGACAGATTGGATACTGCTGATCAACGGATGTCGGTCTTCAAGAGGCTGGTACCAGCAGCGCCTCACCAGAACAGGGGGCATGACAAAGCTATCCCCATAGCTGAACCAACACCATCTGCGTGACATGCTCGCCGTCGTCACTGGCGCCGAGTACGGAAGGCCGGGGGCAGCTCTCCGTCTGGATTTACTCCACCAGCTCCAACGGTGGAGATCGATGCTGCTGTTCCAACCGGGAACAGCTTTGAACTGCTCAACAAGGTGTGCAGAAACTCTCCTACTGCAGTGCTGAAGGGATCTCCTCCACCTGTGGAAAATGCTCCAGAGAAGAAACCGGAGCAGCCCCCTCAGCGGCTTTCTTCCAAAATTTACAAAGTCCGGCGACAGGTTCAGGACTCGGTAATTGATCAAGATTACTCTCGCCGACAGAAAAAGATAAAAGTTCGGCAAGAAAAGGACCATCCTTTCAATCCACAAAAGACGACAGCTACCTGGGTGCCCGCTGCAACGGCCCCTTCGGCTTCAACTGCTCAAAAGAGAAGGAGGCCAGAGAAATCCCCTGTGTCCGCGATGAACCGCAGAGATACTGAACCTAAACGCCCCAAGTCTGGGGGCATGATGGTGCATACCGTTTATATGGCTTCCGGAAAAGAGGAAAGCCGTGTTTCTACGGGCCATCGACCGCTTACCCGATCGATAACGAAGGCTCAGGAACAACAGCCGCAGAAACTTCAGGAGATGCTGACTGCAATGGCCGCACTCACTGGGACAAAAGAAAATCCAGAGACCTCGGAGCAGCGTCGGGAACAAGAGACTGACACCGAGTTCCTCCGAAGAATGCTCGAGAGGAAAGAAAAAGAGGCTGTGGAACAGGCAGCCAATATAAAACGAATGGCTCTCTTGTTCCACGACATGGCTGGGATGATGTTACAGCCAGAACTTCCAGCTGAAGACCTCCCGATCATCATTGAAGATGACAGAGGGGAGACATCGAACCCTCCTCCGGCTCTTTCAGCAGCCAAAGAGGAAACCATTTCCAAGTCTACTCTGGATGACTACATTGCTCAGCAAATACGAGCTCACCAGGCGAACGAAGCATCCGGCCAAATTGTTAAAACCGGGCGACCATATCCAGGCTGGTATGACCAGATAAAGTACTCACCGGGATATACGATCCCTAAATTTCATTTATATAAAGGGATGGGAAATCCGCACCAGCATGTCGCCCAGTGCAGGGCTCTATGTGGTAACACCGGAGGCGATGATAAACTACTACTTCGCTAGTTCGTCGGCAGCTTGTCAGAGACGGCATTCGAGTGGTATTCTGAACTTCCAAACGACTCTGTCAAGACATTTGCGGAAATGGAACTGCTTTTTACGCAAAGATTCATGAGCGCTAGCGAGCGTACCCCGATTACCGCATTAATTAACGCCAGGATAAAGCCATGTGAAACTTGGGTACAATACGCAATACGGCGGCGAAATTTATGGTCAAAATGTGAGTAGCGCATTGAGGAAGCGCCGGCAGTGGGTATGTTTGTGGGCTCTCTGGACCCCCAAGCAACTATTTCCCAATTCATGATGTTCTTCAAGCCAACCACGTTCCAAGCCTTGATCGACAAGCTGGCCCAGATGGACCAGATGGGTCATAGACCGTCTCCTCCGAAGCCGGAGCCGTAGAACGAAAAGGGTAAAGGGAAGGCGACATTCGTTGCGAATACTCAACAGCAGCCCAATACCCCAAAACTAATGGATCAACTGGAAGAGAGACGACGATACTATAATGAGAAAATGAAGCGTCCTTATTCGTTCCCTCGGGACCAATCGAAGAGACTATTCGAACTGGTGATGCGCAACAGGCTCATCAATCTGCCGAATCCAAAGCGACCACTGCAACCCGGCGAGACTAATAGTCCCAATTATTGCCCTTACCATCAAACGGTAAGCCATCCAATTGAAGATTGCTTCGTCTTTAGGGGTTGGATCGAGGACCAATACCAACAAGGCAAGTTTGCGCTGTCTAAGAAGTGGAAAGTAAGCCCACCACAACCGCACACTCCTAAGAAGACAGAAACACAGAGGGCATCGTGCTCTTTTGTTGAAGAAGCTCCGTGGGAAATCGCTCTTTCAACCAAAACAAAAAGAATGCTGAAGGATCTCTACACATGCCTGTCAATCAAATGGAAGAATCCGCTGGAACCCGAGATTATCAAGGGAATGCTGAAACCGTGCCCAACTCCAAAAATTGGTGTTTATAGTCAAAGTGCTTACACCCAGTCGTCAAAATTTTCGAAGAAGAAGAAGAAATCCAAGAAACTCGTGAAGCCTGGCGACAGGCGTACGGACCTGCAAAAGCAGATTGATGCGCTGGAAGAGTATAACCAGAAGGCGCGGACTCCAGTCACACTCCAAGAATTTCTCAGCCACGTCCTTGAGGACGAAGTTGATGACAATGGAGAAGACTCGTCAGATGAGTCTGAAGATTATATGGCAAGTTGCCACGTGATCTCTCACTCATCAATAAACGATGAAGAAGCTCCTTACACACAGAAACTGGGGGCAGATCCTGAGCCGGAACCTCTAGGGCCATCGGACGAAATGATTGATGCATTCCTGAATGAAGCTCTTCTTAAAAGCAAAGCTACTCGAGAGCGTGAACTGGCCATATTTGAAAAAGCCAAACGCCGGCGACTGGACGAAAGGGTTGAAACACTCCTGCCAGATCGAAGTATGTCCGCTAAAAATAAAATCAGGTTCAAGACGAGGAAGAGGTTCGCCAAAGCCATATCGATGGGAATGAAGCTGCCACCCTCCGAAGGAAAACTTATTGGTGAACAGGAAATACATCCTAGGTACTGCTTATATCATCGAAAGATTGCGCACCCCACGGAAGAGTGCAACAATTTTAAAAGATGGTGGCAGGGATATGTTGCTCACCGGCAACATTTCAAGCGGATAAAACACGAAACTCGTCGGGAGCAAAGAAATACGACCGAGGAGCGTAAAAGAACTACCGGCAACTGTCACATGGTCGACACTGGCGGATCGCAAGTTCTCACCTTCGGGAGCGACTCTGACGAAAAAATGACTCTTGGCCCTCTCTTTAAAGAGTTCACCTCGGGAAAAGAGGAAGAACCGAAGACATGTAAAAATACTCAGCTGCGCAATTGTACGCTGCCCGAAAAGAATCTTGGGCCCGCGAGTAGAAAAGATAAGGTAAAAGAAAAAGTCCCTGAAGATATCGCCCTAGATGACCAAGTCGTCAAAGAGCTGACCGCCAAGGACCCGCCAAAGAAAAGTAAAGTGGACTACAATATTCTGGTACACCTGAGAAAGCTACCTTTGCAACTAAGCATTCTCGACGCCCTTCTGCTATCCAAAGAGGCAAGAGATTCATTGATCAAGGCACTACAAGAGCCAGAGCAATTCCAAGCTTTCCTCGCGAAGAAAAGATGAAGGACGAGCTGGAAGAAGTGCACACAGCCGATATCACATTCAGCGATGAAGATCTCCTCCCCGGGACGTGCGAGCATAATCGTCCCCTGTATGTCTCCGTATACTGTCATGATATCAAGATAGGCAAAATCCTGGTTGACAATGGGTCCTTCGTTAACTTCCTCAATGTAAGAGTGTTGAAGGAGATATGCATGAGCGTTCAACATCTCGCTCGGGATAAGATCACCATCTCCGGGTTCGACTCTCAATCGTCACGAACGCTCGGCTCTGTGATATTGACGCTGCGCTTTAGGCTGCTAGTCACTGACATTAAATTCCACATCATTGACGCTAAGACCTGCTATAACGCTTTGTTCGGCCAGCCTTGGTTACACGAATACAACATCATCCCCTCTACACAACACCAGTGTATGAAATATTTCAAGGATGGACTCGGGTACACTGTGACAGGGGAGTTGAACCCATTCTCCGTGAACGAAGTCCGAAAATACGAAGATGTAAAATACTTCTTACCAGATTTTGAGGACACGGAAAGATGTCACAAATCGAGGAACAAAGCTATCACCACTATTTCGGTCTTCGGGAGTGATACCGAGGAGGAAGATGAGATAATTCATTCAGGGCCGCCCCAACGTAACAACCCGGGACCGTCCACCCCTATGTTGATCTTCGGCAGCAACTCGGAAGATGAGGTCAACGCTATATTTTCCGCTCGGCCGTCAATACAATCCTTCGCTGGCGATAATCAGAGTCTGCAAATTACCATGGTTCCACAAGAACGTCACAAAGATCTCGATGCACTTAAAACTTATAGTGTGCAAGAACTGCAGACATTTTACGTCCCTCCCAGGTGAAAGGGTGAAGAGGCGATCCTATTCTACCAATCTGGGGAAACCAAAGTGAAGAAAGAAATCTGGCATGGCGCCGATTCTACGCTCAACAAGCTCCAGCCCATTCGTCTGCCTAGATATTACACGGAAAGCTTGAAAAGGCTATTGAAGCGCCAAGGGGCACCCTTCAGACAGACTAATCGACAAGCTCGATTCTACAATAGGATTTGGGATGTCCTCGGAACTCAGCGAAAGTTGCCCAACAGGAGAATGGAGACGGTCGGGCTTAGATATGTCCAATCCAAGAAACGAGAACGAGTCCAAGGTAACTACGTCATACATGACTTCGATGAAGAAGGAGATGCCCTGTTAGAAAACGCTGACCTTGAACCAAAACGAGATCCTACCATCGAAATGCCGAGTTCGTCGTTTGAAGAACGAATGGACAAGCTCATAAGGGAAGCGGGTCAAAAGGTCCGGGATGACCATAACCGTGAAATGGCCATTTACGAGAAAGTCGGGACGCAACGCCTCCTTCAGTAGGCCGCAGAGAATGACAATGCTCTTCCTTATCAACCCGTCAGACAAAAGGCCCGACGCAGAGGCAAAAATAAATCAAAGAGCGGGAAAGGCGTTCAACAGCAACCAAGCGGGTCTAAGAAGCCATGCGAGCTAGAGTCGAGTAGCCGGGACCCGTCCTTTATAAAGAAGATGGGTCGGGAATATTCTTTTCCCCAAGACAAGACAGGGAAGATATTCGATCTCATCATAAAGCATCAGATGATGACACTCCCGGAATCCAAACATCCCGAGCAAGCGAATGAGATCTCCCACCTAGACTATTGCTCCTATCACCAAGCAATAGGACATCCTCTCGAAGACTGCTTCACCTTCAAGAACCGGGTTGAAGACCAATATCAACAGGGCAGGTTCGCTTTATCCAGCAGTTAGAAGGTAAGCCCACCACAGAAGCATGAACCGAAAGCGACGCGTATAGCGAAAGTAGAACCAGATCAACATCGATCTTGGAAACGATCTTGCACCTGCCACGTGATAACACTGTCAGAAGAAGAGCCTGAAAATACGGATAACCTCCTTTGGTGCTTCGAAAATGATGATGA